>JAKSZU010000008.1:89515951-89985998 GCA_026018925.1 Tupaia tana | reverse complement strand
CAGACCCCAGCCAGGGCTGCTACGGAGCAACCTCCGACCTCCGCGTGAGCAACAAGGGGAGGTGTTCTAAGAGCATAGCGCAGATTTCAGGGAAGAGTCAATAGTGACTGGAAAGGCCGTGGGGTGAGAGAACGTTTGGGTCTTCAGAATATAACTAACGAACCTGCTTTTCCCCTTCCCAGGGGCAAAATGCACTCCCCCCACTCAGACTTACTGCAGGGCTTCTCGGGGTTCCTGAGGAGGGGGTCTGCAGACCTGGGGCAGTCTTGCTGCTCAGGCTCAGCAGGGGCTGCAGCCCAGCAGGGACCATTACCCCCACAGCCCACCAGAGGGCCCGCTGCTGTCAGGAATCAGCCTGGCTGAAGGGCTGCCCTCTTGGCCGGGCTGTGCCCACTTTGCTGTCGCCTCTCGGGAGGCTCTGTCCACTGCACCCCCGTCAGCCCAGCCCTCGCCCTGCACTGGCCGGGCGGAGCTCCTCTCTGAGAGGTCGGGCCCAGAGTCCTGGGTCACAGGGCCCACACTGGTCTCACTCCCAGAGCAGAGGGGTCCTAGGGAGTCCCAGAAGGCTCTGAAGCAGGAGCCATTCCCTGCTTGAAGCTGGGGTCCTCTCCTTGACAGCCCTTCCCAGGGGACTGGCTGGCATTGTCTGAGCAGCACGCGACACCCAGAGGCAGCTCTGCACTTGTCAGGTTGTAAGGGCTGGCTTCGGCCAGGCACCTGCTACACGGGGTCGGGTACTTACTTTCAGTAGCTTTAGCCCCGTGGAGAGCTCAGGGGAACGAGACACTGCCTTCAGCGAGATCCCACGCTCTGCAGCCGTAACAGCAGGTGAATGGACGAATGAGCAAATGAACGGGTCTATGGGCTTGGGGCCGTGGAGCAGATCACACTAGTCCTGAGTGAGGAAGTGGGAGCGCCGGGGACTCGGACTGTACATCCGGGATCCACACCTGGGCCTCCACAACCCTTTGTTCCCCGTATTTCAAAATTAAGAAGCAGGTGGCATCGTGGCTAAGGTGTTAGACTCCCACATGATCCACTGCTGTCCTAGTCCTGGACCTGGTGGCTTGGAACATACTGAGCGTGTGTGCATGCATGCCAGAAGTACCAGGAGAAAATGGGGGGAAAAGGCTTGCAGTGTGGGCCACCCCTCCTAGAGGGTGATTTCGCACTTTCCCGCTCACTGACTCTCTCTGTGTTTCTCCAGCAAGCGCACACGCCCTTACGGCAAAAACCTTAAGTAAACATAAATAAATAAGTACTTCCTTCTCAGCTGAAACCTCTCTCCCTGTGGGTTCCACCATCAGGTTTGAGGTTATCTGCGGCAACCAAGCGCAAGGAACCCAGCTCAGAGCTTTTCCACAGTAGCTTGCTGTCTGTGTTAAGGAGGGAACAACCTCCAGCACCTTGGTTTTGCACACACAGACTCAGAGGGGCAGTGATCTCAGGAGATGCCCTGCGAGTCCTGGGCTTGGAGCTGGAGCGCTGCGTGCCAGCCTGGAGAGTGGCTCCCTGTGTCCCGGTGGAGGGCAGAGATGGCAATGTTGCTTGGCCCAGGTCACTCTCCTAGATGCTCCTCTTGCTGATAATGGTAACTTCCAACAGAAGATTGTGGCGGGACAGGCATTTCCCTGCCTCCCATGAGCAGACCTTTCGGAGGGTACGGCATGCGAGGTGCTGCTTTATGTCACAGGGAGAGGGCATCAAGCGTGGGGGGAGGGCAGGGCTGGGGCTCTGGAGCAGGGAGGCTGAGGGTGTGAGGTGTGCTTGGCCTTAAGGACTGGCCAGCAGGCTTCTGCCCAGCAGCATGGGCAGCAGAAGTGGTCCTCCTGGAAAGCCTGGTGGCTCTGGCGGTGGTGCTCCAGCACAGCCTGGATTCCGTGGGTTCCCCACCCACCTGCGAGGCTGCAGCAATGAAGTACGCTGCTCAGACCAGCCCCCCTTCCCCAGGACAGCCCTATGCACTTCCCTACCCCCCATGCCTGTGTTTTCTTGGTTCCAACGTTCTGGGTCCCGTCAAGGAGCAGCAGGGGGAGCTCCCAGCCCACCCCGCTGCTCTGCCTGGTGGATGTGTCCGTCTGCAGCACCAGTCTCACTGCGCAGTGACTGAGCTCTGCAGTGTTCACAGGGGACAGTCTCCAGGAAAACGAGTTCACGAAACGCTGGCTGGAGAGCCACTGGCTTGGGAGTGCAGTGACAGTGTGCCAGGCTCCCAGGGACAGAAGCCACTGGATCTGCTTAACTTGCTATGTCCCAAGTCATTGTGTGTGTGTGGGGGGGGCTTTCTTCTTCCCTCCCCCTTTCTTTTCCTTTTCCTCTTCCTTCTCCGTCGCCTCTCCCTCATATTCTTCCTCCTCTTTTTCCATGTTCTTCCTTTTCCTCTCCCTCCTCTTTCCTCAGCTCCTGTTCCTTCTTTTTCAGCTCTTCCTCCTCCCCCTCTTGCCTTTTCCTGAACCATCTACTTCTATCTATAGACGACAACTGTGGAAGTTTCCTCTGAGCCATCCTGCAGGATGAGAATGTCAGCACCCTCTCCCCAGGGCAGGAGTCTGGAACCACCCGCCTCTCGGCTAGGATCTAGATGCTCCCCGAGAGTGGGGAAGGGGCAGGGGAAAGACTTGGGCCTCTGCATCCCAAACCCATGACTTACAACTTCCGTCTTATTGAGGAACTCTTAGTAAATGGCCCTCTCAGCTTCCTGTTCTGTGCCAAAGCTCCTATCTAGGCCTGGAGGCCAGCCCTGGGGTGGAGAGTCCTTGAGTGGCACCTGAGAGCTGGGTGGTCCCTTGAACCACAACTTTCTGACCCTGTTCCAAACTGAGGTATGAAGCCAGGCCTTTGCCCTGCTCACTTCCAGGCACTCCTGCAGTCACAGCCCTCACTGTCGTGCTGTCCTCACCTGGAGAAGCAATAAGGGAAGAACTTCAGTGTGTGCCGGGTGTTGTACATGCAGTGGTTTTTGTTCGTACTGCCAGAGGGTGTGTTCATGCAGCAGAGCTTCAGAGAGAGAGAGAGAGAGAGAGAGAGAGAGAGGCAGCCCTCCCCTGTGGAGTGCGGTCATGCCCCAATTCTTTCCCCTCCATTTCCACTTTTATGAGAGTGTTGGGCATGAACACACAGGCCTGGCATGTTTTGCAAGCTGCTGGGATTTGAACTGCAGTCAGACATGCAGGAGTGGGGTCCCCCTGGTGGCTGAGGTACAGGCCCAGCCCTATGTGTATTGCCTGACTTGATTTCATCTTTCTAACAACGCAAATATTTTCCAGGATTATCTGTATTTTCCAGATGACTAAGGCTGTCCAGCAGAATAAGTGAATGCATGTCTTTTACAAACCTGCCTGTGTGGAAGGTTCTAGCTCCCGCATCCCTGGACGAAGCCCCAGGGCATGGAGGTCGTGTGAAGTAACAGGACTGAGCGGAAGCCCTGTGCCCTCCCGGGGGCCATGTGCAGAGGGGCCTCGCAGGGTTAGTGCACTGCTATCCCTGTCTTGAAGCTCTTAGCAATTTTACTTTAGAACACGGGTCTGGTACAGGAAGTCCACTGGGACAGAGAGCATGCGGGGTGAGCAGTATGCTCCATATTCAGTCTCAGTCCTGATATTTCATCTGTATGCGTGTCACATGCCCCATAGGCACCAAACTACAGAGGTCCAGAGGTCCAGGAGGCACTCACAGCCCTCAGAGGTCACACTCGCATTTGGAATAGAACTTGCTACAAACACAGAGAAGGCCGTGGTGTTCAAAGAAACCCGACCTACCAGCAGCCCTGTGGCTAGTGGTCACACGGGCCAGATGCTACATGGCCGACCCTGGTTTAAATCCTTGCCCTAGTGGCTTGAATAACATGCCGGGTGCACGTGTGTGTGTGCCCGAAATCCCAGCAGAATGGAGAAACGGAGGAGAAAGGACTGCTGTGTGACCACGCTGTATTGGGGGTTACATTCTCCCACTTCCTCTCTCTGTCTCTCTCTCTCTGGTGAACATGCGATCTCTGTGGCCAAAAAGAAATAAAAAGCAACGTGAGCAACAGGGGAACCCCTTCCCCCCACCGCCCTTTTCACGGCTGTTACTTCCCCGTTAGGAACATGGTGACGCTGAAGCTGAAGAGCAGCCGGGGCCAACCCCAGCACCCGCTCCGTCAGCCCCTCCTTGCTGGACAGAAAAACCGGAGGAAGAGAGCATTACAAGATGAATGTGTCAAGAAGGGAAATAAAAGCGACTTGAGTGGCTTTGTGCAGCATCTCAGCTCTCTGGGAGGATCAGAATACGTGCACGTCGTGGGCTACGGGATACACGCTGCATGCTTTGGGTATTTCCCTGCAGGAGTTCAATGCTCTTGTGTTGACATTTAAAATTGGCTTTGCACAATGTTGCAACGGACAGCAGAACTCATGCCAGCAACGTGAATCGTTAATTTTGTTCCTTACTTAGAAAAACATTAGACAGTAAATAAAAACACAATGCCTGCACAGATTGTGAAAGAAAGGAAAACCCTTTACATTTCAGTATCTTTAACAGCATTTTTATGCTGTTTTTGAACAAAGCACCCAAATCTTCATCTTGCGATAAATGCAGGGAGTTCCAGCTGGCCCGAGCAGAGTCTGCGGAAGTTGAAGGTGAGTGTGGAGGTTTACTCTGACTCTCCTATCCTCTGATGTGGCCGCCACGGTCCAGCGCAGTGGGAGGGCGTGAAGGTGACTGCTGCCCTGGGGTCCTGTGGCGCCCAGCCCTGGCACCCAGCCCACGTGGTGCCTCAGGCTCTGCAGCGTGCTCCAGCCTCCCCGGCAGGGGATTTTCTCAGGGCTGCTGGGGCCCAGCGCCCTGGCCAACTCGCAGCGGTCTGTAAGCGCCTGAGGGCAGAGGTCACCTTCTGAACTGTTTTCTGAGAAAGTCCCAGAATCCTGTCCCTTCCCCAACACAGTGTCTGTAGCTGTGGGAATTCCCACGCCAGGAGGCCTGTGGCCCACAGAACCCTCATTATGGCTGGCATAATGCAAGAATGTCCCACCCGGCCTGGAATCCCGGCCTTACTCCCTGTCTTGTACTGGAGAAAGAAGGGTGCCTGTAAGTGAAGAGAAAGGGGGGCATGCCTTGCCTGGAGCAGGGGAGACAGGGTGAGCCCTGAGGGTCATGGGCCTCCCCTCTTCCCATGGCTCCTCCACTCCAGCTTTGGCCGCATCCTACCGTCTTCAGATCTGAAGGTCATTCCCAAGGTAGACCTGCTTAGTGCATCTTGCCATGGGAAAGAAGTGCTTCTGCCTGAGAAAGGCCTGGACTGTGAGGACAGGAAGCTGGGCTGGGGGGCTGGGCTGGGGCTGGGCTCGGGGCTGGAAGACGTTGGGGGGGATCGGGAGGTCCACAGGCCTGGAAAATGCTCTGCAGCGCCTGGGACGCAGGGCCACAGACGCCTTTGGAGAGTGTTCCCGGCAGGGTGTTTCCTCCCTGACGGAAACCCTTTCCCTGTCCCCCCTGATCAGTCATGCCTTAGAACTGCTTCTCTTTTTAATTCCTTCTCCCCCTGACTGAGCTCCTGCTCTTGGTTGACCCCTGACACCAAGAAAGTGTCCCCACAGTTAGCCTGGCCTGCTGGTTCCAGCACCCAGATCTCTCTTCTCCTGGCCCTGACTACCTTGAGCAGCTTCAGCTCAGCTCAGGTCTCAAGTCTGCCTGGACCTGGGGCAGGAGGGCCTTGACACTCAAGGAGCCCTGGCTGTCAGCCCGGACGTTCAGCTTAGTGGACTTCCTGGCCCAGGGCTGATATTGAGGCTTACCCGCTCCTCTCTCTCCCTTCCCTCACTCTCCCTCCTTTTCACCCTTCTCTCTCTCTCTCTGATTTGCCATTTTCCACTATGGGAGCTTAGACAAGTGACTTAACCTCTCTGGGCCTCCAATGTCTCATAATCCTTAGGGTTGTCATGATTAAGTGAATCCAATCTTCTAAATTGGGATTTCTGGTGCTAGAGGCTGAGGATCTCTGAAATGTTTCTAGGTCATTCCAAAGACCAGGTAAATTCTGGACTCACCGGTCAAAGAGATCTACAGAGAGATGGCAACGAAGCTCAAAGGACGGTCCAAGGATTTTTTTTTTTAAATTAAGCATTGACATTTTATTGAGTATAAACATTATACCAGAAATCATATGAAGCACACACATATTTTATACTTGTCTTTCTCATTGAATCTTTTTTTGTTTTGTTTTGTTTTAGAGGTTTTCGCTATAGGGTACGTGCGCTCGCCAGACAGACAGAGGGAGACATAGAGACAGAAAGTGAGAAATCACCCCCCAGGGGGGATGGTCACGCCGCAATCCCTTCTCCTCCATTCTCCTCTCGGGATCTTGGGCACGCACACACACACACGCCCGGCGTGAGTTCTAAGCCACCGGGTCCGGGACACGAACCACGGTTGACTACGTGGGAGTCCAGCGACATAGCCATTACGCTAACTGCTGGTTCCCCTCATTGAATCTTTACAGCAACACTATGAAATAGGGTAATATCCTTACTTTTCAAATAGAGCCAATAAAAGCCTGAGAAAATTAAATTCTCAGTTACAAAGTAAGGTTGAAAATTCTTTACGTTGAAGTCTTTGGGAATCAAGAAGCTTCTTGGAATAAACAAGCACCACCGGGACGGAGAGCTACGCGGGCCCGGGTACACCCAGTGTGAGACCAGGCAGCCGCAAGGACAAGCAGGCCGGACGCACAGCCTGCAGGATGGGCTGGGGCCCCGCCACTGAGAGGAAGGATGAGAACATGCGCCTCCCCTCCGCAGACCCAGAGCCCAGGTCCTGGTTCGCAGTATCACGGCTACTTCCTAGACAGGTGACCTTGGGTAGGGCACTTCCCTCTGGAACATCAGCTTCTTCATCTCGAAAGGAAAAGGCGGAGCTGGTGAGCGCGCTCTCTGGGGTGGGTGAGGAGCGAATGCAGCGGTCAGGCAGGGGCTTAACCCCAGGCTTGTAGCTAGGACCCAGGGTACCTCAGCCACCTCTGGGGCCTGCTGGGGTTGGCAGCAAAGTGCCTGGGGCTGCTGAGGCTTTGCTAGCGCTGATGTTCCAGAACAGCGTTCCTCAGAGGAGTTCATCGGTGTGGGAAAACGCAGAACCCACATCCCATGAACGTATCTTACTTCATAAAGTATGAGGGCGTGTCTCTGATCATGAATGTATGTTGTACGTCCTGAAATGTACACATCAAAAATTTAAAGTTGTTTTAAAAACAAACAAAAATTTGGGACCAGCACCTCGTGTACTTCGCTGGACTCCCATATAGTCGACCACAGTTTAAGTCCCAGACCTAGTGGCTTAAAACACATGCTGAGGGACCAGCAGATGGTGTAACGGTTACTTCACTGGACTCCCACATAATTGACCGTGGTTTGAGTCCCCAGACCTGGTGACTTAAACTCCTGCTGGGAACGTGTGAGTGCATGCCCAAGATCCCGAGAGAAAGGAGGAGGAGGAACTGCGATGTGGCCATCCCCTGGGGGTGATGTCTCACTTTTTGTCTTTCTGTTTCTATCTCTCTGGCGAGTGCACATTCCCTATAGAAAAATCTCTCTTAAAAAACTCAGGCCAGGTGCATGTGTGTGCATGCCCCAAATCTTGAGAGAATAGAGTAGAAGGATTGTGGCATGGCAGTCCCCCTTAGGGAGTGATTTCTTGCTTTCTGTCTGTCTCTCTGACCATCACGTGTTCCCTAAGGCAAAATTCTCTCCAAGATAAAGAAAGAAAGAAAGAAAGAAAGAAAGAAAGAAAGAAAGAAAGAAAGAAAGAGAGAAAGAAAGGAAAAGTCCAGTGTAATAAAAAAAAAAAAGGCTATCCAAAGACATAACTAGAGTCCCTCAAAATCGGTCACTTAAAATATGAGACAATGTGAAAGCAAAGCTAAAGAAAGCAGGATTTTAAATGTCACACACACACAAAAGTCATTAGTGAAACTTCTGTTACAGGAGTCCCTTTCATCTGTACTTTCACTTTCTGTGGCTTCCGTTACCTATGGTCAGCCATGGTCTGAAAAAATTAAATGGAAAATTCCAGAAATGAACAACCCAAGTTTTAAAATTGTGCACTGCCCCGAGTCGCGTGGCGAGGTCCCGTGCTGTCTTGCTCTTTTCCACAGTGGAGGCGGTTGTCCCTTTGCCGGTGTATCTGCTATCGGCATGTTTGTCACCTAGTGGTTGTCTGGTTATCGGACTGAAGCAGCAGCCTACCCAGGATTCGGCACGCTCCGCGGTTCCAGGCCACCGCTGTGGTCCACGCCAGCAG
Organism: Tupaia tana; assembly: GCA_026018925.1. Classification (NCBI taxonomy): domain Eukaryota; kingdom Metazoa; phylum Chordata; class Mammalia; order Scandentia; family Tupaiidae; genus Tupaia; species Tupaia tana. Next base: position 89,977,730 of record JAKSZU010000008.1, on the reverse strand, counting down.
AGAGGGAGCCACAGCCTGTGCAGCTGCCTGGGCCACGCGGCCCGAGCCTTCCTGCTGCCCACAGTCACGGCCTAGTCCACAGCTCGTCTCAGCCCCAAAGAGGGCAAAGTTTGGGTGCCTCGTTGGAGAGCGGGTGGTCGTGTCGTCCTGAGTATGTGTTTGCTTGCGGCTGCCTGGATGCTCTCTCTCTGCGCCCACAGCTGTCTCTCATGTCCCCCGTGCTTCATGCAGACCCCTCTTCTAAGATCGTACGGGTCTCTAGGAGGCCATGACCAAGTGCCAGGACTCAGAACTAACTTCACGTAGGGGAGCTCGTTTACTCCTGGAAACTGCATGGGAGGGTAGGATCCTTGAGCCTGTTACGGGGTGCCCTGGTGGAAGGCCAGAGACAGTGGCTACGTTGCCCAAAGTCACACAGCCAAGCCAGTGGCAGAAGGGGATGCAAAGAGAAGTCTCTTAGCTCTCTTCCCCTGTGCCCACCAGGCAGCTGTGGCTCTGACTCGTGGCTTCTCGCTGAGACTGTGTGTGGGGGCCCCTGCCCAGTCCTTGGACACAGAGAACACTCCTCTCAGCCTTTTCCTCATCCAGGTAGCCTGGACCTGAGCCTGGGCAGGGTCTGCAGCCTCTCCTCCCGGTTTACTTTCATTCCGTGACTCTCTCCCACTCCAGAGGAAGCCGGTGAGCAGCTGGGCTGGGCACGCGATCACAGGAGTGTGTCGGAATAATTGGTGCTGCCGCGGAGGCCGGGACAATGGCTGCCGGTGGAGTGGCAGAGGAAGACGTGTAATCCCTATAATGCAGACAGAGGCATGTAATTTGGGAAAGTGGCTTTGTTTTTCTTGAACAGGCACGGACGATGTCGCTCTGTACAGCTAGGACTAGAGAGTTCAGACATTGTTCCCAGGTCCAGCTTTTCTGACTCTCAGTCTACAGGCAGCGGTCTTAGCAGAGCAATCCTATAGGTCCGACCTCACTGGCCTCCAGGCTCCGGCCTCCTCACCCTCCTCCACGTTGCCCATCCTTACACTAAGACCAACCTCTGAGCACCATACTCCCTGGCAGGGAGGTGGCCAGCAGGAACTGAACTTCTTCAGCTTTAGTTTTCCCACCTTCGCACCAGCTCATAGCACCTCCCACGCTTCTCTCACTCATTCGCTTCCTCGGAGCACTTACCACATGTGCCCCCGCCATGGTGGAGTCCAGGTGTGGGCCGTGCGACCTCCGGGCCTCTGCAGAGCAGGGGGCAGATCCCCACTCCACGGGCTCCTTCGTTTGTCCTTCCTGAAACAGCCGTTTATAAGCCTCCCCGTTCCATGAGTCTCTGCAGCTCGGCCCTGCAGGAGAAGGCGCACATGTTCATGCCGCACCCTGAGAGTGAAGATACCCAAAAACATATCCGTCAAGAGTAAGGGAAAACGTGTCTGTCAGATTTAAGTCGTGTACACCCTTGACCAACAGCATCCCTTCCAGGAAAGCCCTTCTCCCAGCGTTCACAGACACAGAAATATAACAGAGTGATACGCTTTACATACGTGCTTATGCACACGCATATATTCATTCTTCAAAAACATTATGAAAATACATATTAGAAAAAAAACCACAGGGATTTCAAAATGCGTTTGCACCAAAGTAAGCTTGTACCTTAATTCCAGGTTTCCACAAACTTTTTGAAGTCCCTTTGTGTAAACACATACACACGGTTGATTGTTACAGCATATTTTAACTAAAAAAGAAGAAATGGAACTACGCATCTCTCAGCTGAGGAGTCCTGAAGGAAAATGTCGCACGTCCATACAGCAAGCTCAGAGCCGTGCCAGCCAGCGTGGGACCTGGCGTGTGATGGGCACGGACGTCAGAGGAAAGCAAGCACCCACACGGCATGGCAGGCGGCCTCCAGCAGGAGGAAGCAGCTGAATGAGTGGCCTCAGCAGGTGAAAGAACACCGAGTTTCAGCACAGAATGTGGAGAGCGTTGCTGTGACATAGAGCGGAGTTTGTTTACGTTTGCACCAGACTGAGCATCTCTGACACCAAGAACACATCAGGGACACTACACAGCAATCACATCTGCGGTGAATTTCAGAAAGAAACGTGAGGAGCCCCGCTAGCCCGGTTTCTTACTAACCTACCTGACGAAATAGCCTCTCTCCCCAGCCATCGGCATCCCTTCTGTCCCCACCCTTACGTGACTTCCCGTCGTTCATTTCGGCAGTCCCCTCATGGTGGACATTGTAACTGACGTCGGATTTGCACTCTTATACACAGTTCAGAGCGGAACATTCTTGGCGATACACCTCTGCTCATGAATTGTAATCCATCTCTAGACGTGTAACTGATGTCATTTTAATTTGTTACTTCTGGTGGTCTTTGAACGCTACTTGTCATTTTATTAATCTCAAAATTATTGGGACGGCTCAGCTTCTTTCTAGCTCTGAGACAGGACAAATTAACCTCTGAGCTTGCGATCCTCAGGTAACTGTGAAGGAAAAGATCTCACTTTCATGTAGCCTGTGGGATGGAAGAATCTGACTTCTAAGAGCTCAAGGGACATTGAGGATGTAACATTATATTTTTGCTAGGTACTGACCTTTTAAATAACGTGAATGTAGTTTTATAGTTGTAAATGGAATGTTACTATGAGTATTATTCTCTTGAAAGGAATAAATGCAACAAAACAAAATTAGCTTTAGCCAATTTTACCAAGTAAAATACTATCAAACGAGTCACTCTCCCTTTCTCTCTTTCTCTCTCTGTCTCTCTGGTGAGCATATGTGCCCTCTAACCAAAACAAACAAACGAACAAACAAGCAAGTCAATCGCGTATGCGACTAAAACCTTCAGGCCAGCCCTTCATGAGTCCTTTTGGGTGGGTGTCCCCCTCGCTGTGGAAGGCCGCCCTTAGATCTTGTGCATGAACAACTGTTTATCTATTTTGTTCTCTTACCCTAACATGGCTGTCTGTTTTTGTAAACCTGTTTGTCTTTTTTATGAGAAAAGCGTTTGCTTTAGTCATATAAAAACATGCTTCTGGGATGACATCTTATACCTGTCATTGTCTTTGTTCACCAGCTGGAAACCCTTCTGTTTAACAATGTAACTGCATAAAAACTCCACTCCCCTCAGGAAGAACGAGCCTACTTGATTCAGCTTCTGTAACTGCTTGCCTACAAACCCCTGATAACTGACCTCCTATAAAAAGACTACTCAACTTTGCAGGGCTGTAGTCCTGGCTCTCGGCCCGAGCCTCAGGCTGCAGTCACTGGCCAGCTGATAAAGACTCCCGTTAACCTTAACCTGGCCACGGCCGGTCATTCGGTTACACCCGACAACATCGCGGTCACCCACTCTTTTGCCCATTCGTTCACACCTTTCACAAATCACGTCTTTCCTATACCAAGCGCCATGCCAGAGCGTGGGGGCCCAGCAGTGAAAAGAAAGATATATTTACTCTGGACATAGAAATTAAAGTAAAATGAACAATGAAAGGAAACAAACGAAGGAAGAAAAAGAGTAATAATAAATTCTTCTTCCCCAGAGACCTCGGAAGGGGACTCGGCCGGGCCAGGGCTGTTCTGCAGCTCTGGGCCCTGCGCAGACAGTCTGTGAGGGACACAGAGGGCCTCTGTCTCCGTGAAGAACTAGGAACCGGACTGCATGGCCTGAGCGTCGTTAGCGTACATTACCTGTGGCGTCAGTGGTCACAGTGACAGACGTGAGAAAAGTCCCAGCGTCCGTCAGTGTTCAAGCTCTCTGCCGTGTGCGTGGCTGCGTATTTGTGTGCATAATGGTGTGTTGTGGATCCCTACTCCTGTTGAACACATCCCAGAAACTGGGACTCTCTGTCGTCTTAGCAGAGAAGCAGTGCCAACGGGGAAGGAAGTGAGACGGAGCATCCACAATGTTCTTTCCAGACCCCCGCTCCCGCGCCAGCCTCACGGCCTCTCCTCGCAGAGATGGGAGACCCCGAGTGTCACTCTGTGATCCCCTCTGTGGCAGGGACGGCGTTTGCAAAGCCATTGTTTTAGCTGTGCTCTGCTGCCTAATAATGGCACACCTGAAACTGGGGATTTTAAAACATTTGTATTTGCTGGGACCAACAGATGGTGTAATGGTTATGGTGCTGGACCCCCACATGGCTGACCGTGGTTCAAGTCCCGGGCCTGGTGGCTTCAAACTCATGCTAGGCTTATGTGCATATGTGCCCAAGGCCACAGGAGGAGAATGGAGAAGGGATTGAGGCGTGGCCGTTCCCCTGGGGAGTGATTTCTCACTTTCCCTCTCACTGTGTCTATCTCTCTCCCTTGGGCAAATGCACATACCCTAAGGCAAAAAAATTAAAACTCTAAAAATATTTTATATTTAATCATTATACATATTTACAGCGTACAATATGGTATTTCTAAGCATGCTTCCATGGCAATCAAGTCAAGGATATTACCATATATACCAATTTCTTTTTTTTCTCTCTTTTTTTTCGAGAGGTTTTGGCTATAGGGCGCATGTGCTCACCAGAAAGGCAGAGAGAGACAGAGAGACAGAGAGACAGGAAGCAAGAAATCACCCCCGGGGGGGATGGCCACACTGCAATCCCTTCTCCTCCATGCTCCTCTCGGGATCTTGGGCACACACGCACATGCACCTGGCGTGAGTTTAAGTCACTGGGTCCAGGACTTGGACCACGGTCAACTACGTGGGAGTCCAGCAACATAGTCATTACGCCAACTGTGGTCCGCATATATACCAGTTTCTGAAGTTAACTTTCCATTTGTGTCTGTGACGTGTTTTTCTCTGAGCCCCACGCTCCCCTATACACCGTCTCTGGCATCTACACTTGCTCCCCAGCTATTATACCTTTGCCTCTTCCAATTTCTGCTGTAGGGGATTTTTAAGAATAGAGGTCTATTCAGCTCATGGTTTGGAGGATCAAGATCGAGGGCTGCATCCGGTGAGGGTCTTCTTGCCAGTGGCATCTCCCAGAGCCTGAGGCAGCCACGCGATCACATGGAGATGGAGCAAGAACGCGTATCTGCGCCCGTTCTCTGTCTCACTCCCTCCTTGTGAACCCACCAGGATCCAGTCATGACAGGCCCCCTCCAGTGACCTCAGTCCTCATGTCCTCCCAAAGGCTGTGCCTCTTCATCCCATGGTAAGCCTATGTTTTCGCCCTCTTAGTCCCCTCACAGCTGAATCTTATCACGTGAATTTGGGGGGTGGGGGTACATCGGAGCCATAGCAGCCACGGATCGGCTTCAGGAAGAGGTTTTAGGAAGTGACAGCAGGAGAGGTTGGGGGGCACAGCTGCGTGTACAAGTCCTGTCCTGTGTCTTCTCTGGAGCTTGGTGCACTTGGGTGTGAAGGGAGAAGCAGAGGGAGCCTGCTGTGTACACAGACCCATCTGTGTACACTGAAGAATCTCTGATTCTCTAGCCTCATGGAGGGTCTAATCCCAGTGTCTTGGTAGCAGCAGAAGGGAATGTGGGGTGCCAAGGAGTCGGCTGAATGTAGTGGGATGGGAAGACTCAAGCCCTGTCCACACTGGGTTCAAGCCAAGATCGTCACAGGAGGCCACAGGAGAGCCGCAGCCCAGAGGCTCCTGATGCAGGGGATTCTGTCCCCACGAGGGTCTACAGAGAAGAGGCTGCTCTCAGCCCACCGTGGCTGGCCCGCCAATGTGCCAGGCTTGTTTTTCACAGTGGAACCTTTGCCTGGCCATTCCTCCTACCAACATCCTCTTTCCAGTCCTTTGGCTTCTTCTCCCATTTTATTTATGTCTCCATTCAAAGGGGCCTTCTCAAGGAGGCCTCTTCTGGCTTACCACCACCTGCTCTACAGCAGCGCTGACCTGAGGCATCGTCATCTACCACTGTCCCTGGACGCAATGACACAGTTGTCTATGAAGTTGCCATCCCCCAAAGGTGGGGCGGAAGCCCTGCAGTCACCCTTGGCTAATCTTGGCCACTCTTGGCCACCATCATTGTCCCTGTGCTGGCACAGCCGGGCAACTGTCACAGAGTCTGTCCCACTGAGTCACTGCCAGGCACAGGCACCCAGGGAGTTAGGTGTGGTAACCAGGGTTACGACACTGGGTCCCCACCCCTGAAGATGCCACATCTTAGTCCTCAGTACCTGCCCTGCTTCCAGGTAAAAGGGATTTTGCAGAAGCAATTACGCTGTTGACCATGGGCTGGAGAGCAGATCTGGTCAGCGGGGTGAGCCCATGTCATGGTAGGCTTTTATGAGGGTGGCAGAGGGACACGTGGCCACAGCTCAGGGGCTCCCTAACAGCAGGAACAGGAGGTCGGGTGCAGTGATAAGTCCCCAAGGCAACGGTGCAGCAGGTTCTGGAAACTGGAAGAGGCAGGGGTAGACTCTCCCCGGGACCTCCCAGCAGCAGCCAGCCTGCCACACCTCGACTTCAGCCCGGGTACCCCAGCTTGAACTTCCGACTGCCGTGACTGGGCGACAACACGTCCATGTTGTTTTAAGCACACACATTGTGGTAATTTGTTACAGCAGCAACAGAAAACGGGCTAAGTCCCAAGACTCCTGGCTGAGGGGCCCCTCCTGGGGGTCACAGCAAGGACAGCATTCTCCTTCTTCTCACCGTGAAACCAGAGGTCGAGCTGTCAAGGTGGTGTGGCGTTGAGAGCAGCTAGCAGATTGCCAAGTTGTCTGGCCTTGATAAAAGGAAGGTGGCTTGGGCCAAAAGAACGGCCTCGGTCTCAAAGGGCCCAGGGGCTCAGTCTGGGCGTCAGCAGCACGTGCTACGGTGTCCACCTTGTGTCTGCAGACCGTGCTGGAGTTCTCTCTCTACTGATGCCCGGACCTCGGCACAACACGGCAGGCTCCCCTCTCGCCTCCTGCCTGGTCACAGTCTTGCTGCAGCCAGTGAGCTCTGCAAAGCCCCGCACTGGCCACGCCCCTCCCTCCGGGTGCTCAGGACCAGTCCCGGCTCCTTTGCAGGCCCTACCAGCTCCACCATCTGTTCCCCACTCCCCAATCCAGCCTTGTCTCACTGCCACAGCCCTTCTCAAGCCCCAGGCCACAGGGTCCCCGACTCCATGCTCAAGACCTTCTCTCTGCCCACCGTGAACTGAGTCTCCCTTCACACCCTGACTCCAGGGCCTCCTCTCTGCATGGTGGTCTCTCTTGTTCCCTAGTTCACAGCCTCTCCAGGAGACTTCCTCGGTAGTGTCTGGAGTTTACACCCTTGCTTTGTCTCTGACTTGTCTACTTTCCTTGCTTCCTACACAACACTTATACAACTATAACTATTATTACATTATTCTTATAATAGTTATTATATCATATTATTATAATTACAGTATCACAACTCTGTGGTTTAATGAGGTGGTTTGCGTCCTGGTTTTCTGCTCACCTCTAGGATCCCAGAGCTGCGATCACTCTCCTCTCTGCCTCTGCCTTTGCTGTGGTTTACATGTGTCCATGAAAATTCATGTGTTAAAACTTGGTGAGCCATTGTGAAGGTGTTAAGTGGGCAGAAACTTAATCTGACTGTGGGGTTAAGAGTGGAGCCTTTGGGAGTGATGAGGGTTGGAGGAATTCACTGGGGTGGAGCCCCATGTGTCCTGGCTCTGTGTAAGGAGAGGGAACGAGACTAGGGCAGAGACATACAGAGACACAGGGGCACAGACCAGCAAGCTCTGGCCCTCTGTTACCATGTGATGCTCTGCATTGCCCCACCAGCAAGAGCGCCCTTTGACCTTGGAACACCAAAACTGTGAGCTAAATAAACCTCTGCTCAATATAAACTACCCCGTTTGGGGCATTCCGTTATTAGCACACAGACTAGACCGGCCAGGCCCTACACGAGCCCCCGTTATGCAGGACACACATCTCTGTGTGCATTTCCTCCAGCATACCTCTGCCCCGCTCACACCAGACACCGCACCTGTGCTCCACCAAGGCTTAGTACATGTGTGGGGGTGGATTGCCATGGGCTGGGAAATTCAGCTGGAAAGGGAGGAAGGGGCTGCATGGTTGAAAGTTCCCCAGGGTCACAGATGGGCCAGCACTGCCTGTCTATCAAATCCTTGCTGTTCAGCAGGCAGCCGGATAAAGACACCCTGAATTTGAGAGCAGGCTTGGGAGTAGGGGTCGGGGAGGGCACGGGGATACATCGATTCTCAGCTCTATCAAAATACCCGTCTGGCCCATTTTTAGGAACATGCTCAGAAGGAAAAGGTGGAAGGGTGCCCTGAGCCGCACCTATTTATGGTCTGCCTTAGCGGCTGGGAGCCCTCAGTGAGGCCAGTGCCCTCTGGGACCAACCTGGGCTCCTACCCCATTCTGCTGAGGGCCCTGGTCTCTCTGCTCGTCTGAAATAAGGAGCCATCCACCTCCTGCCCTGGGAAGGAGTGTGAGCCAGTGAGTAGGACTGCTTTTAGGCAGGACTCAGGCTCAGCGACCTGCTCCCATGTGCTCTGTCGGAGAAGGTCCCTTGGCTCTGCACAAAGAGCCAGGCGCACCCCTTCCCATCCCCTCTGCAGCTCCAAACTCGCCAAACCTGCCCCAGCTGCTGCATCAGTTGGTGGGCTATTTCAGAGCAGGCTGTAAGAGAGACCGAAATATCCAGTGAAGTCTATAATTGGACGAGTTGCCGGCCCCTTTCCTGGGCTTCTGAGGGCAGCCTCCTTACTGCCCGGAACCTAAGGCTGTCCCAGGCCAGGCCCCTCCCAGCTCCCTGGCCTCCTCCCCACTCAGCTCTAGCCTCTGAGGCTGCAAAGGCCTCACCCCTTTCATCTAGGAACCTCCCCACCCCACAGTTACTTGGCTCCTCAGCCTCTCCTGGCTCCCCTAGGACCCAGTCCTGCTCAGTCCCACTCCCAGCCTCCCACCGCCCCCTCCTCCGCCCCTAAACCCGCCCCGCGCCCAGCTCCTCCCAGCTTGCTCTAACGGGGAATCCCAGAGGCTGGACAGCTTTGTTCTGGGGCGGCTGCAGCCAGTCAAGCTGCGGCATTTCATCACAAGGTGTCTTTCCCTTCTCCTGGCCTTTCTGTTCTCATCCACTTTCTCCTTTATCTTGTAAGTTTCAAGCCTGCTTGCCCAACAGTTAAGCGTGCAGTTAGTCTGTAAAGCCAGCGCTGGCTTGTTAGGAATCTTGTCTAGAGACTGAGTAAGCTAGGTTCTGGGCGGAGGGTGGTGGGTGACTGGCAGGGGACCCCCAGGAGGGGGCCTGGGCTGTGTCTCCTCTGGCACTGCCTCCAGCGGACCTGGGCCAGGATTGGCGTCCCGGCGGGCATCCCTCTGAGCATCCCGCAAGGTAAGTCCAGCTCCCTTCTCTGCTGCGGGTGCCTGAGCCAGGCTTCCCTTTGACACCCTCCGGATCACCCAGAGGAGCCACCTGGGTGGGGGCCGGCTTCGGGGGCAGTGGTGGAGCTCTCCAACACAGTTCTGGTCCTCCTGATGCCTGAGCACTTTAACTCTTCGGGGTTGACCAGCCCCGAGGGGTGTTTCTGCGCTTGGCCTAAACTTTGGAGTAAGAAGCCCAAGTCCCGGGAAGGCACCTGTTGATGAGCACAGCAGTCCCGAGGGCAGGCGCCGGCCGGCAGACGCAGAGCGTGCTTCAGTTTCTTCTTTAGGCTGAGCGACGCCACCTCCTCGTTTCCAGCAGCACGTGTGGAGTAGAGGGTGTGCAGGGTGGGGTGATGCCGGAGCGGGGCTAGCTGTCGGTCCCACAGCTTTGCGGGAGCGGGGAGGATCTTTGCCTCTCGGCCTGAATTCAGATCGCCTTCCTATTGCAGCACTTGATTCTCTTTAGCTCCTCCACTTGCCCCAGGGCAGAGAGCGGTTCTGACGTCCCGTGTCCCGTTCTCGCCGGTTTTGAAAGCACGACTTGCGTTAGTGTTCTTGTTGGAGAATGTGACCACACGTCTCCCCACTCCAGAGGAGACCTGGAGATGAGGGGTGGTCGTGCAACCAGACGTTCCGGGAGGAGGCAGCACCTGCCAGCCTGTCACATAGCTCTGCTGGGTCCCCTGCCTCGGCACTTCACCCCCACCCTCGTCTGCCCCCTTCCAGCGCCCCCGAAGGACCTGTGTCCATATGGGTCATCCCAGTCCCTAGTCTGTCTATCTCTGATATTTTATGCTCCCCCCAAATCCTAGAGAGCCATCTTTGGACTCTTCCTGGTTTAATTCAAAGGCTTATTCTGGAAGGTTCTACACTCCAGGGCTTCCATGGTGGGCTGAAGGCATTGACTTTACCCACAGATGAGGCTGCCAGTTCTAAGTCTGTTGTTCTTTCTGGCTATCCTGAGCCAGGCAGATGTGTGCGGTAAGTCTCAGTTTCCCCGTGTGCCAAATGGAGGAGACCAACGGGATAGAACCGGTTCCGCGTGCAGTCCCTGGGTCCTGGTGTGTGTGCAGGCTGGGGGCAGGGGGGAGCTCCTCCTACCCTAGGTCTCGCTGTCTGCCACAGAGGGGCTCCGCAGCACAGAAATCCTCACCTGGGTGTCCTCTTGTTGGGCAAGAGTTCGGTCGATACGGGTTTCCTTTGCACAGTGGCTCTAGGGGGCCTTTACAATGCTGGAGGCCCAGCTTGTTTGTATCGAGTGTTTTGGAGTCATGTTCAACGTTTCATCAGATTCTCAAAAGTGTTTACACCTACTCCGTGATTAAGCAGTTCACAGACTGATCTGGCCCACAGACAGGTTCAGTGCTTCGTGGGTTGTTATAAATGTGTTTTATTCACTTGAACATAAACTGTTCGGGAGAGTTTATGACACATCTTAATCTCTGACTTCCGTTTTGGCTTGAATCCCTGCAAGGCCATCATGACCAGGGCTGAGGAGCAGCTGCAACTTTAGACAAGGCGTGTGCTCTGGGTTACCTGTAGTCATCTGGGTGACAGCAGGGCCTCTGCAGACCTGGGGCTGTGCTGGCTCTAGGCTGCATGGTTTAGATCATCTCTCGCCCTCTGCTTCCATCGTAAGAGGGTTGCAGACGGGGAAGTGCACTTGCAGAGAGAAACTATGGCCTGTGGACAGAAGCCACGGCCCGTGTGCAGAGAGAAGGACTGCCTCCTGAGTAAGAGATGAGCGGGGGTCTCCTGTGTGGAGCAGCCATCCGGAGGGCTGCCCCTGCGACAAGGTGGCTGGACTGTGCTCCTGGTTCCCAAAGGATCCAGCTGGGTACTGCATTCCTGTCCAGTCAGAAGGGCTGTCCAGACATAGTAGGGATGGAATCCATAGGTGATGAGGCTCCTTAAAGGGAAAATTGCAAATCCAGCAATGGCCATTTCTTAGGACTGTCAGAGTGCTGGTCTGAATCTGGAGTGCTCGGACTTGGTGAGTTTTTAAGGTCTCTTCCAGCTGGAGACCCTGACAGTCTCAAGAGCTTCCTTTGCAGCCTTAGAATTGAGATAGTCCCCTTTGCCTCCTTCTCACCCTTCAGTGATTCTGGTGACAGTTGTGACAGAGGCTGGCACAGGCTACATGGCTGCTATGAGCCAGGTTCACGAAGTCTGTGTGTGTCACTCATACCCCAGTTTTATCCACAAGGAGATGGAAGATCAGAGGGCAGGCAGAGAAAATGAAGAGGAAGCAAGATTCAAAGCCCATTTTCTTTTTAACAAAGGCCTCAACAAAGGAAAACCTAACTCTGGGGGGACTTTTCCTTGAAAGAGGACAGGACTATTGATGTAGACCTTGCAGGGGAAACCAGAAAAGGAGAAAGGCCCACAGGAATTTTTATAGGATAGGAAAGGTCCCTGAGGTTACTTTAGACAACTCAGATTCAATGGCAAAATTGGGGAAGACAAAGCTCTGGAACGATGAGAAAAGTGCAATCTGCCCATTTTTCAGATGAAGAATGGCGTTGGGGGTGAGGCGACTGGTGTGATCTTCATTTAGAGACAGCTGGGTCTCAAACGCGGGCCTTGTGGGGTGCCAGGATGCAGAGGGTTGACTCTTTGGTCTTCCTTCCCAACGCTCACGTATATGTGTGCACATATCTCTGTGCACACATGTGTCTCTGCGTGCATGTCTCTACCCACACATGTTTGTGTGCACATACGTCTATGTATGCATATGCTCACGTGTGAGCATTCTGGTGGGCTGGATTGGTGTCTGAGACAACCAGCCTAAGACTGGGTGACCGGACTGACACCTCCTCCCTTGCACTGTACCCGGGGCCAGTACAAGGTTGCAGAGTCATCGAATGAGTGATTGAATGGGCATATGAATGACAGCTGAGTGGGTGAGTGGGTGACATGATCTGCCCATTCCTCTGTTACTTAGCAAAATCATGACTTGCTTCATGGTTTATCAAGTGCGATTTGCATCCTTCTGAGCGTTCCTGCAAGCGGGGAGCCGCCGTGTGCCACTGTGTCCTGCCGCTGCGCTGAGCACCTTTGTCTGTGCCCCGGGTCCCCCGTTGTCAGTGAGTCTTCCCGAAGAGAGGGGTTTGTTGGTCAAAGGGCATGGGCATGTTAATGTTTTTTGGGAGTTATTAGGACTGAGCAGTCATGAGAAGCAGGAGCTGGGGTAACTTCGTGGCACGAACAAAGGGAAGCCCTGGCAGACGCCCAGGGAATGTGGTCATGAAGATGCCCTGCCGGGAGCCACACAGAGGCCTCCGGGGACAAAGCCCATCAGACGGCCAAGTTCCCTTCTTGCCTTGTTCTCTCCCAGTTACTGGAAGCTCATTACTTCTAGCCAGTTCAACCAAGTTCTGGTAGAGATGAGAGGATTTTAATAAAAAAGATTTTAAAATCCTCTAATAACTAACTGGACTAATGCACAGTGTTTTCATGCTGGGAAAACTCATTTTGTATGCTATAATGACATACAGTGATTAAATGTAAAAACAAATAATAAAATAAATAATTTTTTAAGCTTGGTTCATTAAAAAAATGTTGGAAAAACTTCATAATTAACACCCTCTTTTGGCTGGAAGTATCTGTAAGGAGAAGCCTCCCCTTTAACTTCATACCGGCAAATCCAGGCTTTCTAGAGCTGGCCTGACCGCCCAGAAGCCAAGGTGCCAGGGACACACACAGCCTGTTCTCACTTCTACAAAGATAAGAAAAGGAAACTTTCACAACAACAAATTAAATGCATTCTCATTTAAAAAGTGCTGTAAGCGCAGCTGCCGGGGGGTGCACGCTGCTGAAACACTACTGCTTGGAGGCGGAGGCCTCGAAGGAGGCCTGGTCGGACCTAAAAGCAGGCTGGGTGCAGTGGCACGTATCAGGAGTCCTACCTAACTAGGAGGCTGGACCAGAAGGTCGCCATATAGTGAGACCCTGTCCAAAATATCTCAGTGCTCCTCTACAGCAAATGAACCAAAACATGGACATGAAGCTTTAGCTACACAAGAAGGGTATGTCCTGAAGACCTGTCCTATCACCTCGTGCCTGTAAATAATATTAACAGTACGTTACTGTGCACTGAAAACCTGGTAAGAGAGTAGATCTCATGTTAAGTGTTCTTCCTGAAAAAAGAAAGATGAAATAAAATAAAAATAAGCAGCGCTGAATACTTTCTGGGATGATAGACTCAGAGCGACCAGCCAGAGCATTTGAAGACTGTAGGTGGTCAGCACGGGCCTTGCCCAGTCGCCTCCCTAGTGGTTGGTTCCTGCCCACCTTCTCCTTGCCCACCTCCAGGGGTGGAGAGGTCACTGCCTCCATGGAAGCCTGCGATGCCTTTGTGGGTACCTGGTTAAAAATTCTCCTTTGGGGGTCAGAAGGTGGTGTAGTGGTTAAGGTGCTGGACTCTCACATGGCCGACCACAATCTGAGTGGCTGGACCTGGACCAGGTGGCTAGAAAATCATGCCAGGCACATGTGCGTGTATGCCTGAAGTCCCAGGAAGAGAATGGAGGAGAAGGGACTGCAACATGGCCATCCCCCCAGAGGGTGATTTCCTACTTTCCCTCTCGCTGTCTCTTTGTCTCTCTCTCTCCAGCAAGTGTACGTGCCCTATTGCAAAAGCCTAAAAAAAAAAAAATTCTTCCTTCTATTCAAATGAAAACCCTCCTCCTGCCACTTCCACCTGTCAGTCTTTAATTCATCTTCCTGGGAGTACTTAGAATGAAGTAAGTCCCTGTTGCCATGACATCGTTTGAGCTCTGTGAAAACAAAAATAACATGCGTCCGGTTCCTATCTGAGATTGAGCGCCAGTTGGTGCAGGCAGCACGCCAGACCCTCCTGTGCATTGTTTGCTCCATGAATCAGTTCCATGTTTGTCCCCTTTCCTGATGGACAGACTGAGGCTTTGGACATTGGGCCCCACAGCTAGTTGCCAGCAGAACTGGGTTTCAAATCTGTGTCTTAGCACAATGCTGTCCTCGCTTAGAAAATTCCAAACCGTGTAAGCGTACAAAGTGCATGTATATAATTCACATAAAAAGGCACATGTACTAACTAGGACATTTTTAAATATTCAATTTTGGTGTGTTTGTAAAATATTTTTTATTATCCTCTCTTAAATTCTGAAGTAATGAAAGCGTGTTGGTAGTGAGGCTACCTCGGCCACCCTCCTGTGTCCTTATCTGCAGCTTTCCCAGCAGTGACACTCTGGAAATAGCCCTTCATGGTGTTGTCTATATGCAAAGGCCCCCTTCAATCCAAATCCAGCATTTTAACAAATTGGGAACAATAGCCAATAAATACATTAAAAAGTTATCTAGAACAGTGTCTGGCTTCTAGCACCCTGTGAATCACTGACAAGGCAAATTGTAAGGATTTCGTTTGCCTGGTCTGCTGCTTGCGTTGTGCCCACCAAGGAGTGGCATTGTGGTCCCCATTGCCATCAGCAAAACTGATGGACAAAGAGAGGCCAGGGGTGGACATGCCCTGGCCTCTGGAGAAACCTCTAATGGTGACAGATTTTTTTGTCCTTGAGTTTCTGTGTAAGTCAGTCTGGGCTGTGTGCTTCCTGGCTTCAGAGACCTCGCCCCAGCCCCCAAACCTGCCCACACTGCCACGTTACCAGCTATCGTAATCCCCTACAGGCTTGTCTGTCTCTACCATGGGGCAATGGACTGAGAAACGTCTCCTGGCCCCTCTGCAGTGAGCATCTTTAGGAATCAAGTTCCTGGGAAGAAAATGCTTCCTGTGGAGCCTCCATTCTGGTCTCTGGGTACAAGACTGACCTTCCTCAGTGCTCATTCTGGGAGAATGACAGGGTGCAGGTAGGAGCTGAGGTGACTTCTTGGAAAAGAAACCTCCTTGGTGCTTAGGCAAAGAAAGCAACTCTTGTGCCAACTTACTTGCTCTGGTCTCAGAAAAAAAATTTCTAGATTATTTAAGAAAATGTATTGGAAAAAAATAAGAGATAGCTTCCTCATACTAAATTGAATATGCAGGTGAGACACTAACCCATTGACTCATTCCCTCTGTTACTGTCACATTTGCAGTGCCTGCTCTGGGCCCTCACTGTTCCAGGCACTAAGAAGTGAGATGTAATCTCCGAGTCTAAGGAGCTCAGTAGGCAACACAGACCAATACCATTCATGGAAAGCTAAAAACTGAGGTCTGTGGGAGCCTAAGGGAAAGCATACTATGTTTCCTGCTTAGAAAATCAAGGATGGGTTTGCTGAGGAGAAAGCACATAAACTGGGTTTTGAAGGATTAGTAGGAGTCTGCTTGGTAAGGAAATAACATCTCTGAGGCAACAGCAGAGACAATGTCAATTTAGAAAAAGAAAAGAAATGCTGGGTGAAGGAAGGGTGCTTAGCATTTTTAAACCCAGAATTTATTTTTCAAAATTTACATTTAATCATTGTACATCTTTATAGCACACAAATTGCGGATTTTTTGAAGTATACATGCATTTCCTGTTAATCAAGTAAAATATATTAATAATATCATATACATTATCCTCAACAGATAACTTTATATTCTTTTGTTTACTAAGTGTTTTTCTCTTCCTTTTCCTCACAATCCCCACCCCTAACCTCCCTGCTCCTGGTTCCCCCTACCCCCCACAGCCTCTGGTATCTACACTTGCTGTCTCTGGTATTATATCTTCCAGTCTTCAGTTCTGCCATAAATTGTAAATATTTGGTACATATTGAGCAGGGATATACAATGTCTGTCTTTCAGAGTCTGGCTAGCTTCACTGAGCATTAAATCGTCCATATTCATCTACTTTGTATCTCATGCCAGGGTCTCATTGTTTTTATATTCCATACTGTATATGTGCCACATGTTTTTTTTCAATCCAGTCATCTGTTCTTGGGTATTTAGTTGATTCCATATCTTACTGATGGCAAATAATGCTGCAATAAACATGGATGTGCAAATGTCTTTCTGACTGTTTTTTTAGCCTTTTAGGTAGAAATCCAGGAGTGGTACTACTGGGTCATATGGTAGTTCTATTTGTAGGTTTTTGAAGAACCTCCATATTGTTCTCCACAGTGACTACTGATTTACATTCCCGCCAACACTGTAGGAGGATACTCGTTTCACCACAGCCTCACCAGCACTTGTTCTTTTTTTTTTTTTTCTTTAATTATAGCCATTCTGACTAGGATGGTATCTCATTTTGGTTTTGATTTATATTTCCTGTATAATAAGGGATATTGAGCATTTTTCATGATTTTGGCCATTCATTTATCTTCCTTGAGAAGTTGTCTATTTATCTTGTTTGCATATTTTTGTGTCTATTTTTTTTCTGATGAAGGAAAGTTTAGCTTTATTACAAAGCACAAAGCAAGGAGAACAGGCAGCTCATGCTGAAAAAATCTAGTCTCCCCAAGCATGTTCCCCACATGAATTTTTAAGGGCAAAATTAGGGGCAGAGGTCCCAGAGGCTTTATCAGTTCAGTGATTGGTTCAAGAGGGCATGATCATCTTATGGGCATTCTTGATTTTGTATCTTTTATGGATAAGCTGCTTGAGTTTTCTGTATATTCTGGCTATCAGTTCTTTATATAAAGCATAATTTGCAAGTATTTTCTCTCATTATGATCATTATCTCTTCACTCTGATTGTTGTTTCCTTTGCTGGGAGGAGCTTTTTGGCCTAACAGAGCCTATTATTGCTTGTGCATTAGGAGTCTTATTTAAGAAATATTTGACTACGTCAATCTCTTCAAGAGTTTTCCCTGTTGGGGAAGAAAGTTTATCAGACAGGGTGTGGGTCTGTGAGCATGGAAATGAAGGTTGCTATCAGGTTTAGAACGCTTTGGAGAGCTGAGAGGCTGCTTTAAGTTGTACTTCAAGTTGGACAGTCTTTTTTGGTCCAATGACATCTATGGTTAGGCTAAGTTAGGCCCCTTGGAAATTCACAGAGCATAATAAGCAAGGGATTTACAATCTGGTCCAGATGTAGAGTCTCACTTTCAGAAGCAAAACCTTCCTCGGAAGCTATGTGGAGGGTGTGCCCCCAGGACAGAGCTGGGAGCTTGGATTAAAGACCACAGGATCGGGGACCAGCAGTTAGCGTAATGGCTATGTCACTGGACTCCCACGTAGTCGACCGCGGTTCGAGTCCCGGACCCGGTGGCTTAAACTCACGCCGGGCGCGTGTGCGTGCGTGCCCAAGATCCCGAGAGGAGAGTGGAGGAGAAGGGATTGCGGCGTGGCCATCCCCCCTGGGGGGTGATTTCCTGCTTTCTGTCTCTCTGTCTCTGTCTGTCTGGCGAGCGCACGCGCCCTAAAAGCAAAAACCTCTCCAAAAAAAAGAAAAAAAAAAAAAAAAAAGACCACAGGATCTATTAAGGTACGGGTTCCAAACCAGCCTTCCCCTCAGCTTCCTCATCTACACATGGCCAACATCTCCAGTGCTCCTTCCTGCTCCAACATTTTGGAATTCAAAGCTGCATTTAGTATCTTGCAAAGTAGTGAGTTCTGGGTCACTGGAGACGTCTGACTTAGATGAGTACATAAGAGGAGCACAAGGGGGTTTTAGGCATGGACTGAGAATTGGGTAGGCCACTGTCTGACAGAGTTCTCTGCACAGGAGTATATCGTAGTACAGAAAGTGCTGTTGTGTGAAATAAACACTGAGGTGTGTTCTCTGGAAATAACAACCTCCTTCCGTCGACTGCGGTAGTTTATCATCTGTTTACCCATCTATTCACACCTAGTTTATGGTCACTAGGCACTGGGCAAGGGACTCTCACTGAGCAGTTAGTGAGGGAGACCAGTACCTGCCTTTACCTCAGGGATGACTGACGCTTGGAGAGAGGCACTAGCTGAGACCACACACTGGAGAGTGATGGTGATGGAGACAGGATCCAAACTCACATCTGTCCAGCTCCGTGGCCCGGGGCTCTCCCATGTACCGTCTCACACTTCACAGGGGAGGTACTAAGTGTGACTTCTCGTATTTCTTCCCCGGGAAAAGGGGGAGCCTGCTGGGATAGCACCTCCAAAATCAGTGTAGATGTCGGAGCACTATTTATATATACATTGCTTCAGCAGACCAGACATTGCTCAAAATAAATTAAACAGAAATATCTTTCCGTGTCCTCAGGACCCTGTAATCTGAGCCAGTCTCTTGTGAAATGAACTGAGGCAGTGTCCTGGGTGGGGAGGGGGAGGGCAGAAGAGGAAAATGAGGAAGAATGAACACGTGAAAGAAACATGAATGAGCTGTTAAAGCTCGGAGACGTTTGGAGAGACAAAGACAGCACCCACGAGCCGGTGGTGTTTTCTGGCGCTGGCGGTGGGCTGGCTGGTCGGGGCCCTCCTGTCTGTGCTGACCCTGTTGGCTCTGTAGGGCTGGGTGTCCGGAAGGGTTTTGGAAGTCAGCGGGGCGGGGAGCTTGAACAGGCAGTTCTGGGAAGGCGTTTCTAACCAGAGTTGTCCATCTCAGCTGAGCGGAGGGGAGGAGCAGCCGGGGTCCAGAGCTGAGGGAGGAGAGTAAAGGTGAGAGAGGCTGCTGGACTGAGGAGGGCCAGGTTAGGAGCCGCAGCGCCTGCCCTGTGGTTCTCAAGTGCAGGACGCCCACTCAAATCGGCCAAAGCTTCAAACACAGGGGTGGGGAAATTCGTCTCGTGCAACACAGAGCTCTGGGCATCTGCGGCCGTTGGCAGGGCCGGGTAAGGAGTTTAAGTGTCGCACTCGACGTATTCTGCCAGCCGTGCAGCCTGTGCCCATCCAGGCCCCGTGGGACGGCCAGTGGCCCTCGGCATCTCCAAACTCAACAGCTCTGTGGAAGCTCACAGAGCTCCAGCAGGCCCAGGGGCCGTGCGTTCCTCCTGTGTCATACTGCAGCCTGCAGGGGGACTGTGGTGTCAGGGTGGCACGGTCTACTCGCACACCACCCCTGGTTAGGAAAGCAGGGTACCCTCGGGAGACACAGGGACTGAGCGCAGACGCTTCCACCAGAGGGAGGATGGGCCTGCCACCTGTAGCAGCGAGGCTCAGAAGGCAAGTGCAGACCAGGGTGGGCAGGGGACAGGCGGTGCAGGAACTAGGACAGCCTGATGGGAATGGGGAGGGCACACCCTCTGTGCTGTGCGCTTGACCAAGGTACCGGGCTATCCCCCTGTGCCACTAATGGCCTTCAGACTCCACGCCTTCATGATTCGAAATTTATGAGCATTTTTGTTATGTGTTGCTTAAAGCACAAAACTCAAGCTACTGACATTTGAGGCCCTTCGGCCTGGCCTGGAGTGTCCTTTCCACATTTATCTTTATTTCTTTCTGGAGGCAGCTGGCAATGCCTGGGGTCGGGTGGCCCAGACCTGGACCCAGCCTGTGCTGCTGAGTACCCTCCTGACCTCCAGCATGCCCTGGCTTCGGCTTTGCCGCCTGTGGGGGCAGGAAGCCCTGAGCCCAGCACCGTGTGACTGGGCAGAACTGTGTCCGGCTCGGTCCCTGCCTGGGTGGCTGATATTTGGTCCATCTAGCTGGGATCCATGGCTTTCAGGATGCCGCCAAGCTTGAGTGCAGGGAACGTTTTTCTTATTTACCTGTCTTTCTTTCTTACCAATCTGGTACAATTAATGGTAACAATGCTCCAGTGACTGCCTCGCCCGCAGAAACCCAGCGTGTGATAGCGTGTGACCCCTGCTTCAACCGTGTCACCCTGTGTGGTCAAAACCCCTTTCCTTGGGACTCGGTGAACCTCGGCCACGTCCCAGCTCTCAGGCACAGCCACGGCTAGTCTGGTCATTTCCCGCACAGACGTTTAATCATACTCCCTGCTCAGCCCTCCTGTCATTACCCGTGCTAACCTGCCATCCTGGGGGACCACGGTGGGGTGGGTGTGGTGGTGCCCCCATCTCTGGAGGGCTGGGGTGAGGGTGAAGGAGAAGGGGAGCGATGGCTTCTGCCCTCATGGCTGCCGTGGGGTTTCCACATTGAGTTGGCCCCTGATGCTTCCTCGCCTGGTGCTGGAGCCACCACGTGCTTGGCCAGAGCTCCCCCAGGCTCCTTGTCTGCCCAACGGTGCCCTCGCGGCTTCTTCCAGCTGGGGCCTCCTTGCTGTGCCGCCACCTTGGTCGGCTGCCACCCGACTCAGGCCTAACTTCCCCTGGGGTGACTGTTTGACTAGAGGGAAACTCACCCATTCTAGCCTCGTGGAAGCAGAGTGCAGACTCCCCCTTCCCTGCCCTGCATCGCCGTCTCACCCTGTCCCCTTCTGCCTTGCTCACAAACATCCAAGCCAGTGTGCGGTCAGGAGCCCCCAGGTGAGGTGAGGAGGAGGCGAGGGCTCAGAGCTTTCTCCAGAGGCAGTGAGGGGTCACTGCAGCATTCTTCCATGACTGTACCAAGCACTGTTGTGAATTAGAGTCCTCTGATTCTGGTGAGACTGAGTAGAAGGCCGCAGAAAGGGGTGACTCTGAGGAGGGGGCTAGTCCGGGGCTGTTGGTGGCAGGGATCCAGAGGGGGTGGACACTCCATACCCCGAGCCCTTTTCTGAATGGTCAGATCGTCCCATTCTTCAGGTCTCAGTGTCTCCAACCAAGAAGGGCAGTCGTTTTACAGCTAAAAATGGTCCTACCTGAGTCACCTCCTCCATAGCTGGACCGCTTTCTTCTGGTCGTCTGAGCGGAAGCTGTCCCTTGGTCCTCAAACCCACCCTCATCCAAGGCACTTCCTGTGTCCCATCAGGGTGTGCCGCTCCCGCGCGTGCAGACAGACGCTGGCCCCGGGGTCTCCAAGGACAGTCTGAGCCTCTTCTCCGGGTCACCGCACAGGCTCCTAGGCTTCCTTTGTTAACACCCTCTCCGTGCTGGACTGCCTCGCTCCCACCAGCCTCACCTTCCGCTCCCGTCTGGACTCCATCGTGGCCTCCGGCCCGTCCTCCGACTGTGCGTCACGCTCACCTGAGCCAGCACAGATGGACGGAACTACTGCCGGTGAGGGCGGCCTTGTCCTGCCTACTCCTCCCGTGCCCTTCCTCAGCTCCGGTGTCACTTCTTCCAAGAAGCCTTCATGACTTGTCTGTCCCCACATTAGGTGGTAGGACAAAGTGTCATAGAAAATACTTAACCCCCGTTTAGCGCATGACAGAATAAGAGTCTAAGACAACGAAACACGCGCTCTCGGTGCGGTCAGCTTCACCTGAGGCTCGGGCAGCTCAGGCGGGCAGCTCTCCCCGACAGCCCGTTCAGGACGGCATCACTCGATAAAAACTCTTACACTGTTGTGTCGCATTATCCCCACAGCTCTCTGTAGTAGGGGACATAGTTCTCGTTTTACAGGGGAGGAAACTATGAATTGGAAAGTAATACAAAGAACAGTCTTGTGTTCTTAGCACATATGTGTGCTAAGTTTTTTTTTACATACAGTAGCTCATTTAATTAAACCCGACAAGTCTGTGAACTAAGCATTTTTTCTACATTTCACACATGGCAGAGTTAAAGTCCAGAGAAGTTAAGTGACTTCTCTGGTTTGCACAGCTAGTAAGTGGCACAATTAGAATTTGAACACAGAGATAATGACTACGATGCTTAGTCATTACGCTAGCTCCAGAGGGGTCCGGTACCCATGACAGGGTCTGGCCCTGCAGGTAGCAGGTCTCCATGTGTCTTTGTTGACTGAGGAGGACTTGCTCCAAGCCACGTGGCACATGGTCGCGGGTTGTGGAGCCAGGCCACAGGCTCCCCAGAGCTCGGTCGGGCTCCCAGGCAGCTGGGCTGAGATGGAAGCTGCCCCGGGGCTCTTCTGTCTGACCAGCAAGTGCCGTTTGCAGCCCGTCAGCGCAGCAGGGCTGGGCCAAGCTCCAAGCTGGGTGGGCCCCAGTGGAAAGGCACAGCCCCGCGACCTGGACACCGCCAGACCATGCTTTCTGTCCCGGCTAGATTCCTGCCCAGGTGTCACCCATCACCGCAGCAACACAGAGGTGGTGCCTCCTTCCACGCGCACCCCACCCTTGGTGGCAGCGGCTGGACCCTTGGAGCCAGACGGCGCTCAGTCACTGCCCCGGCTGCCCTGGCGATGTGCTGAATCTCATTTTCTCTCTCTCAACTGTGCGCTGCTCATCACTTTCCCTCCCGCCTATTCTGTGTCCCTGAATAGGGAATGCTGGTTACCATGGCAATGGACTGGCTTGTGGAAGGAACTCAGCTCAGTAAATTAATTGCTGGACTTTTGGGGACTAATGGCAGAGCTCTGCCTCCCGGGGACAGGGCATGGCCTTCACCAGCTTGGCAGCCGAGCCCTGCAAACTGCTCAGGGCTCCGCCAGAGAGACAGGGATTCATGGTGCCTGGGCTTGCTGGCTGCACAGAGGCTGGACAGTGTGCAGGAGAGGGGAGGGGTTGCCAGAGATCTCACGAGGACAGAGCACCTACTCTGACCAGGGTCTGTACTACAGAAGTCACCCGGTAACCCTCACAAACCCGGATGGAGTAGAAATATCCCCTTGCGAAGGATGGAGGAGCAGGGAATGGGAAACGCTTATTTATATCACTAATGACGCCACGCCAGGCCGCCCCTCTCAGTGGGAGTCTTACTGTAGACCCTCCACCTACCCCTGGGCAGAAGGCCATTCTGCACCTTGTCCACTCTCCCCGAAGACAGAAGCAGAGGGAACCTCCCTAACTCATTCTGTGAAGCCTGCATTACCTTAGCTCTAAACCAGACAATGGCATTATAAAAAAAGAAAGCCACAGACCAGTATCCCTCATGGACACTGGTGTAAAAAACCCTCAACTGAATATTATCTAATTAAATCCAATGATAGAATTACCTACCTTGACCCAGTGGGATTTATTCCAGGTATGAGGGGGTGGGATTGGTTTATACCAGCAACAGGCTGTGGAAGGCCATTCCCTTCCCGTGGGGGCATATCTGAATTTCTTTCCTGCCAAGTCTTCCCCTTTCTTTGCGATGCCCTTGTCCTCTGCTTCCTGAGAACTGGGTGGCATGGTTTGGGCTTTGTCCATATTTGCTTGTTTCTCTCATGGTTTCTGTGCTTAAGATATAAGTGTTATTCTGGCCAGATTCCAAGCATCAAAGCAAGGTTTTCAACTGATTCCGAATACAGGTTGTGGCCAGACTGCCTGGGACTGGAACCTGGCTCACAGATTGGAGTCCTGAGAAGTTATTTAAGCCTTTATTTCCTCAGTTTCCTCCTCTGTAAAGTGGGGCTGAGGATTCCTACTGATCAGATGACTTATGTAGAAGCCCTCAGCATGGCTTCCAGCATGCTGGAAGTTAGTGCTGTGAAGCTCATGGTCCTGGTGTCATTTCGACTTGACACCGAGCCTAGCTCTGTCACTAACTGCTGTGGTGTGTGCTCTGCTCCCTAAACCCCAGGCCCCACACTGACAAATTGGGCATGGAAGTACTGACTTGTGACCTTGCTGTGGTTGTAAGGAGTATGGCCCACACTCCTCGCTTGTAGTACACACACCATCACCATGCATCTTCCATCAGCGATTCCCAGGAGAACCAAGAGTTGGCACCGTCACATTTCAACTCAACAATTCTTGTCTGCTCACTGGATCATGACCCAGGCCTGTGTGAGGCTGGTGTTCAGCTCCGACTCCTCCAGGGAAGTTTACAGGCCAGCAGTGCTGAGCATGGAACTGTCAGTGCCACCCTAAAAGTGGAAGTGTTCTGTGTCTGACAGCTCTCAGGGCTGGGCTGTAGCCCACTGACGGGTACCGTGAACTGTGTATGGGCTGGGGTTTTAGTCCTAGCTCTGGCTCGTGTTAATATGTGGCCTTGCGGTTTTATTGTCTAACCCATACACTGTCCCTTCGCGAGCATCTTATATTACTATCTGTAATTCAAGGATTAAGTCACTTTCTGAGCTCTCAGAGCCAAGTCGGAGGGTTTGTATTGCGTGCACTCTGACCTGAGAGCCAACCACCTGATGAGTTCTACCCCATGCCTGTTAGAGCTGGTGCAGCCACGTCTCCTGCTGGTGCTGGTGGGGTGATGGGGGTGCATGAGGCTGTTCCTGCTGCCTCACCACGCAGGACGGAGGGAGTGGGACAGTGCTCCATCCAGGGGAGGAGATGCTTGGGCTGTTGGGGAACCAGTCTGTGTCCTCAGTCAGGTCAACCGGTCTGGCTTCAGTAGATGGAGCTCGTGGCCCCTCTGTCCCCTTCGCTGTCTTCCCACAAAGTGTCAGGATTCATCTCTCCAAGGACAGGAGCTGGACACTTCCAGCCTCTCCAGGAGCTCCTGGCCAGCCTAGGCTCATGACAGAGCAACCCTCCTGGGACCTAAACAAACACTTGCAGAGGCGGGTGGGGAGAGAGGGGATGTGGGAGGTTACAGGAGGGACCCTTCTGGCCCGGGCACCCATGAACCCTCCATTTCCTGCACCCTTCACTTACCCTGGGCGTTGGCAATACTCTCCAGCAGATGCTGTGACAAACTGCTGTGGACTGACTTAGAGCAGCATACATTTATAGTCTTCCACTCTGAGCTCCGAAGTCCACAGTGGCTTCGGGTTAAGGTCAAGGTGTTGGCAAGGCAGCTCCCCTTCAGGAGTCTATTGAAGCATCCCTTCCCTTGCCTTTCCAGCTCTGCAGCCACATGCATCCTTAGTTCCCAGCTCCTCCTCCATGCAAAGCCAGCAGGGAGTGGTCATGTCTTCCACAGGTGCCATCTGTCTGGCTCTGACTTTGCCTTCTCCTTTCACTCCTAAAGACCTCTGATTACTTTGAGCCTGCACAGAAAACTCAGGTTAATCTATCTCAGTCAGCTGACTATCAACTCTAATTCCACCTGCAACCTTGGTTTTCCCTCGCCAAATATCACAGTGTTCACAGGGACTGGGATTTGGGCACATTCCAGGTATTTATTTTATTGTGGTTACACACACACAACTAGACCTTGTAATCTTACCCATTGTGGGTGTGCGATCCAGTGACATTAACTACACCCACCTGTGGTGCAGCCCTGACCGCTGTCTATTCCATTGCACAGTAGCATGCAATGGCTTTCCATTTAGTTAGGGCTTCTGAAATATCTTGTCATTTTCATGAGTCTTACACCTCATTAGTTACATTTCTTCTTAAGTATATTGCCCGTTTAGATGCCATCACACATGAAATGATTTTATTTTGGGTTGTTCATTGCTGGTATACATGAGTGCAACTAATTTCTATCTTGCAACTTTGCTAAATTCATTTGTTAGTTCTACCTTTTAAAATAGATTCTTTAGTTTTTTTAATATATGAAATCATGCCATCTGCAAAGAGAGATGGTTTTACTTTTCAAAGTTGGAAGCCTTCTATTGACTTCTATTGATTTTTCAATCCCTAGACGAAATTGCTCCAGCTAGAATTTCTAGTTGAATAGAAGCAGCAAAGAGGGCATCTGTATCTTCTTCCTAATCTTAGAGGAAAATCTTTCAATCTTTACCACTGAATACGTGAGGTGTAGGGTTTTTATACATGGCATTTATCATATTGAGGAAGTTTCCTTGTAGTCTTGTTTTTTTGAGTATTTTCTCTCTTGCTTGCTCTTTTTCTATCATGAAAGAGTATTGGGTTTTGTCAGATGCCTTTTTTATTCTGTGTAAATTGGTATCACCATAGATTTTTCTTTCTCCAGTTTATTGATGTGGTGTATTACATTGACTGATGTATGCTGAACCATCCTTGAATTCCTGAGATAACTCCCACCTTGTCACAATGTCTGATACTTCTAATAGGCTGCTGAATTTGGCTTGTTACCCTTTTGCGAAGTATTTTCCATCTATGTTCATGAGGATATTAGTCTTTAGTTTTATCTTGTGTGTGTTGTGTGTGTGTGTGCAAATTTTGGGAAGATAAGAGATGAAGGTTCCTCCAAAAACTTGCAGAATATAACTTAGTGAAGCCCAGCTTCTGCAACAAGGGGGATTACCAAATTTCTTGATCCCTGGAAAATACTGAGCAGCTATGGATGATGTTTTGTTACTTCACACACTCATGCACACAAAAGTGGTTCAGTAGTTGCTGCTAATATGAACTTGTTGTATCCATGGAGATCATGGGGTGGGTGTGGATTTAGTGCCCAGAAGAAGCTGGGTTCAAGCCCCAGTTCCTCCTCTAACCAACTAGGTGACTTGGGGAGAGATACATGTCTTCTCTCCATCTCAAATCCCCTCCCTTACACCAGATGAAAATGATGGTGCCCGCCTGAAGAGCCACATGAGACCATGCCACAGACGGCACCCAGTCCGTGGTAGATGGTGAGTGTGGTTATTCACGTATACTGTCTTAGCCTTTGAGGATGTTGCGTTCTTCTAGGGCATGGCTCCTCAACACCCTAGGGTGACTTAACAGCATTGGGTGCTACCCTCATTACTCATTCATAAACCTGATGTTGAGTTGGGTGCCCACTATGTGCTAAGACTCTTCCAGGTGCCAGTAGTGGAATGGACAAGACAGACGAGTCCTGGCTCTTATACAGCTTTGAAAGTGGGGGTGGGGGAGCTGCTGTGTGAGTGAGGTAGAGTGGGCAGGGCCAGGCTCATGAGCTGATGGGACTTGGGGGCTCAGACTTCAAACATATCCAGCTTACTCTCCTTGGGTCTTCAAACATGTGTATACATTTTGGGGTGAGGGTGGGGAGAGGCATGATCCCAGAGGCTGGCTCACCGTGTGTCAGCAGGTGCAGGAGTGCTGGTATTCTCTTCACACCTAATCCAGTTTGGGAAGTCCTCTCCTGTACTTGATCTTCAGCAAAACACTGAGGAGCAATGACGTTCTTTTCTGATTCACCAAAACATTTTAAATTGTTCTGGATTGTCACTGATAAAAAGTTGCAACGTTGATTAAATTCCAAAAAAAAAATGTTGCATAAAGACACACACACACACACACACACACACACACTCCTGGGCTCATGCTTCCTGCCGTGGCTTTATGTTTGCATGTCCCCTCCCAGCCCTGGCCTGGCCACTGGTGGTGGCTGTGGCTCTGGCTGCCGTGGACATGCTGGCTCGTGGCTTTTCATGGCACTCTGTCGCCGTCCCACTGGCCACTGTCAATGCCTGGTTCATGCCAATGCTTTGCAGACAGACAGAGGACACGTTTCCTCCCAGCCTCCTGGTGGGCTGCCTGCTTGCTATTTTTCTGTACTAAAATCTAAAGAGGTCACCTACGTTTGAAGCAGAATAACCCTCTGAAGATTGCTCGCCCTTTTGCCTTTGAGGAACCCTCCACCATTGCAAGTGCTGAGGTTCGAGGGTCCCTTGAAGAATTCCTAGTTTCCCTTCACTCATAGATATTTGCTAGGTGAGCACAGGGCTCTCCTCCATGCAGCGAAGTCAGATTGGCATCAGCTCAGGGTGACGTGGGTGCCAGGTGACAAGAAGGCAAATGGTGATGTAAGCAGTAGCCCCCTGCTGGTAGTAGGGGACTTGGGGGGTGCTTGGGGCAGCTGAGGGGCAGCGCACCCTGCAGTGGGGGTTTGGGGGTGTCCAGTAGAGGACTGGGCTGAGTGCTGCCGGGCTCCTGGGGTGGGTGTGGGGCTCTCAGGCAGGGCCACCTCCCGTGGAGACGAGGTGGTCTAGGCCGGCATCAGTGGGAACGTACCGGGAAGTTTGTGGCTACCAAGTGTGGCATGGTGAGGGTAAGCATGCGAGGGCGGGCTGGAAGCAGGCTGCCATAGCGGAGAGGAGGGCCTCACTGGGGGGTTTTAGGCAGGACTCGGCTGAGGGTCCTCACACACCTCTTGTTTAGACCTCCCCTCGTCCTACTACAGACAGGGCCTGATGGGCCTCAGTACCACTTTCTTTTCTTGTTTATAATTATCTACATTTAATCGCTGTACATCTTTGCAGTGTAGAACAGGGCTTTCCCAGCATGAATACAGTGCAGATCAGTCAAGACAGAGACGTTGCTGTCTGTATGTCATCGCTAGCACACGACTTTTCATTTACCCTGTCCTAATTGGATGGCAGGAGGGTGGGGGGATGCTGGAAGGCAAGGCAACCCACTGAATCTGCATCTCAGGGCAGTTCTGTGGCTGCCCGAGAGCCCACGGCAGGACAGAGAGGTCGGGCCATGGGTGGGGATTCCTCCTGCGGGCCAGAGGCTTCTTGTGGCCCTTCTGCTGAGCGCCCGGCTAATGACATGTCTTTCCCCACACAGGAAATGCTCCAGTAGGCCCTAGCGGCATCTCCTCCTGGCCTAGAAATGCTCGTGCCCAGGATGCAGAGAGCCGGGGCTGGCCTCCGTGGGAACAGCGCTGCTGCCAGCCTCTTCTGGGTGCTGCTACTGTGGCGAGCAGGCGGCGGCTGCCAGGCTCAGCGGGCAGGTGGGCTCCCACGTCTGAGTGTGGGCTGTGGACGCGTGCATGGGAATGTGCTCACACAGTGTGTGTGTCAGTAAACAGGCGTGTCAGCGTCCTCCAACTGATCTGTCTGTGGTCACCGGCTGCCCAGCAAGGGCCTGAGTTTGAGAGAGAGGGTGTGTCTGTGTGGATGTGGGGGGGTGAGTGTGAGAGAGTGAGAATGTGTGAGTGTAAGAGAATGTGTGGTGAGTAGCGATGTGATAGAGTGCCCACGGGTAAGGCAATGAGAGTATGTTTGACACGATGAGTGTGTAAGAGAGGATGTGAACGGGTGTGGAGCAGCATGAATGTGAGAGGATGAGTGTGTGTGAGGGTGAACATTTATGGAAGTCAGTGTGGCACTGTGTCGATGTGACTGTGAGTGTATGTGCAAGGGAAGGGCGTGTGTGATCTGGTGACAGGCAGGGAAGGAGTAGGAGGGAGAGTGAGCTGCTTGAACACATGTCTTGGCTGTTCACGTGCTGTGTTTGCCCCTGGCTCCCAGATGCGTGTGCAGGCCCAGGGCAGGGGGGACGCGGGGTCAGAGCCTGCCATGCCGTCCTGTTCTGTGAAGGCTTTGGGGCTATTCCAGGAAGACGGACGCACTGGAGTCCGGCCAGCAGAGAAACCCGGGGCAGCCGGGAGAAATGGCCTGTGGACCAGGGTTGGGAACTGGACTTCGTGGAGAGGGAAGGCCAGGGCAGAAGAGGAGGGGCGTGGCAGGACGGTTTCGCTCTCTCACCTGAGGGTCCCTGCCGCGGAGGTGGGCACTGGCTAGTGCCCAGGCACGGAGGAAGGTCAGGAATGTGAGTCAGTTTGTCCACAACTCCTCGGCCTGATCCTGTGACGGGATACTCAGAGCGACAGGGAAGGTGCCAGTTGGCAGATCTGCAGCACAAAATGCAGTCCCCATTTTAGATGGGAGGAGCTGGAATAAAGCGGGGCCGAGCCCTCAGCAGGTGAGGCTGGGAGAACACAGGAGGTGATGGCTAAGGCTTTATGCCAGGGCCTAAAACAAGAAAAGTGTGCATAATTTCTTTATCAATTTCCTCAAGTTCTCTCACCCATCTTACTTTGCCTGAGTGTCTCAAAGCCTGGCTACCTGGAAAGGGAGCAGTCACTGGGGACCTCTGTTTTACACGTGAGGGGCACAGGATTCTGTCCATCAAGCCAAGCCCAGGTGCTCAGTGGACCTGCAGAATGGTTAAATTCGAAAATGGAGAGGCCCTCAGATGGCCCCTTTCACCCCTTCACTGCGCAGAGTGGAAGACGTGGGCCGTGGGAGCAGCCGACTTCCAGGGCTGCTACGACTTTGCCCATGGCAGGGCTGAGGCCAGAGGCCGGGGCGCCGGCTCCGGGTGCCCCCACCTGTCCACGTCCCTTTCAGTGTTCACATGCCCACAATCCAGTCTCTTTCCTGAACCAAATGTACTCACAGGGGCCCCTCCATGAGGCCTCCTGAACAAACGATCTGCTGCCGCTTTAAAACAAATTTGCTCTAGGATTACAAGCTGCAGGGCAGGCCCTACCTGGCCCTCAGTGATTATCCTGAACAGGCCGGGAATTATCATGCCATGAAAAAAGGGTGGTCTTGTGTCACGGAGGAAAACGCCCCAGGAACTAGCTGTGAGTCTCCACATCTGGGCAAACACACTCCCATAGCATGGCCCTGTTAGGGCTTGAACCTGCCGAGGCTGAGATGTAACTCAGTTCTCACCAGGCAGGCCCTGGAAAAGCAGGTGGGAAATATTCAGGGGTGGCATTGGCCCAGGCCAGAGGGAAGCGTGTGTGTGAGTGTAAACACGTGTACCTTTGTTGTTTCATTTTGCTTTGGTTTTTGAACTTTATTACTGCTTGCAAATATAAAAGCAGAAACTATGAGGAAATAAAATTCTCTCATAGTCGGTTTGTCAGGGGTGCGCAGTGTCTTTCCTTGCATGAAGACACAGTCACAGGCACAGGCTGTCCTCGTTCTAGAAAGTCTGTGTTATACCTGATGATGTAAACGCCTTTTCACACACATCAGATGTAGGAAAAGTATCAGTGATGGCAGGAAAGGGCTCCCACAGCCACCACTGCAATGACCGCCCAGCAGCCACGGAATGAATGCATAGTGGTTTTAGTACGCATTTCCGTCTGGGGGATGGTGGATGTTGTTCCTAGGATGTTCATGGCCATGCTGTGTGAACTCCCTTATACATCTTTGGTTTCTTTCATTTATCTGATAGTTTTTTGGGGGGGTACATCACTGAATTTGGAATTAGTGGATAAAAAGACACCTTTTCTTTTGAGAGAGAGATTTTTGCTATAGGGCATGTGTACTCGCCAGAGAGACAGAGAGTAAAGAGAGACAGAAAGTGAGAAATCACCCCCCCGGGGGAAGTCCACACCACAGTGCCTTCTCTTTTGTTCTCCCCTAGGGATTTTGGGCCTGCAGGCACACACACCCGGTGTGAGTTTCAAGTGACCAGGTCTAGGACTCGAACTGGGGTCAACCATGTGAGAATCCATGGTTGACATCACCTGCTGGCCCCCATCCTGTGTGTTTTTCAAGCTGCTGGGTCCAGGACCTGGACCAAGCAATAACCCATGTGGGATCCAGTCACCTTACCACCACAGGCCAGAGGTCAGGGCTTCTTGATAGTTCGCTTGGACATTCGTACAGCACTTTGGAGTTTAGAAAACACCTTTCCTCATGTGGTACACTTGTCAAGTTGATGAGTAAGCTCCCCGGCAAGGTTTCTGTGAGGGTGAGAAATAAATGATACAGGGCCGTATTTTGTTTAATCAAAACATCCTATTTTTTGTATAAGATTCATGCAGTAGTTCCCCCTTACTCATGGTTTCACTATTGATGGTTTCAGTTAACTATGGTCAACAGTGGCCCAAATATATTAAGTAGAAAATTCCAGAAATAAACAAATTGCAATTATAAACTCCACCACGTGGTTTTGTTGTTGTTGTTGTTGTTGTTTTAAAGAGAGGTTTTTGCTATAAGCCACATGTGCTAGCTAGAGAAACAGAGAGACAAAAAAAACCCTAGGGGGGACGGCCACGCTGCAATCCCTTCTCCTCCAGTATCCTCTCAGGGTTTTGGGCACACATGCACAAGCGCCTGGCGTGAGTTTTTAAGCTGCCAGGTTCAGGACTTGAACCATGGTCTGCTACGTGGGAACCTAGTGATATAACCATTATGCAACCTGCTGGTCCCTACTGCACCCTCTTCTGAGTAACATGATGAACTCTCAGGGCATCTGGTTCCACCCTGCCTGGGTCGCCCATGGCCCTGAGTCTAGAGTATCAGTGCTACACAGTCTGCCGGCCCGAGTCACTTAGTAGTCAGTTCTCAGAGGGAGAAAACGCAGTGAGCACAGGGCTTGGTACTGTCCGTGGTTTCAGGCATCCCTTGGGAGGCTGGGCGCATATTCTCTGCAGAAAGGGGGATTACTGTATTTATATAAATAGGTATATAGTCATAAAGCATTATAGAACGTCTATAAGTTTATATTTCAAATACATGAATTTTTATGTGATTTCATGGTGAAATACCATAAATTACTTAAATTTCCAACATGAGCACTGGCAAAGTCGATTACCTGTATGTGCAATGGCCTCTGTAGCCATGGGAACCAGCACTGTCAAAGGGTGTGTAGCCTGTTGCGGCATGTGGGTAGACAGCCCCTACCAGGGGTCTGGTACCCTGTCGCCTGTCCCGTTTGCAGAGCCACCATACGGAAACACACCGGGGTTGACAGTGGCTATCTCTATGTGGAGGGGAGCATTTGAAGTGTTTCCAGTTGCCTTTTCTAAAATGTGCGAGCATTATTTGCAGTAGGTGTAAAGAATGTTGAAGAAATAATGAAGCCACTTTTTAAGTAAAATAAAAGAGGCTGACACCTCGTGGTGTTCCGTGGAGGACAGCCCCTGAGTGTAACTAAGGTGACGAGAAATCCCAATCTCGCAGCCATGTTGGAGAACCACCGCCCCGCGGTCTGAGGTTCCGGTCTGTCCGGCAGTCCAAGGCCCCCAGCTGGCGAGAGGGCGGGCGGGAGTTCGAGTCAGGCCTGTGCCAGCTGATGAGCACCCTTTGCCCCCAAGGACAGTGCCCTTTCCACGCTTGTGCCCAACCTCCCGCTCTCTCTCACCCCTGCAGGCTGCAAAACTGTCCACTACGACCTGGTCTTTCTCTTGGACACCTCCTCCAGCGTGGGCAAGGAGGACTTTGAGAAGGTCCGGCAGTGGGTGGCCAACCTGGTGGACACCTTCGAGGTGGGCCCGGACCGCACCCGCGTGGGCGTCGTGCACTACAGCGACCGGCCCGCCACGGCCTTCGAGCTGGGCCGCTTCGCGTCGCGCGAGGAGGTCAAGGCGGCGGCGCGGCGCCTGGCCTACCACGGCGGCAACACCAACACGGGCGACGCGCTGCGCTTCGTCACCGGCCGCAGCTTCTCGGCGCAGGCGGGCGGCCGCCCCGGGGACCGCGCCTTCAAGCAGGTGGCCATTCTCCTGACGGACGGCCGCAGCCAGGACCTGGTGCTGGACGCCGCGGCCGCCGCGCACCGCGCGGGCATCCGGGTATTCGCAGTGGGCGTGGGCGCGGCGCTCCGGGAGGAGCTGGAGGAGGTGGCCTCCGAGCCCAAGGCGGCGCACGTCTTCCACGTCTCCGACTTCGACGCCATCGACAAGATCCGCGGCAAACTGCGGCGCCGCCTGTGCGAGAGTGAGTGCGGTGGGACGTGGCGGCCCCGGGGCCCGGGCAGCGCGCACTGGGGTGGGGACGGCCCAGCCCTGGGCTCCAGCGGACCCAGCCTCGCCCCGGCGGGTCTGGTGGTCTCCCTGCCTGAGGCAGAGGGAGGTCGGGATGAAGAAGGTTGGGTTGGAACTCCGCCTCCTCCATGAGCGTCTTGTAACTCCGCCTCCTCCATGAGCGTCTTGGCGGCCGAGTCTCCAGAGCCCCCTCGTCACCTCTGAGATGGGAACTTCGCCTGCTCACCACCCAGAGCTGCGGGGTCAGTGCTGTGAAACCTTCCCCGAGGTCTGGCGTGCAGGGGCTCCCGAGCATGCTGAGAGAAAGTGGCACAGACAGGTTCTGGACCTGTGCTGGCAGCCGGGTCAGCCGTTGTGACACCGTGGGGCTGCTTATGCGGAGGTCAAGTGCTGGTGACCTCGTGCCCTCGGAGGCGACCCGAGCTCTCGGTCTTACTGGTGTGGAATTTGTTCACTGTGGCTGAGGTGGGGGATGGGAGAGGGGTGGGCAGCAGCCGGCGGTGGACCCTGCTCCCATGGGGGTCTGCCTGGAAGCCTGACCTCCAGGAGCCTAGTGGAGTCATTGCCACAGGCCTCTCCGCCAGCTTCACTGGGGCGACATGCTCTTCTTGGGTTCAAGGGATGCTGGGTACGTTTTCCTCCAGGCCCAGCAGGGGCCAAGCTCTGAGTGGATGGGAGCTGGACACCCGTCTCGCTGCTGGGACCTGAGCAACCCCTGGCTGGAAGCCCCTGGGCCACACCTGGGTTGGTCCAGGGAAGGCCTTAGGGGCTGGGACAGTGGTGGAAGGGCTGGTGATAGGAGCAGGTGGATGTGACTGGGCTGAGAGATGAAGCTGGTCCCAGATCTTGTGTCCAGCCCAGTGAGAAGCCATTTGAGAACATGGATGGTTCTCGATGCCTTGACGACAGTAGGACTTTTCTCTGCATTGGCTCCTTTAATCTCCATGGTCTGGTGCTGATTCCTGGGGATACAGAGACGGACCAGTCCCAGCTATTGTGCTAAGGTCCTCACAGCCTAGAAGGAAAGACGGGAAGGAGTGTGGGTGGTGACCTTAATACCGACGTGGGCAGTCTCACGGCTGGGTCCTTGTGTGGTGGATGGTGGTGCTGAGGATAAGAGGGCTCCCTGGAGGTGGTGCTTTGACTGTTCAGAGGATGAGCATGAGCGGCGTGGAACTGAGATGCGAGGTGGCAGGGGTCGAGGCCTGCCTCAGCATGGTCAGCCCCTGGACAGGCCTGTGTGGCCAGGTCCCAGGAGGGATGGGGTCGCTGGGCTTTGCTGGATTGTCACGGTCTCATAGAGGAGGGCTATATGCAGGGGTGTGACGTGATCGGGTCCCTTCGGAGACTGGACTATGGTTGGACAGCAGGAACAAGGGATGCCCCTCCAAAGGCTGAGAAGAAATACGAGCTGAGTCTCAGCAGAGATCAAGCATAGGTGACTAGACCCATTTCACAGAGGAGCAGACGATCACCTAGAAGGCTAAGTGAGGGTGGCCTGCCCAACGGCGTGCAAGCCTCCATTCAAGGCAGACGTCCTTTTCATCGGTGAGAGCACTCAGAAGACTGAGATGCAGGAAGACACAGCTGCAGGGCATGCCAGACTCTCGGCTGTAGGCCAGAGAAGGGGGAGGACCAGGCTGGGGAACAGAGAAGCAGTCCGGGCTGATGGGGCTCAGGGACTGACCTAGCCTATGAGCCCAGAAATCTGGGCTGGCTACGGAGGGCGAGAGCCCATGTGGACACTTGGGCTGGCTTCCCAGGCTGCCTCGGTTCAGGCACTGGGGAGCAAGACCACCTCTTGACCCTGCCTCTGGCCTTTTGCCCTCCTGTTGGCCTTGGTTCAGAAGCCTAGATCTCAGACAGGCTGATCCGTTGTAGATGTTGAAGCACCTCTGTGCCCGAGGGATGGCTCCGGGAATGGCAGGGACAACTCCTGAGAGGTCCAGCTCCTGGGACATGCTGCACCTTAACAGGACAGCTGGGCTGGGAAGAGGACCCAGGCCTCCAGCCTCTATGAATGACAACCTCATAGTATCATTTACAATTGAAAAGGCCAGGGGTCAGGCAGCTTCAAGTGGTGACACCAAGACCCACTTCTGGGTTCCTCTAACTCTGATCGTGGGTCCTGTGTGTCCGAGTCCCAGCAGTAACAGGTTTCACTGAAGAGACGACGAAGGTTCTGTTAGAGAAGGGTGAGACCAGTGAGGGGTACTGAGGCACTGGGAACTGGCGGTGGGTGAAGCCAGCAGAGAGCAGGGCTGGGAGGCTGTCACTGGTGCCCCCTTGAGGGCTGAGGAGCAGCTGCCATGAAAGCATGGTGTGGGGGGACAGAGCCATTGCCTGGACCGTAGCAGAAAGAGGACAGGGAAGAAGCCCTGGCCCCTCTCCCCTCCTGTGTGCTGCTGCCCCTGCGGGCCTGATCCCTTCTGACAAAAGCCAGCAAAGGAGCCCAGCTGATGTGGTCACAGTGGTGGGCTTTCTGGGGCTGGAGCCAGGGAGGAGAGTGCAGACTGGGGACACCAGCACAAGGCACCTCTCAGTGATCCTGAGAGCTCTTGCAGCCCCGGGGGCAGGAGTCTAGTACCCAGCAGGCCTGGGATTCAGTCCGAGCGGACGAGTATAGGCCAGCGACTGTTTCTTGACCCATCGCTAGCCCAGGAGTGAAAGTAGGTTTTGGGCCTAAACCACATGATCTAGTCTAACATTTGGAGTGGAGTTAGTTACCACTTCTACTCTCTTGAAAGGAGTTTGGTTCTTGAAGGAAAACTGGGGGCCGTTACTCCAGAGAAGGGGAAGCAGATACAGGTCAGCCCAAACAACCCACATGTGTCACGGTGGCATCAAGGAAAACTCGGTGATTCTCTGTAGCTGGGCTTTTCCGAATGCCTAAAATAGAAGCAAGATGTACGTTACTGCTCAGTCGTCTAAAGGAAATCAGTAAATACAGCTGCCAGATGAAGGCCTGGCCTATTCTGGTGACAAACAAAACAAAGTCCCCTTATAATCACTTCAGTTAGAAACAAAGCAAAACAAAGCAAAACGGCCAACAGTGACACACCAAAAAACATCTAGGAAGATTCGATAAGGACCGGGCAAAGTCCAAACGCTGGAAACCTCTTGGCACACAGAAAATGCCTGTGGGTGACTTCGGGAGGAAACTGCACTGAACAGGGCCTTCATACTATGACCTGGAAACCATAGACCACCTCGTTGTTTGGCTGTAGTAATCATTGACTTCATTCTGACCATTTTTCCGTGAACACTCAGCTAGGGATTGGTGCAGCCACCAGATTCAATGAGCTCATACATTCATTCAGTCACCCGACAGCCATGCACTTTAGTGAACATTTATTCAATACAATCGATTCCTTCACTCGTTCATCGTTCATTCAATTGCACCTCGAGTGGTTCCTCTGTGTTGGGCGCAGGCCGGATGCCAGGCTGCAGTGGTGATCCGGCATTCTCTTGTCATTGAGGCGCTCAGGCCTACCTGGGGTGGCAGGAAGGTGGCAGACAATCGCACAAAGTTGTGTGTCCACTAGTTTCACCTGCTGTTTATGTACATATTAGTTTATCTCCTTCATGGTGTCTGTCCTCACACCTACGAATATAATGTCCATGAGGACGAAATGTTCCAGTGTCGGGGACAGGGCCTTGCACGTCGGATGAGCTACAAAATATTCTTCAAAGAACGTCGAAGGCGGAGCCTGAAGACAAACTCCCCGTGCTATGACGTGCACACCAGCAGTATACACGCGAGGATGATTCCAGCACCTTAAAGGCCAAGAGGAAGCGTATTCGGCAAGTCTGCAACCATAGCCAACGATAACCAAAGTGTTTAACTCATTGTATTCTGGCGAGCAGAGACGGAGGGTTAGGTTTTGCAGGTTGGTACTGGTCTGGAAAAGGCAGGCTGGTTGGAGTCGGCGGAATCATGCCAGAGATATCACCCACTTCCTACCCTGGGACAGGTGTGGGGCGATGAATGGAACTAAGAGTCTGCCGTTCATGGAGCACCGAACACAGACCGTGTTGGCAGTTCGTCGTCTCACTCCACCCCGCCTGGCACTGTGAGGTTAGCATCACACCCACAGCCCACACACGGGGGCTGCACTGTCCTGCATGTGGGGCTCGAGTGCTTTAAACAGGGCTGGCCCAACTGAGACGTGCCACAGGGAAATACACACACCGACCTTATAGACGTAGTGTGGAAAAAGAGAGCAAAACTTCCCAGGGACGTGTTTACAGTGAGCATAGGTTGAAATGGTATTTTGGAAAATTAGAGTTAAGTGTCATAAATTAGTCACATCGACTTCTCCTGTTTCCTTTCGCACCGTTTAAAGTGGCTGCTAAGGACGTGGACATTACATATGCGGCTCGCCTTTTTCTTTGGTGTTGGTGCTGCCCTAGGGGCAAAGTGACATCTGGGGGCGGGGGGGGGGGGGGGCGCCTGGGGGGTTGTTAGTTCAATGGACGAGCGTGTCTAACTCTCGGTCCCTAGAGCAGTCACCTGTATGAGTTTTAGCACGTTACCTGATTTGGCAATCTTAGTCTTCCCACCTGCGAGTGAACACCATCTCTTTCTCCTGCTCTGCCCCACACATAGTGGGGCTAGCCATAATGTAGGCAAGGTCCTTAGTACAGTGTGTGCTTAGGGGTCACACTGGTCCTAGCCCTCTCCTCCGTGCCCCCCCCCCCTTTTGTGATGAGCTGAGGTCTGGTTGCTCCCTAAGCCCCTGCTCTTTCCATCGGGCTTGGGGCAGAAGGAGGAAGGGCGGCTCTGAGGGTCAGCAGGCTACCAGCCTTCAGAGGGCAAGTGGAGTCCAGAGCCAGTGCACGGAGGTGGGGGCCAGGGCCTGGGTGAGGGTGCAGCAGATCTGGTGCTCAGAGAGCAGACTGAGCCCATGGGTAGAAGCTGACCTGGCTGGAAGCTCACCTGAGGGTGAACAGGGGAGCCAAAGAGGGGAGACATGGAATAGAAAGAGGCTTGTGGTCGGGCCATATTTCCCTTGGGGTGGCCAATGCAGAGGGATTTTATTTTATTTTATTTTATTTTATTTTATTATTTAGGTTTTTGCTGTAGGGTGCATGCACTCAACAGAGAGAAAGAGAGAGATGGTGAGAAGGGAAATGAGGAATCATCCCCCGGGGGGGTGGCCCTGCCACAATCCCTTCCCCTCTATTCTCCTTGTAGGATTTTGGGCGTGCACACACACACATCTGGTGTGAGTTTCAAGAAGACAAGTCCGGGACTCTAACCATGGACTCAAACCATGGCTGGCCACGTGGGAGTCAAGAACTTTAACCTTCATGCCACCTGCTGGCTCCTTGGAGGCTTCGTTTCTGTCCTTACGCTCCTGAGCCCTCTGTGGACCTGACCTGACGTCCTGCTTCTCAGGGCCCAGGATGCCTTCATTCGATGCTAAGAGCATCGCCAGAACTCCAGCTCAGATCCTCCATCCAGGTCCTAGAGGTGTGTGGGATAACTTGGTGCTGACGGTTAATCGTTCCCTCACGTTTACTGCATGCTCTGTGTGTACACACCATAGAGTGAGCATGTTAACCACCTTCCTGTGGAGTTTGCACTGTGATTATTCCTGCCATGCATTGAGGGGATTGCGGTTAGAGACCTGAGCTCCTGCCCCAGGGTGACCCACTGGCAGGAGCAGGGCGGGGCTCACTGGGCACTACTGCTGCGGCTGCCCAGTCCTGAGCTGGTCCTGGTGCCCACTGTTATTTACTGAGCATATTCTTCCCCCCCCAGAATTCTTTAATATCTATTTTACCTTCAATCATTGCGTATCATTACGGTGTACCAAATGAATTTTTCCATCATGAATGCACTGTCTACTGATTTGGTCAAAGATATTACCATATACATTTAAAAAGACCCCCAAAGCATAGGCAATAATCCCAAAAATAGACAAGAGGGAATACATCCGATGAATAAACTTCTGCACGCCAAATGAAACAATAATTAGAATGAATCAACAACTCTCAGGTTGGAAGGATATATTTGCAAACTATGCCTCAGATAAGGAACTGATAACCACGGTATGAAGGAACTCAAACGTCTTGCCAGAAATAAAATAATGAATGCAATTAAAAGATGGGAGAATGAGCTGAACAGACAACTCTCTAAGGAAGACATGAACAGCTAAAAAGCATACGAAGCCATGCTCAACATCCCTCATAAGGGAGATGCAGATTGGGGCCATAATTAGTGAGTGTCTTTAGGTCAGCATTTCAGTGAAGTGTCACCACAGCCCTCCCAGGAAGCTCTCTTAGAGAGCGAGGTTTGACGCTGATGGCCCTGAGGCACAGGACCAGGTGCCTATCCAGGATTACAGGGAACAGGTGTGTAATGCTTTGTCCAGTGAGGGTCTGCTGCCTGAGCACCGGCTCTGTAACCCTGCGCGGTCAGACTGCCCTGTCCAGGACCTTGCTCAGGCCTCGCTCACAGAGTCACCAGTGGCTGCTTACCGAACGAATGATGCTAACATGAACAAATCATTATCTCCATTTCATAGATGAACAAGAGTATCTGCTGACTCCATGACCTTGTGGTTAAGGCAGTCAGTCTTACATGCCTGACTCTGTGGTTCGAGTCCCAGATCCAGTGGCTTGAGAAACATACCAGGTGCATATGCCTGCGTGCCCCAAATCTTGGAAGGAGGAAGAGCTGGAGGAAGAGGGATCACAGCCTGACCACACCCCATTGGGGGTGCCTCCTCCCTCTCCCTCTTTCTGTCTCTCTGTCTCTGGTGAGCATGCACACCCTCTGGCGACATTTAAAAAAAGCAGTATGTGCGAACTTATGAGTGAAATTCCAACCGCAGCAGCAGCAGGCCAGTGTGATTAGAGATGCCTCATGCACCGTGCCCTTCCGGGCACCCCCAGTTCTGCCACGGCACTGTGTCCCCAGGCCTTGGGCATGTCCAGGGAAGTGCCTCCGTGTCATGGTGTCCCTCCCTCCTTCTTGATAGCCTGACCACGGTTCCCAGGGGACCCAATCTCAGCCCTGCTTCCTGTGGTGTGTGGGGCGGAACAGCCCAGCCCCAGCCCGCTGGTTGTAATTAAGAGCGCTCTCCACCCGGCCTCTGTCCTGGCCACAAACAACCTTTATATAGCTTATTGGTTGCTGCGAGTGAGACTGTGGAATGCCAGCCTGCCACAGCTGAGGAGGCCTCCACCTACTTCTGTTTTGGGGACACTCTATGGTGGTCCCCTCTCCCTCTTCCCCACCGGCAGGGAGCACTTTCACTGTCCTGGGTCCTGGGTATTGGTTCTGGGACTGGTTGAGGTGTTGATCTGGATTAGGGTGAAGCAGCGGCTGCCGCGCTGCTCTGGTGCCCTGTCTCCGGTGCCCATGGTCATCCTCTGCCTCCCTCTGTCTCTGTCTCTCCATCTCTGCCTGCCCCTGTCACGTTATCTCTCCTTCTGGCTCTACCTGTCAGTGGTTGGCGTGCTTTGGTTAGTTGCTTCTCTGTCCCTGGACGCCCTGCCTGCCAGTGTTACCGTGGGGGTGAACTGGGAGGGGACAGAGCCTTCTTCTGAGTGACCCAGAGGAGGCCAATTTTCGTTCTTTCATTGCTCACCTGGTTCTTGCTGGGGAGGTGTCAGCAGTTAAGCCCCAGCTCTGCACTCTGACCCAGGCGTGGCTCTGGGCCCGTTACCTGTGAGGTGGGGCCAGTGCCTCCTCACACACTGCTTGGTGCTGCGAGAAGGGCCGGTGGGCTGGCCTTGTCTGTGGGGACAGACACCGACGTTGGCTGGAGGGCTCCCCCATGCTGCTGGTGTAGCCGGTGGACAGACCACGTGACCTTCGGAAGGACCAGTTACCAGGTTCATTAAAAATTTGTTTTACAGTTTTTTTTTTTTTTTTTTTCGGTAGGGCAAAACATTTTCAGTAAATAACAAACCTGCTCACGTAGGGGGAATGTGCTGAATAGAGGCTTATAGGTGACACCACAGAACACTGGGTCTTTTCAAGGACATTTGATAGATAATATCAGGGTTTTTAAAACTGCATGTTTACCAAGCTCCTA
Source organism: Tupaia tana (assembly GCA_026018925.1). Lineage (NCBI taxonomy): Eukaryota > Metazoa > Chordata > Mammalia > Scandentia > Tupaiidae > Tupaia > Tupaia tana. The sequence goes on along the minus strand of JAKSZU010000008.1, from coordinate 89,936,261 downwards.
TTATCTCCCAGGAATTTTTCTGAGGCATTGAGGTTACGGTGCTGAATGAGACATATGTGACCCTGCCCTAGCGTGGCACTTTTCCCAAAGGAAAGGAGATAGATCAATCGAGTGATGGGCGAGGTCGCTGCACCTAGAGGTCAGCACTTTGAAGAGGAAAAGTGGGTGACGGGACGAGGCTGGGGAAGGCCTCTCTGCAGGGAGAAGCTTTGGGGTAAGTTTGGAAAAGCATGATGCAGCCGAGATTGACGGGCCGAGAGTCCCAGGCCCGGGGGGAGTGACCCCGAAGGGTGTTCAGGAGGGGTCACCAGTGTGCTGAGGGGCCAGGAGCCAACAGGCTGGAGGTGACCAGGAAAGGCCACTGATAGGTCTTAGCAGGAAAGTGTCATCATCCCCGTTTCAGGAGCAGAGACTGAGGCTTCACTAGTCAGGCTCAACCTCCCCAACTTCACATGGCAGGAGGGCGATCCAGAGGTCAGCCACGGGGCTGCCTACACCCCAAAGCAGAGTCCACCTCGAACGCCTTGCAGTGGTCATTCTGAGATACAGTGAGAAACACTCCAGGGGACGTTCAGACTGCACAACATGCAGGCCTATGTTCATAGTCCATGTTACACATGCCAAACATGCCATGCGCATCACATGTGCACACATACACACACCATACATACATGCACACACATGTACACACATATTTCATATATGCCATGACATACTGCATACACTTTACGCAGCACATACGCTATTCCATAATGCAAGCTACACACACACACTCCACAAACGCACACCTAGCCCCTCACACATACCGGCTACACACATTATGCACATAACACTCCCCCAGACACAGCATGCTCACTGTATACCACACGCATATGTGCACACACACACACACACACACGCCAGGCCACAAACATGCTTGTGCCCCCATGTGGCCCACCTAGCCGATGTGTCCCCTCTGGGTGGACCCAGCAGCTGCGGGCGGCATTTGTGGTTTGGAGCCGCCACGTAGCTGCCAGTGGCCTGGCACAGGGACCACGTCAGCCTCAGGCAGCAGGCCAGCCGGGGCGGCCCTTGCCCAGGGTCACGGGGAGTTCCCTGGGGAAGGCTCACTGTGCTCAGTCACCCCTGGAAGTGGTGATGAAATGACCGGATTCTGATTAAGTGCTGGCAAATTTCACTAGGAAATTGCTGAAGATGATGAGAAACCTACCCCACCCATCATTCATTCTAATTTGTTACCTCAAGGGAGAAAAAAATAGTCTGCCAGCCCCGCCCAGCCAGAGCCGGCTGGAGATGACCCTAGGGGACCGTGTCCTTGCCCGGCTCCAGCCTCTGCCTAAAACCATACAACGTATGTGCGAAAACAGAAAGGAGACCGCAACGCATAGGCCTACGTTTGCTGCCCGGGCTGCATGGCGCTGCCTCCGCCGCAGCTAGTGTGTCTTCTCTGGCTGTAATTATCGTGCCCTGTCCTCCCTTCTGTCGTGCCCACCCTGGTGATGCCCGACTTCGCTGCCAGGCTGCTTTGTCACGACAGGGCCATAGGGCACTTCCTTGTGCTCCGAGTCCCTGCAGAGCTGTTCCTGCAGGTGGATTGCTAGGAGAAGCTTGCAGTCGAGCTCCCTCCATCAGCCGGGGCGGGCAGCAGAGCTGTGCCCCTCAGTAGCTGATCCTCAGGGTCTGCGCCAGAGCAGCTCCCAGCTCCGCCTCTGTGAATCGCAGACCAGATACCTACCTTCTTCCTGCTTCATCTCTTCCTCTGGGTAAAGGACTGAGTGCATTCCTCACTATGGTAGCCCAGGTGAGGATCGGGTGAGGGCGTGCCTGGAAGTGCGTGCTGCCTCACAGGTCCCAGGGACGTGCTCGTCATGATCCAGGTCAGTAGAAAGGGCTTTGAGGCCAGAGATGAACCAGCCCGCTCCCCTTGCCCTGCCCAGCTGGGGCTCATGCTGGCTACACCTGCTCTTGGATCCTGGGGGAGACAGAGGCTGCACCCACACAGTCGTGGGTCTCATGTCATGCCCCAGCGTTCCAACTTGTGCGGGTCTGACTGTGCAACTCACACGTTTTAGTTTTCGGTTGATAAAATGTAGTGGTTGCAGGCCAGCAGGTGGCGTGGAGGTCAAGGCAGCGGGGTCCCTCGTGGCTGACTGTGTGGTTTGAGACCCAGACCCCAAAGCTTGAAAATGATACTGGTGTATGTGTGTGCATGCCCCAAATGCCAAAAGCAGAATGGAGAAGGGCTCGCGACATGGCCACCCCCACCCCAGGGGTGTTTCTCCCTTTCTCTCCCTCTCTGGCCAACATACATGCCCCATAGCAAAACTGAAGATATATACCTAGTGACTGTGATTAAATTAGTACTTGCAAAAATACTTATGCGTGTTATACGTAGTTGATCTCTATAAGCACACGTCTACATATGAAGACACATCTATGTAATTGAACACGTGGTGAAATCCTGCGTTTCTCTGGTCCTGAGCTAACCTTGTCCTAGCTGAAGTGGCTGTGTACTTGTCAGAGAGGGTGAGGGGGCAACGGGCTACACAGTGTCTCAGGGCTTTCCAGGAACTGTGGCTGGTTCACTGCGCTGTTCTAATACAACCTCACCTTGGCTGGAAGGCTGAAGGAAAACAGTGACGAGAGCGCGTTTTTTAAGTTTCTCATTTTGCTGTGGAATGTCTGTCTCGTCTTTGTTCCTTTGATTACAATGACTGGTTTCTTGGAATTTACCTACACACAAACACATGCATAGACACACACATGTAGTCATGCGACCATGCATAATAAACTCACACACACACACACACACACACACACACACAGCCGAACCTGGAAAGGGATGTTCAGGACAATAAAGACCCCATTTTCTTGCTCTTATCCTGGAACAGTCCACGTGATATTGCTCAAAGAAAGATAACTTTATTAAAAATCTGCTTCTGCATTTCAAGCATCTGTCTGCTCTTGTGAAATATCTACTCCCATTTCATGAAAATCTGACCAGTCTTGCTTGATATGCTAAGAGTCCTATAGGCAGGGTGTCTGTCCGTTTACTTCTGGAAGAGTTTTTATTTACATCAGTCTAACAGGCAGATGCAAACATGAAGTCCTGGGGGGGGAGGCTGGAGGGCTTAAAGGGTGCTCCTCAGACCTCCCTGAGTTAGAGGGGTGGCGGGAGCTTGCGGTCTCCTGCTGGGGACCTGCACCCCTTAACAGCCATGCAGTGTGTGTTTCTGCCGTAGGCATCGCTGCCTTGAACTCCCATCCGGGGAGCTGACAGGCGCCTTCCTGCCTGCTGAGACGCTCAGGGACCCGGGAGGGCAGTGCTGGCTGGCGTGGGGCTGGAATGTGGGACTGAACGCTTCCATTCACTGCCCTGCTCATCGGAGCTGAGCGAGCTTGACGTGCTCAGATCAGCCCCAACCCATGGGTGACCTGCCTGGGTGAACCAACACAGGGAGGCCTGTGCGCTGAGGACTTTGGTAGTTACAGGGAAAACCTGTCCTGGAAAACACGCTTTATCCTCCCAACTTGGCAACTTTTCCACATAACAGCCTGGCAGGCAGGTTTGAATTTAAAATCCTTCAACTCCTTAAACTGACACGCAAGGACGTGTGGCCTGAGGAGAGTCTGCCTGTCTCAGCTCCAGCCCACAGCCAGTCTCTTTCTCTTTACAACTCCAGGCACTCTCACCAAGGAGGGCCTCATATTACACCGGGCACCATGAAGTGGAAGATCAAGAGCCCCACAAACACCTGCCCCTTAGAGCCTGCTGGGCCCAGGGAGTCACATAAGCGGCCCAGGCCACCCTCAGAACAGACTGGCACCTCGGAAGGGACTGCAGACCATTTGGGCAGGAAGTTCCAGGCCCAGGATGAGGTCTAGGGGAGGAGGGGGCTGTCCCTTGGCTCCTCCTCCTACTCTGTGGGGAGAGGTGGAGCTGGAGCAGGTGCAGGGAGGGGCCCTGAGGCACAGCTGTCTGAGGCAGCATCCTGGGAGACAGCAAGTGCAAGGGCAGGAGGCAGAGCACTTCCCAGGCCCAGCAGCCCCGCCTGCTCCGCATCCTCCCACCTCCCTCTGTTGCAGAGGCAGGCCAACCTCCTTTCTAGTTGGGTGGCCCCTGGATTGGGTCACCCCTGGACCAAGAGTCCCTGAGGGCTCTGGAGAGGGGAGAAACCTGTGGGGGGGGTCCCATCTCCAGTAGGTGTGCCAGGCACCCTCTCCTCCCCAGGCCTCAGCCTAGCCTCCTGCAGCCACACCAGCTGTCCCTGTCACTGTCTGGCTGATTCCTGGCAGCTTCACCAAAGCCAGTGTCCCAGGGACTTGTCCTCTACCTTCCCCCGGGAGAGGGTGCGGAGGAATTAGAACGACCTTGATAACAATGTCCGTCTCGTCCGTCTCTGCCCAGGGAGCAGGGACCCAGCGATGAGGTCACTGGCCTGTCATCAGCTCCCACATGGCATGCAGGGGCCTGGCAAGGTGGAAGGCTGAGCCCGGTTCCCACCCTCTCCTGGGGGCCCCAGGCCTCCCATCCCTGCCTTCATCACTGGTGCTGAGTTTGGACACAGCCCTGTCTGTCCCGGGCCATGTGCTGATGCAGAGACTGTGGCTGAGAGCCAAGAAACAAATAGCCCCCGGTCTGTTCACCTATTTCTCCACAGACAGAGGAGGCTGGATATCTGGACCGGGAGGCATTCTGGGATCATCCCACCATCCTCTGTTTCTCAGAGACCAAGGTGGGACGGGCTTGTCCACAGACATAGAGTGACTAAGGGCTGTGTGGGTCCAAACAGGGCCCTCCGAGCCCACCTTCATGCTGTATTTCTTTCTTTTTTTATTATTATTTTTTATTGTTATTCATACATCAAATTGCTATACATCATTTAGATTGTGAAGAGACTTCACCCAGCATGATATACACCTCAGTCCAGCCCAGTTGAGACCACCACACACAACCTCGTCAACAGATAATAAACCTTATCTGTGTCCACAAGTGTCTTACCTCTCCATTTTCCCCCTAGCTTTCCTACACTCTTCCCCTCTCACACTCTCATTCCACTTTGTCTCTAGTGTCTATTACAATTTTTAATACTTTCATGTTTTCTAGTCTTTCAGTCTCTACCATAGAGTGCAGAGAGTTGGTATATGTTAAGTGGAGACATACATGTCTCTCTTTCATAGCCTGACTTGCTTCACTCAGCAACAAATCTTCCATATTCATCCAATTTCTATCAAATTCCAGGGCCTTGTTGTTTTTTTTTATGGCTGAATAGTGTTCTACGGAGTATATGTGCCACGATTTTCCAATCCATTCATCTGTTTGTGGACATTTGAGTTGGTTCCATGTCTTAGCAATCCTGAATAAGGCTGCAATGAATATAGATGTGCAAGCGCTTTTTCGACTGAGTGCTCTCCTGTCCTTTGGGCAGAGATAAACCCAGAAGTGGAATTGCTGGATCATACGGTAATTCTATGTGAAGGTCTTTGAGGAACCTCCATACCGTTCTCCACAGTGGCTGGACCAATTCACGTTCCCACCAACAGTGTAGGAGAGTTCTCCTTTCACTGCATCCCCTCCAGCACTTATCATTATTTGTTTTTTTTAATCTTTGCCATTCTGACTGTGGTTAGGTGGTATCTCATTGTGGTTTTGATCTGCATCTCCCTTACAATGAGGGATGCTGAGCATTTTTTCATATGCTTTTTGGCTGTTTGTATGTCTTCCTTAGAGAGTTGCTTATTCAGCTCCTTTTCGCATCTTTTAATTGGATTAATCATTTTCTTCTGGGTAAGCTGCTTGAGTTCCCTGTGTATTCTGGTTATCAGTCCCTTATCTGAGGCACAGTTAACAAAAATTCTCTCCCATTCTGAGGGTTGTTGATTTACACTAATTACAGTGTCCTTTGCTGTGCAGAAGCTCCTTAGTCTGATGTAATCCCACCTGTCTATTTCGGGGATTATTGCCTGTGGGAGACATTGGGTTAGGCAAAGACTTCTTAAGCATGCTGTATCTCTTACTGTCTGTCCTTCCATCTTTACTGCCGAAAGTCTCTTCTCCTGCTCAGAGGTCAAATGAACTGTCCTGTCCTTTCCTCTGGAGTCGGGGCAAAGGTGCAGGTGGCCACGCTGTTGTTTTTGTATTATTCAGGTCATTCAGCACCTCTTTTGGGGAGGGGGAGGTGCTCTGTTTTGTTGTGTTTTGTGCTTCCTTACCTGCAGGCTCAGCCGCCCTCTCACCTGGGGCCGAGCGCCTGAGAGCTCCACCTCCTGGCCGCTGACTGTAGAAGCTCAGGATTTGAGGGTGATGGACTGAAAGACTGGCTTTGGGTGACGCTTCACTGAGTGCTCTTGGTTTCATGGTCAGTCTCCAGGAGGGCAAGGAGAACCCTGCCATGTGATCTGCTTGTCCTCTGCATGTACCCTCTCATCCTTCCCTGTTAGGACCCTGGAGCAGATAGCAGTGGATGGGAGAGTCTGGCTTAGTCTAGAGTTGAGCAGGGTCTGAAACACTGGGGTACCACCCCAAGAAAGCATGAGGCTCCCCATGAGAAGGAGCCAGTTGGACAGGGACAGTAAGGAGGAAGCTTAACAAGATGTTTGTTCTTACAGAACTGAAGCAGTAACCACTGAACCCCAGGCAGTGACCTGGAGTTTAGCATCAGAGACAGCAAGGCGTTGGTGGTGGGGGAGGTGGAAGGTTTTTGTAGCCCTAGATGTGGGGTCCAGTTTCCCTGTGAAACCCAGGTGTGGCTGCTGGAGACACCCCAACAATGCCCCTCACAGACACAGACTCCTTTCTATGGAAGGAGAGGGCTGACTGGAGGGCCTTCAGACCTCCTTCCCAACTCTGATGTCCGAGTCTACATGTCAGCGTTGAAGAGCTGAAGTCCCTTCTCCACTGTCCCTTGTTGCTGCCCTAGCTGACTGTCTCACTCCTCTTCCACTTGTAAGACCAGGGGAGGGGTAGCAGATTCACCCAGCAGGACCTGTGGGTTCTCTTCTCTGGGCCTCAAGGCCTCCCCTGTGAAATGGGGGCGCTATGGGAGCCTGTGTCCTGGGTCTGCCTGCAGTCCACGTTGGCAGTCTGTGTCTGGTTAGGGAGGGGACGATGTGGGCGTGTTAGCATCTTGGGGCTCCCCCAGATGGGCCAGGTGCACCTGCTGCAGTTTCTTGTCCTACCCTCCTCCTGCAGCCTCTCCTGGGAGCTGAGTGCCATGGGCAGGGCTGTGGGCGGGCAGGCCCTGATACAGCAGCTGCAGTGAGTCTGGGCTGAGCTCCGAGAGCTGAAGGAGGCTGCCCAGGACAATGGCGGCGGGCAACAGGCTGGGGGTGGGCATGGATCAAATATGGGGGTGAGAGCAGGGTGGGCAGAGACAGAGAGGCAGGCACACAGCCTGGCCAGAAGAAAGGGAGGGAGGCTGGGCAGCAGAGTGGGAGGGGCTCAGAACACCCGCTGAAGAAAGGGGCCGGGCATTGGGGATGCATGGCCGAGGAGGTGCCTAGGTGGACAGACAGACAAACAGCTCCTGACCCTGCTGCAGGTATCCATGGGAGGAGACGGACAGAGGAGCATCCAGGTAGTGGGGCCCCAGGGAAAACCTGTCCCTGCCTCCCAGCCCTGGCTTGTGGGCCGGGACCTTGTCCTCATCAGAAATGAGGCCCTGGCAGCATGCCCTGGAAGCTTTGGCAGGGGAGTGACCCACATGTCGCCCTGTGTGTGTCCCACGTGCTATTTCCACACGAGCTCTACTCTCTGTCTGCCTCTTTCAGCCTGGGTCTCTGTCTCTGTGTCTCTATTTCTGTGTCTCTCTCTCTACGTCTCTGTCTTTGGCTTCTAATCTCTGAAGGTTTCCCTGTGCCTTGTCTCTGTGTGTCTCAGTCTCTGCTTCTGTCTATGGGCCTCTGTCTCTCCAAGGCCGGCACCCCCCATGTGGGAAGCCCAGATGCACACAGGACCCCTACAGACAGGCGCCCACATGCAGATGCGAGGAGGCCACTTGGACTGCACCCCCAAGTGCAGCCTTGCAGCCTCATCCCAACAGTGCGTGAGGGACCCACAGGGTGTCGGGTGTGGCTGGAGCTCCCTGCACTGCTGTGACCCCTGGTCCCTCACCCATTCATGGCAAGTTCTGGAGCTGTAAGGAGCAGCCCCATCCCCTCGATCTTTGGGCCAGCCTCTTCCTACAGGTCCCAAGTCATGGCCCTGCTGTCCGGCCAGGGCCCCTTTGACCCTGCGTGTCTTGTTCCAGTCTCCTCAAACAAAGATTCCAGAACTCTGCCTTCCTGCTGGGCATGGCTCCAAGAGGCCGTCTCTGTCACAGATGCAAGGGCCTGTGTAGGACAGAAGGGACTGCCATACCACACTATGGACAGGGGACAGTGGGGGACAGATCAGAAACCGTGTCATGGGGACAAGTGGAGAAGCTGAGACAGCCTTCCTGTGGGGTGAAGGCTCTTCTAGGAAAGGGCTTAGTGTTGGTGATGGGGCTCTAAATGAAGACAAAAATGGGGGCCGAGACAGAAAATTCCCACCCCGGCCCAGCTTTCTAGAGAATTCAATGACATGGCCTGTCAGATGGTAGAAGGCTCTTCATTCTTGGGAGATTTAAAAACAGCCACTGGACAGGGGTTGTGAGCTGAATGGAGAATTGCTGGAATAGGGATTTCCCAGATGGATTTGAGAGCTGAGCTTGGTGCTCCAAGGGACAGGATGCCCCACGTCGCTTGAATGGTGGGGAGGTGCTAGAGCAGGAGGGGCCTGGGACTGCCCTGCCTCAGACCAGCATAGCAGTGGCCAGGAGCATGCATGGCCACTGCTTGGGGTCACATGTCAGCACTATCCCTCAGCTGTATGGCCTTGGATAAGAAATTTAACCCTATGGGGACCAGCAGTTAGCGTAATGGCTATGTCGCTGGACTCCCATGTAGTTGACCACTGTTCGAGTCTTGGACCCGGTTGCTTAAACTCACGCCGGGTGTGTGTGCGTGCATGCGTGTGCCCAAGATCCTGAGAGGAGACTGGAAGAGAAGGGATTGCAGTATGACCATCCCCCCTGGAGGGTGATTTCTTGCTTTCTGTCTCTTTGTCTCTGTCTTTCTGGCGAGCACACGCCCCCTATAGTGAAAACCTCTCAAAAAAAAGAAAAAAAAAAAAGAAATTTAACCCTATGTGCTCGAGTTTTCTCATCTCTTTCAAACAAGACAATAATAGTGATAAGAACAATCACCTCATGTGACTGTTGGAAGGATTCAATGAGTTGATACGTGCAAAGTGTATCAAAAAGTGGGTGTCACATAATTAGTACTGTGTGAGCATCAGCTTCTGTGTGCCAGGTGCTGCACTGGGCAGCTTTCATTTCCTTTCTTCTCATCCTATCAAAATGCCGAGAATTAGGTAGTGACTCTTCTACAAATGGTGAAACTGAGGCTCAGAAGACAGCAAGCTGACAGTCGAGCCAGGTTCTTGACTGCTCATCATCTGAGTAGACCCTTCCCCTTGCCCACCACCATTCCCACCAGCTCCATCATCACCACCATCTGCACCATTATCACCTCCATTATTCCAGTCATCACTTCCACCATCACCACCACCTCCACCATTGTTACCACCTCCATCATCACCACCTGCACCATTATCACCTCCATCATTCCAGTCATCACTTCCACCATCACCACCACCTCCACCATTGTTCCATCATCACCTGCACCATCACCTCCACATTCCAGTCATCACTTCCACCATCACCACCACCTCCACCATTGTTACCACCATCATCACCACCTGCACCTCATCTCCATCATTCCAGTCATCACTTCCACCATCACCACCACCTCCACCATTGTTACCACCCTCCATCATCACCACCTGCACCATTATCACCTCCACTATTCCAGTCATCACTTCCACCATCACCGCCACCTCCACCATTGTTACCACCTCCATCATCACCACCTGCACCATTATCACCTCCACTATTCCAGTCATCACTTCCACCATCACCGCCACCTCCACCATTGTTACCACCTCCATCACCACCACCTGCACCATTATCACCTCCATATTCCAGTCATCACAGCCACCTCCACCTTTGTTACACCTCCATCATCACCACCTCACCACACCTCCACATTCTCATCACTTCACCATCACCACCACCTCCACCATTGTTACCACCTCCATCATCACCACCTGCACCATTATCACCTCCATCATTCCAGTCATCACTTCCACCATCACCACCACCTCCACCATTGTTAACACCTCCATCATCACCACCTGCACCATTATCACCTCCAACATTCCAGTCATCACTTCCACCATCACCACCACCTCCACCATTGTTACCACCTCCATCATCACCACCTGCACCATTATCACCTCCATTATTCCAGTCATCACTTCCACCATCACCGCCACCTCCACCATTGTTACCACCTCCATCACCACCACCTGCACCATTATCACCTCCATTATTCCAGTCATCACTTCCACCATCACCGCCACCTCCACCATTGTTACCACCTCCATCATCACCACCTGCACCATTATCACCTCCACTATTCCAGTCATCACTTCCACCATCACCACCACCTCCACCTTTGTTACCACCTCCATCATCACCACCTGCATCATTATCATCTCCATTATTCCAGTCATCACTTCCACCATCACCGCCACCCACCATCCACCATTGTTACCACCTGCACCATTATCACCTCCATCATTCCAGTCATCACTTCCACCATCACCATCACATCCATCATCACCACCACCAGCACGACTACCACCATCACAGTCACCCCCATGTGTACCAAGTTGCCTCTGAGAAGAGAAAGACAGAAGACTCTGATGGGATCTGGGAGGCTAGGTAGGGACAGAAAGCCTCTCCTTGTCACCAGAGTAAGAATAGACCATGTATAATAGACAATGGGATTGCTGTTTCCTGGGGTCTTCGGAGATGTCACTTATCACTGGTGATCATATCACAGCAGCGAGCAGGGACCTGGTCAGGCATGCTCAGTGGTTGTAGGGGAAAGGCAGGGGCAAAGGTCCAGCCCTGCATTTTGGCCAGGACTGCCTCTGCCACTTCCTGAAACAGCGACCATGGCCAGGTCATTCCATCTTCCCCGGCCTCAGTTTTGTATCTGTAAACTGGAAATTGAAGAAGGCTGCATGAAATCCACTGGAGTGTGAGCTGCAGGAAAGCAGAAGGTTGTCCTTTGCATTCCCCGTGGCCTGCCATGTCACAGTGCAGCGTGGACTCTCAGGATGTGTTGGGTTAGGTTCTGTCTCCTCCCCTCCTCGGTGAAGCCATCAGCGCTAATTATCACACCTCTCAACAGGAGTGCCTGCCAGGCAGGTCCGGACGGTGCCTTGCACTTGCCCTGTGACCACGCCCTCATGGACCGTCATCCCTGCCCTCATTGTCACTCACGGCCTCTCACGTTCTGCTGTTTTGGGACTTTCAAGTGTCCCCAGAACCCTTGCTTAGCAGGTGGATCATGGAACATCTCACCATGATTTGCTTTTCTCTCCTGGCCGTCCACACAGCAGAGTGTGTAGCACAACCCGGGGAGATTTGGGAACTGGACAAAGCAGGCTGGAATTGTGGATCTCCGTGGTGAGATCTGTCACTCTGGTACAGTCACTTAGTCGTGTGAACCTTCCTCTTTCCTTGTGAGAAAACGGGATGGCTGCTGGGGGCAGTAGTGTGGAAATGTGCTGGGCACACTGAAGGATTCTAACTTGCTTTTTGGTTTTTCTCCTTTTACTGCCACCCTCTTACATCAAAATATTTGAAGGCATTTTTCAACACAGTTGAGCACCGTGGAGTAATGAACTTGTTGTTTTCAAGACAAATCAGGAAACAGTCAGTCCACACACCCTCTCAGGGCACCCTCAACTCTGAAATAGAGCAATGAGCATCTCAGCTTTCCTGGTGAAAATCGCTTTTTACGTCGGGGAAGGGGAGGACGAGGGGCCTGCTCTGGAAGGGGATGTTTTCCCCACAGAGCTGCTCATCAGCTGTTGTCAGAGGTTAGCAGGGACGGGTACTTTAGACTGCCCCTAGAACTGGAGACCTGGGAGAGGAGTGCAGCTCTGTTTGCCCTCTGCCCTTCTCCCTGAATGGCTCTTGTTGAACCATCGCTTCATCAAGGAGGGGCCCTGTGATGGACGTGATGCCAAGCCCAGGGTAGATGTCGACCTTTTATTGGACTTCTGTGCAGGGTTTGCGTCTGCAGACTGCCCTGCTGTTGGAAACACTCCCTCGACTTAACCTGCAGACCTTAGTCCCTGCTGTTTCCCTCCGACCGCACTGGCCGCCCCGCCCAGTCTCTCTTGCTGGAACCCTCAACCCCCACTGCAGTGTTGAGGCCCAAGAACCTGGTCAGCAGAGCTCTTCCTGCTGTCTCCCATGTGTCTCAGAAGCCTTAAACATGCCTTAAACACTGTCCATGCACCACCCACATTCACATTGCAGCCCCAGCTGGGACTGTGTCTTGGTATCGGAACACCAGGCTTCCTGTTCTAGGTGCTCGCCAACTGCCTGACAGACATCTCCAATGTGACACGCCTGCAGCTGGACATGGGGGTGTGGATGAGCACCCAAGACAGGCTCTGGGGCCTCTGGGGGGGACCATCGTCCCCTCCCCCTGAGCACTAGGTCAGCCTCCTGGCTGATCTCTGCTTCTGGCCCTTCCCTGTCACCACCAGGCACTGTCCCCAGCAGCAGAGTGACACATCTTGCCACAGCCCCAAGCCGTCACCCCACCCACCTCATCTCGTCCCTGTGTCCCTCTGCTGACAGCCTGGTAACCATGGTGTCCACTCTTTCCTTCCCCCAGGCCCTGCCTGGATGCTCAGGGTCCCTTTCCTCCTTTCTGCTCTTACCCACTTGTCCCAACTCCCTGTTCAAATCTCAGTGGAGACATTCTGCCCTGGCACCTGCTGTCCCACCCTTCTGACACACCCCTGCCTCGGTGCTTCCTGCCTGTTCCAGTCATGCACTTTTAAGGAATGGCAATGCCTAACTGGGTCGATTTCCACCATTTTGCTGACCAGCAGAGAGCTTGGCATTTTGCCCACTGTTTTGTGCCCAGGGTCAGTGCCAGGTTCATAGTAGACATTCATTAAATGTGACATGAAGAAAAGAAAGTTTGGTTTGAGAAGATTCAGTGTCTCTCGGAAGCCAAGGGCTAGAGGTCACTGCTAAGCAGATGAGCAGATGTGCCTTAGGGCTCCTTGGGCTCTGGGCACGGGCTGAGGGCTCTGCTGCCCTCCTGTGTCCAAATGAGCCTTCATCTCCCCATCCTTCCCAGGGAAAGGTCCTTGCTGTCTCTGGTGACATCTACTGGTGCTCTGTCCGTGAGACTCGCCCCTGGAGGGAAACCGGGTCTGAGGAACGCCTGGGACATTTGAAATCTCTGAAGATGGGCTGGCGCTCGCAGGCCTGCCCGGGAGGGAACTCTCATTCCTGGCACTGAGTCGTCCTCTCCCAGCCTCGCTCTCATCTACTCTTGCCCTCCTGGGTGCAGTGGTCTCTTCACTGCCAAGTTCCAAACCTGCCTTGTGCTCCATGGTTCTCCACGGCCTGGCATCTTCCCAGCTCTCTGCTCTCTGTCTTCTCTCCACTGGGGCCCAGGATTTGCGCCCCTTGTTCCCACTGAGGTCTCTGTGCTGCTCTCCCGTGGCTGGCCTGACCTCCTCAGCTCTCAGCCCAGATGTCTCCACCTCCGAGGTCTTCCCAGCCCTGCATACCCACCATCATCCAGCATCCCACTGCCCCATAGCACAGGCCTGTCTCCTCCACCCCGCGGTTTCTCTGTGGGTCCCTGTGTTCGGGATCGCTCTGCCTCCTCTATGGCATGTGGGCACTGAGAGGAAGGAACCCTGGCCTGCATGTGCCCTGCTGCTCCTGCCGGGACTGTGTACAGGACTCGTGATGATGCGTGTCCGCTGCCCGAGTGCAGGAGCAGGAACCGTCATGTCAAGAATGTCCCACCCACTCTCTGATTCAATCTGCAGGACACGCTGGGTGAGGGGAGCATGCTAACTTCTGCCCATTTCCAAGTTCAGATTCAGACACAGAAGGGGGCGCTGGCAGGAAAGAGGCGATGCTCCAGAGCTTCCTCCTGTCAGCCTCAGGGGAGGCCTCACCCTATATCAGCTTATACCCGTGAGCAGCTTCCACTGGGGCTAGCACAGGAGAGGCGGCCTGGCGGGGCCTCTCGTCGCCATTTCTTCTACCTTTCTCGTCTCCAGAGAGGACTGTACCTCCGTCTCACCATCAGGAGGGGCTCGGCCATATCAGAGCCCCACATGGCACCTTGCTCTGACACAGTTCTTTGTGAGACAGGCCAAGAGGGAAAGGAAGGAGGGGTGTCTTGAGCTCATGGACAGTGTCTGCAGCTGGCAGTAGTTCCCGGGGTATTTCTACCTAGCAATACTTCATCTAACAAATATTCCACCAGGCTGCCTCTGAGCCCTCACATGGACATTGCCCCCCAATACTTTGACCCCCTCTCCAACCTAAAGGACCCGGAATCTGGGGCTTCAGGGTGGGAGGGTGCAGACAGAGGGGGTGGGGTGTGCTAGTTTACTTTGACCTATACAAGAAATGCAAGGCAGGAATCTCCAGAAAGTTCCAGAACCATAGGTGGGGTCGAGAGTCAGGGTAGGAACTCTGTCTGAACCTCAGATTGGCTACTGTTGGCAGGATCCTTGCCACGGCGCTCGGGCGCTCACTAACAGTGCTCCTCCCACACTTGTTCACCTGTGAAGTATGGAAAATGGCATCTGCTCTGCTGGATGGTGGAGAGCGCTCAGTGAGAGAGTGTGTGTCCGGGAGACGTAGCCAAAGACTGGCAGGTTATTATCCCTTCACTCCCAAGGTGCTTTTGAGGCTCAGATTGTGCAGATGGTGGCTGAGTGCTCAGATGCCCCAGTCTGACACTTGTTTGCTGTGTGATGTTGGATGAATTGCTTGGATTCTCCGAGCCTTACATAAGCATAAGCCAATTAATGCCATAGATACAGGGCAAGGAAGACCCGTCTCCACGCCACTACTATGCACAGGCAGAACGGGTGGCTTCAGGAGGAAGCACCTGAACCTCTGTCGGTGAGGGCTTTGGAGACAGACTGGAGCTCCTGTTGGCTGGGTGACCACGGGCAGGGACTTGGCGGGCCCGGATCGCGCAGTGGCCAGGAGGCAGGTGCTGGGGCTGGTGCGCTGACTCCGCCGCTTGCTAGCTTTGTGGCCTTGGGCAGTGTACTGACTTCTTGAGGCCTTTCTTTGGACATCAGTGGATAATAGCATCTGCCTGGTAAAGCAGCAGGGAGGACTCAAGTAAACATGGTCAAGAACTGGACATGCGTGAAACGGTGACCGGGGCATAGCAAGCCGTCTGCGTGTGTCTGGGTGGTAACCGCATCTCCTGCAGAGCAGCTGGGGCTCAGGAGGAATCCACATTGCACACCCGGCACAGTACCTAGCTGTACAGATGCTCAGTCCCAAGAGCCATTTCAAGTGTGACCATGTTAACCCTACCCAGGGCCATGAGCCTGGCACACTGTCTGCTGCCTCCTAAAGTGAGGGCGTATAGATGATGCCGTAGCCGCCCTCGGGCAACAGAGGAAGCAGGCCGTGTGTCTGCTGGGTGTCTGAGTCGTTTCTTCCCTTCTCCACCCCTTTCCCTGCCCACTCGGAGTGCCCGACATCCCATCTGGATACTGCACTCAGCAGTGTCTCCAGGTGACAGAGGAGCAGGGATTGTCAGTGCCTGGTGGGGTTGTCCCCTCACCCACCCCACTTCCACTGCTCCTGCTGCTTTGCTAGTCTGGGGCAGCCTCTCTGCCTAGACCAGACCCAGGTAGGCATTTATTCATATATAGAAACTCCTCCTCCAGTGAGTTTAGCTTCCTTAGGCTCAGTTCTTACACCTGTGCAACGGGAACAAAATCTGCCTCCTAGGATGGTTTTGTGGATTAAATCCCAAGCTAGAGGGCTGCACCCAGTAGGTGCTCGGTAATGGCCATCCCACTGTTTCCCCACAGAGGCCAGGGGATGGCACTGCTGTGTGTGCCCAGACAGAACCACAACCATGTCAGCGTACGCACGAGGACACCAGAGACCACCCTGTGCACACTCTCCCCCCCATACAAACACCCCTGAGCGAACGGAGGCAGTGGACAGCGAGGCTTTGTTCCCAGAGAGGCTATCGTAGGCTCCCGATGTTCCCTCCCAGAACAGCAGCTCTGATCATCCAGGTGAGCTAGAACCCATCCCATGTGAAGAGATTTTCCCTCTCCAGAGGTCGAGGATGTTCCTAAAGAATGAAGGAAAACGAACGTCAACAGCGAGACAGTGAAGGATCACCAAGGGAGCAGGGTCTTTGCAGTCAGCCACTTTTGATTTTGAGTTACTGTGCTTTCAAAATGGAAAAGCAACCAACCAACCAAGAGCAATTTAGATACACATATTGATTCCCGTGAGCTTATCCCTGTCTTTCATTCCCAAACTGCATCTTATCTTGATCCCAAATGATCACCTGATAAATCCATATTAATTGGGGTAGTGACAGTAACCCAATCTTTCATAGCTCCTTTACCAGGAAATTAATGCATCAGTTCTGGGTGTCCTCAGGCACGCAGAAAGAGAATCTGGCCTTCCAGTCATTTTCTCTGGCTTTTCAGTGCTGCTCAACATGGGGAATGCATGCAGTTTTGGAAGGCACTCAGCTGCAAGTAGAGGAAACCCAGTTACAGTAGCTTCGACAAGTGGAAGTTTATTTTCCTGTGCTCTTCATGCAGACTTGGGATTGCTGGTTTAGAGTCCCTATATCTTGGTTTCCTGAACAGTCTCCGGGACATTAGGTCTCATGTTCCAGAGAGGAGGAAGGAAAGCAACATGCCCACCCCATTCCATCTATATCTGTGTCTCCTTACATCAAGAAAATCCAAAGCTCCTTCCCCCAGTCACAGCCAGCTTCTGTTATTTGATCCCTTGGCCTGAACAGGGTCACGTATCCATCCTCAGCTGCAAGCCTGAAAAACTGAGGAACAGAATAACCGTAACTGGTTTAGAGCAGTCAGCCACAACTTTTTCCTTTGGGCCAGAAGGTCTACTGTTTTGAACTAAAGTGGCACTTTTTTTTTTTTTTTTAGAGTTTTTTGCGTTAGGGTATCTTGCCAAAGAAAGAGAGAGACAGTGAGAGAGAGGGCATGGCCACACCACAATCCCTTCTCCATTCTCCTCCCAGGACCTTGGGCACATGCATGCACGCACACCTAGCATGATTTTGAAGCCACTGGGTCTGGGACTTGAACTGCAGTCAGCCATGTGGGAGTCCAACGATGTAACTGCTATGCCTTCTGCTGGTCCCTAAAGTTGTGCTGTAGCAAAAAGTAAGGAATAGACACTAGCCTGACAATGCATGCTGTCAGCTCCAGCTCTGTGGCAGTGGCCTCAGAGCCCAGGAAATCTCACTGGCTTGTCAAAACCACAGTGGACTCCATCTTGGAATGTCCTATACAGTGGTCACACTTACTTCTCAGCTCAGGCACCGGGGGCATTTTTGTTCATCACGAAGGGAAGGCCCATTGCAGGCTTGGAGCAGTGAAGACAGAGGCCTACAGAGAGGGAAGCCGAGATCCAACCAGGTCCCCAGCTTGCTGGGGAGGCAGCTCTGCCCATCAGGGCTGCACTGTGCTGTCATCAGCCCTCAAACTCTGGCTCTGAGAGTGGGCTTCTCCCCCAGACAGGGAGGAATGGGGACAGGCCCAGAATGCCGAAGGCTGAAGAGCTTCAGATTGAGGAGGAGGCGACAGTACTGACACTGTCCTGCCCTTCCATGTTTGGTGCCCTGACAGCAGGGACTCTGACTTAGCTGTTATCCTTTTCTGAGTCCCTAGATCTAGCTCAGTGCATGGAAGTCCCTGGAGCTGAGCAGACATTTCAGTTTGAGTAAATAAGTGAGTGTGGAAATAAGCAGACCATTGTCAAGGTGTAGAGATATCTTGGCCAAAAAGGAATCTGAAAATGACTTCTAGGCTAAGAGGGGATTTGCCTGAGAATCCTACCTTCCTGCCAAGTAAGCAGGTGGATCCCTGGGAAGCCTGGCTGGAGGGAGCTTATGGGAGGCCATTTGTCCCATCTTAACCAAGTCAAGTATAAATTGCCTTCAGGGCCTCTTGAACTATGAAGCTTAGTGATGGCCCCCAAGGGGAATTTGTGGGCTGTTTTGAGAATTAGTTCTTTAGGCTATTTGGGCAAGTTTTAACATCTTTGAGAAGAGCCTCCATTTTTCCTGTGCTCAGGGCCTTGCTGTCTGGGTTTGAGAATGGGGCTTCCCCTCAGGATATTTGCAGAGACATGACTGGGAGCACAGCCTACTCTGAGCTCCAGCCCTCAGCCTCCAGAGGTTTGCTCATAATCAAGGATAGAACCTTCTGAGTCAACTCATTTTGAATTTTAAACTCATTTAAGTGACACGCAGTCCCCAGGCTGTCTCTGGCTGGCTGCCAATGTTAAGCAATCGATCACCACCCCACAGCTGCCTCGGTGCTGGGTGGGGCTGCCTGCACTGAGCAGCGTCTGCCTCCCCCTCGTATTTAGTCCTAGACAGACAGCTCAGTGCCATTTCCAAAATAACCCTTTCCACGGGGCTTATCAGACCTACTGGTGCCTTCTGGGATAAACATTAAAATACCTTCTCCCAAATTAGGAAAGATCTCATTTGTTCCTCTCACTGCTGATGGGGAAGGGGCCCAGGTCAGTCTCACACTGAACCACTTACACCCCCAAATATGAGAAGACCCATCACGCAGGGAGTGATGAGGTGGCAGAACTGCCAAATGCGATGTAATTATAATAATGTTTGTTTCCACGGTTTGATTATTACGTTCTGTGTGCGTGCTTTGAGACCCTTAGTGCACCCTGCAAAGATGTGCAATGATTATATGTAAACCAGAAAGTGCAATAAAAAATGCCAGCCAGCCCTGTGACCCAGGGGCTAAGGGAGCCAGATCCCACATGGCCAACCACAGTTTGAACCCCAGTCCCTGTGTCTTGAAAAACACACCAGGTACATGTACACAGATGCCCCAGACCTTGACAAGATGTAGAAAAGGAGAAGGGACTGCGGCAAGACCACGGCCCACTGCAGGGTGCCTGCTCCCACTTTCTCTCTCTCTCTGTCTCTCTCTGGCAGATGCACACACCCTCTGGAAATGTAAATAAATAAATAAATTAATTAATTAATTAATTAATGAGAAGAGAAATATGTGATAACCAAATTGCTTCATGGACAGTCAGATCTGCCTAAGGGGGTGGCTGGGGGTGGGAGCCTGATTCCTGAGTCCAGACTGCAAGACCACAAGCACAGAAAGGGTGGAGATTCTTCTGGAAGAGGGTAACACTCGCAGCCCGGTTGCTGACCTGGCCTGTTGACAAGTGCTTGCGTTTTGCTGTCTCCCATGTTAACAGGTGATCGGGACATGGCCTGTGAGCTGGCCCGTCGCAGAGCCAGCCCTCTGACCCAGCACATTTAAGTTCAGTTCATTCTCTTCCTGAGATTTTAGAGAGTCTGAAATGGTTCATTATCCTTCCAATTATTTTCTTTCATGTGAGGACATTAAGATAAGGCATATACGTAATATAGTTTAATGCATTTTTTTAATTCTGTGACTTAGTCTCTTGCTTTGGGTAACTGAGAGCTTGGCTTCCTCAGGAGTTTGTTTTCTCCTGGACTCGAACCTGGAACTCCTTGGGCTGGCTCGCGAGACCTGTCTGGTTTCACCGTTTGCATTCCTCGACTCTGCACCCCCTTGGACCTGTCATATCTATGCGCATGCCTATAAACACGAGGTCCCCTCGGTCTGTATCATCTTTTATTGTTTGGACCATTTGATTAACTCTTACTGATCTTTTAAGAGAAACTTTTCAGGAAAGCTTCCCTGACCTCTCCAGATCTCTGCTGGCCCTGAGTTCTGCAGCAGCCGGTCCATGTTTTGATCACTTATTGCCCTGGGTTGGTAGTATTGCTGGTCATGTCCGACTCCCTCTGACGGCCAAGGCTATGGTTCTCTGTAGACAGGGACAGAGCTGAGTTGGCATCTGGCCCTGGTACAGAGCGCAGTGCTTGCAGAGTTGATGCAGAGCAAGTCCACAAGGAAGTAAAAAGACTGACAGGAATGGGCTGCCGCGGCCACTGCGTCTGCACGGGCTCGGAGCACCCCGCGTGCCGTTAAGGGGGCTGGGGTGCATCTGCTCTTATTTCTCAGGGTGACTGTGGGTCACTTTCTCATCAGCCTCTGTTCCCTCTTGCTTTCTCAGATGTGCTGTGCCCTAGCGTGCGGGTGGAAGGAGATCGCTTCAAGCACACCAATGGAGGAACCAAGGAGATCACAGGTGAGCGGGGACAGCCGCCGGCCAGCTGGCTCTGTGTGTGCTCCGCTGGGCCTCAGTGTGACCCCATGGCTTCAGGGACGGCCTTACCGAGCCTGTTCTCATTTCTGCCTTTTCTCTAAGTGCTGATAGGAGGGTTTGTGTAGGCGGTGGCACTCATCTGCCCACCTCCCAGCGTGAGCGTGCACCTGTGTCATCTGGTAGGCCACGATGCCGATAGGAATTGCTCTGTAATACATTGGGATGAATGGGTTTGTAAAGAAGTCAGTGCGTGAGTAAGCAAATGATTGGCACAGTGCGCATGAGAGTGAATAAAAAATGGGTTTGGGAGTGAAGGAGAGAAGGAATCGGAGCTATAAATATACGAGTGAATCAATGCAGGGAGAACAAAGGGACATGTGACTGCAGAGCCAGCGGCGAAAACAAATACCACTGAGCCTCAAAGACCGTCTCCATGTAGGACAGCGTGAAGGCCGGTGGCTGTCTGCCTCCCATCATTCTGATTGTGCTGAACATCCATCCATCTTCCTGCAGCCAGGTGTCCTGCTAAGGGCTTAAAATGCATCATCTCTGGGAAGGCGCTCTCCTCTCTGCGCCCAGCGTGGGGGCTGCTCCAGGACTCCAGCTCTGCCTTCTAGCCAGTGCCTGCTGGGAGTGGTGCCCCTTCTCTCCGTTCTGCACTGTCTGGAGTCCAATTCTAGCACTCCCTCGTCTGTACCGGGCAGTAAGCCATGTGAGGTCAGGAGCAGGTGTCTGGCAGGGGCTGCTGTGCCCTGCCCACCCCCAGGGACCCTGCCCTGCCAGTGTGCCCTGCTGACTTACAGATGCCAGCATCTGCGTCTCTGTGTCCGAGGGCTTTTACCAGAGGAGGCCGCTCTGCCTGTGTGCACAGCACGCAGAGTAGGCCAGGGAGTTACTGCTGCCCGGGAGCAGCCTTACAGAGACGGAGGAGTGCCCTAGGCAGGTATCCAGCTGGATGCAGGGGCCGTAGCTGCCAGGGTGACTGGCTTCATGCCATCCTCTAGTCTCTGCCCTTCTTTCTAGCCCCTGACCCTCCTCTGCCAGCGGGCACCTCTGAGGTGAACCCCTAGCACTTTTGGAGGAACCCAAACACGATGTTATTCATCTCTTCTCCTGGTACGGCATCTGGCGTCCTCAGTGCTTAGCAAGGCCCTGTCACTATCACGGTCCCCTCGCCCAGCCGTGAGATGAGGATGGCTTCCACTGTCTCCATATTGTTAACTCACTTGCCTTGAAACGAGCTGCATCTATGTATAACGGGGCACCTTGGCCCAGGGCATGTTCGGGTACTTGATGAGGGTCTGCTGTGTTCGGCCTTGGTGATCCCAAGCCAAGCTCTGGCTCCAGGATGGTCTGTTCTCCAGGCCCAGCTCTGCCCTGGGACACCTCTAGTTGGAGGGCTCTCTTCAAAGCTGATTTCTACTTTGCGGCATTGTCTGTATTTGACTTTGTGAGTCATGAATCTTTTCACAGCATCCCCCAAGTAGTCTCTTATCCAACAGCTGTGCTCACAGAAGGAAGCATGGTGGCAAGAGCGCTGTCCAGTACAGAACCAGTAATACTCTGTGTGCGGAGCTCACGGAGTGTGCATGCGAGCTGCACGCATGTGCTTTCATAAGGTGCACATGTGAGAGACCGCACATTTTCCTTTTAGGAAATGGAGGTCCAGAGACATTAAGGCAGAGTCAAAATTCACACCCAGGGCATCACTAAGCCAATTCACGTTTGTGACCGTTTGGCCACACAGAGTGGCCATCATGGAGTCAGGGCTGTGCAACATTCACTCTAAGTTAATGATCCAACAAAACGAAAACATGGAAGCCATGTTTGTTTTAAAAATTGGGCAAACTGCGAACCAGTACGTGCACAATGGCTATGCACTGGACTCTCATGTAGTCAACCAGCCATGGTTTGAGTCCTAGACCTGGTGACAAAAAAAAACTCACACCAGATGCATGTGTGTGCACCAAGACCCCAGGAGGAAAGCGGAGGAGAAGGGATTGTGGTGATTTCTCACTTTCTGTCTGTCTCTGTCTCTCCGGTGAGCACATGCACCCTATAGCAAAATAGATAAATGAATAAATGGGGTAAACTGGCCAAGATCATCAATTTCCCTGCTCACACAAGCGAAAATTAGTCTTTGTGCAACAGAGATGTGACCACATAGATACAGCATTTCCCCTGGGGTTGGCCACCCCGCAGCCTCTGTAACGTCTCTGCAGCCAGGACGGTCACTGAGCAGCCCTTGCCAAACACCTGTAATCTGAAATGCTCTGGAATCTCTGTGTAGACACGATATCACACGTAGAAAATTCCTCGCCCAACCCCCGTGACAGGCTACAGTCCAAAGGCTGCAATACAAAATTATCGTTTCAAATTCCCTCAGGGTATATGTCTGAGGGGGTAAATGACACATAAAAGGATTTCCTGTTTAGACTCGGGTCTCGTCCCCAAGATATCTCATTCTGTATATGCAAGTATTTCAAAATGAAAAAGAAAATCCGAAGTCCAAAGCACTCGTGGCCCCACGCCATCCCGGCAAGGATGCCACGCTGTGCCGGCCTCGAGCACAGTCTGACTCCTGCCTTCCTCCAGGCCTGTCTTTCCAAGGGTCTGGATATGTTTACTAGATTTCTCGACACTGAGAATCTAGTCCCTGCTCCTCAGCCCCTTACACAAGTTCTCCCCCTCCTGACTTTGTTTGTTTCAGGTGTTTTATTATGTGGGCCGGGCCATACTGTAGCTGGTTTCTAAGTTGCAAAACAACATAAATTTAACAACAGTAACATAGCCAGTTACTCATGGCAAGTTTCTCTTTTCTTTTAAGAAAAAATAGATAGAGAGAGGGAATAAAATACTGAAACACACAATGGAGGGTTAAATAAAACATTAGAAAAGAAAAGAAAAACCTGTTAAACATGTTTGTGTTTGCTTCTGTGCAAGGTGATGCTGAGAGGGACTAAGGTTTTGGCACAAGGACGCGTCTCAGCGTGTCTCTTTCCCAACAATACTGACGGAAAAGGAAAAGGCATGGGACTGACACTCCGGTGCTCGCTCGGGCACTGCTGAAAATCCCTTTGACTGCAGCATGGGCTTCCCGCGCAGCACATCAGTGCGTGGGCCGTGGGATCCTAATATCCATAACAATGTTAATATGGAAAACAGCAGTTTGGAAATGGTGTGCAATGGCCTCATTAACGTGCCGGGGTGAGACAGCAGAACCGCCCCACACGCAGCGCCAGGCTCAGTCCAGGGAGGCCGCAGGCTCCCAGCACGCGGCCGTGGCGAGGGAGGGCACCGGCTTCAAAACAAGCAGCACCAACCTCGCTCCCTTTCCCTGTCACTCTTTCACATGAAAGTGTAAGAAGCAAACCAGCACATAAACCCTGAAATAGATGATTTATTCCCAACCCCCCTAGCTTTCTTTTTACAGTGAGTGTACCTCTCCTCCTGTCTCCCGTACACCTCCCCAGGGAAGAAGGGTCAGAGCTGCAGGCGGGAGTCTCTGGGGCTTGCTGGCTGGTGTTGGGAGGTCAGTGCCGATGCCCTTGGCCGGTGACGTCTCCAGCTGACGTTGAACTCCTGCCATGTCTGCAGCTCACGGATCAAGGAATTGACAAGCGTATGGTCTTTCTGCGTGAGGACATCCCTGCTTACTCTTAGCCTTTGGAATGCTTAGTGCCCCCAAAGATGTGGCACTTCCCTCAGCTGGTGGTATTTCCCCATCTAGTCCCCTTGGCAAACTCCTACTCATCCCTCAAAGCCTGACTCAACAGTTACCTACAATTAATCAATTTAGCCCATATGGGGCCATTAGTTGCTCTTTTAGCATTTTGTTTTACCCTAAGAACTCCAGTCAGAAAGTGTCAGAATTATGTGCTTCCCTTTGTCCCTCCTGCTGATACCTTGGCAGTCTTCTAAGTGACCCAAGGGCGTAGGACAATACCTGGCACTCAGGAAGGGCCCAGTGGGATGTCAGGTGAATGGATGACATGAGAAAACTTAGGAAGCAGGAATGAGTGGATGAGAGGTAAGTGAATGGATGGATAAAAAGGTGGATGGGAGAAAGGAAGGGAGGGAGGGAGGAGGGGGAGAGGAGAGAGGGAGAGGAGGAGGAGGGAGGAGGGAGGAGGGAGGAGGGAGGAGGGAAGAGGGAGGGAGGCAGATGAGCATGTGACTCTGCCCACATCGCCTGCGACTCAGAACCCTGAGCTTGTCTGTCACGCTGTAGACTACAGAGCAGAGGTATTTTTTTCTATTTAAGAATAACTGATTCTTGCTGGGAACATGCAGGTGTATGTGTATGTGCACAGGTGTGTGTGTCTGTGCGTATCTGCATAGGTGTGTGTGTGTGTCCGTGTATATTTTCACAGGTGTGTGTGTGTGTGTGTGCACATGTGCACAGGTTTGTGTGTCTGTGTGCATGTACGCAGGTGTGTGTGTGTATGTGTCTATGTGTGTGTTCACAGATGTGTGTCTGTGTGTATGTGCACAGGTGTGTGTGCACAGGTGTGTGTGTCTGCACAGGTGTGTGTCTCTGTGTATATGCACAGGTGTGCATGTGTGTATCTGCACAGGCATGAGTGTGTGTGCACTGGTGTGTGTCTGTGTGTGTGTGCACAGGCATGTGTGTATCTGTGTGTATGTGCATGCACACGTGATTATGCAGCACCTTGAACACATTTTAGTTTGTGGTGTATGAGAAGGATTGTACTGAAGAGTTTGGTGACTATGTAGAAATGGGACTCTTGATTCTTTTAAGAGAGAGATTTTGCTATAGGGCACACATGCACTCACCAGAGAGACAAAGAGACAGAAAGTGAGAAATCAGCCCCAGAGGGGATGGCCATGCCACAATCCCTTCTCCCCCATTCTTCTCTCAGGATCTTGGGTAGGCACATGCATCTAGTGTGAGTTTTGAGCTGCCGGGCCTGGGACTTGAACCACAGTCGACTACATGGGAGTCCAGTGACATAGCCGTTATGCCATCTGCTGGTCCTAGGGACCCTCTATTCTGAATCCTCCTGTGTCCCTGTGTCCATATGCCATTACGGAGTCCTGAAGCCTCCAGTCCCCTCTGGGAGGCTCCCGGGAAACGAGCCCCAGTGCCGGGCGGGCCTCGGTCAGCAGGTGGAGCAGACGCTGTGCACTCTGTGGAGGACCTGCGGTCCCCACTGCCACTCTAGTGACAACGCTGCAGCTTTGCTGAGGCCGAGGAGGGAGTCCGGGACAGGGAGCTCTGACTTGCCCATTTGAATGCTCCTGGGAAATCAGAAGCTTATGTGATCTGGAGAAAATGCAGTTCCCAAAACCCTCACCTCCAGGCAGTTCCTTAAATGACTCTGGCTCTCCTTAGGGCTCATCTGGGCTGAAGCAGGGAGGACGGGGACCAGGATAGACGTGGGAGATGGGAGGCACAGACTCGGCCTGGCCTCGCTGCTGGCCGGCCAGTGCCCCGACGTCTCTGAGCCGCGGTTTCCCGCATGTGACGGCGGGTCTGACGGAGTGTCTTGGGGGTCTCCCACAGCTCTTAGAATCAGATGTTCTGCAGATTCCAGCCACTGACAGTGTCCCTAACTTCCCAGGAGGCTAGCGCTTTAATGCCAAGAGCAGGCGCAGCACAGGTCTCGGGCTTGGCCACAGAAATCTGGATTTCGCTCTCCTCCCACCTGAGCCCCCACATCCAGACAGGCCTGAGTCGCCGCTGCATCTCCTGAGCAGCTCTCCAGTTCTGTCCCTCCACCCCCGCTTCCCCCGCCGGCTCCTCACTGGTCTCCCTGCCCCTCCTTTCCCAGCTGCAGAGTGGCCTGGGGAAACAGATTCGGGGTGTTGCCTCCTGGGAGATCCCTCATGGCCGGAAAGAAGCTCAGACTGCCATTCATGGCCGACAGAGCCAGCCTGTGCTGCCCTAGCCCCCCTGACCTGCAGCTGTGTCCCCTTAGCTGTGGCCTGTGGCCTATCAAAGGAGTCGAAAAATCGAGATTCCCAGAGGGAGCCTGGGCAGCGCAGGCCAGCGCCTCTGCACACCCAGCTCCCGGGCTGCCCGCTGCTCCCGTCCTGGCTTGATTTCTCTTTCAGACTCAGCCAGGCTTTGTCTCTTCTGGGCTGCGCTCCCTGACTACCCCTCAGGTGGGCCCCTGTATGCCCTGGGCGTTTCCTCCCTGCGGTTCCCCCATGATCCTCGTGTGCCTCTTATGCGCCTGCTCCCTTTCGATTCCGAACTTCAGGGATGACCACTGGAGCCTGAGCAGCCAGCCAGGCATCGAGCATGTAGGAGGCTCTGGGGGTGGGTCCTTCTCTCCTTCCCTTTGCCCAAAGTGGATTCTCAAATAAGAACAACAAAAGTACTTGCCTCTTTTGTTATTTTAGAAAAGATTATTTACTGTTTAATTGCCAGGGGGCAAGTGCCAGAGAGACAGAGAGAGAGGGGAGAGGAGAGGGAAAAAGCACCCCCATGGGACGTGGTCACATGGCTGTTCCGTCTTCATTATTCCATCCTGTTGGGACTCAGGGCACACTTGTGCACCCATATGTAATTACCAGCTGCTTTAAGGATGGAGAAATGAATCCACTCTGCCCCCTCCTGCAAAGCCCCATGGAATGAAGGAAGCCGCCCACGCACAGAGAGCTGGCTGCTCCTGGGCCAGACCTGTCACAGACCCAGAGGGCCTCAGCTGCCTGAGGAGCAGCCGGGCTTCGCCCGCCCAGACCACACCTGGCGAGGGCGAGGAGGGACGTGTGGCAGACAGCGGCAGAGCCGTGCAGCGTGGAGTCCTGGCCTCCCAAAACCACCTGGCCCCACTGATCCTGTGCGTGGCGAGGCGCGCTCGTAATTCCTGCCCCACCTGGTCCTGTGCACGAGGCACCCTTGTCATTCCTGCACAGAACAATTGCTGCTTTATCTCGCAGCGTCTTGCATCACAGTCCATTTCCTGGAGAACGTTTTTCATTTTCCTTCCCAGCCCTTATTTGCTTTGGGCATTTCATCTCTCCTCTCAGTGCCCTTTGCTGCCACCTAGTTAATGGCTTGTGGCCCCAAGTTTTGTCGTGTCCAACTCTTTGTTTTTATTCATTGAAACCAACAAAAATTAAACCAGAAAGTAGAGCATATGTTTGCTTTTCAAAAAAAGATGTTTAAAAAACATTTTGCTGCATAAAACTGCTAAGAGGAAAGCAGGGTAAAGGCGTGATGTCTAGGGGACGAAGTGTGACCTAGCGGAGCAGGCCTGCTGTGGTTCTCAGCCCTGAATTCTGATGGTGTGGACACTGGCTTCTGAACATGTTCTTGGGCTCCCGTAGGGAGCAAAAAATAATACATCATGAAGGATGACCAAATCCCACCATTCTCCCAAATTTTTTTTTTTTTTTTTTTTTTTTTTAAATTTCATTTATTCATTCATTTATTTTTCATTTGACAGAGAGACACAGAGAGAGGGGAAGTGAGAAAGCAAGCTACCAGGTCCAGGACTTGAACCGTGGTCAGCTATGTGGGAGTGTCCAGCACCTTATCCACCACGCCACCTGCTGGCCCCCACCCAATTTACAAGTAAGCGGCTGATGTCTGGAGTGACAGTGACTCAGCCAAGGTGCCTGAAGGCTGGTGCCCGGGACCCGCCCACCCTCCACCCGCATTTGCACTGAGCCTGTCAGGTTTGAGGTGTGATCTTACTCGGGAGGAGGGTCTGTTGTAGCTGCCACGGCCCAGGCATAGCCCTCCCCGTTTTCTTACACTCAAACCCATCTTCCGAGATGTCAGTGCTATTATGGTTCCAGATGGGCAGACGCTGTGTGGGGCATTGTCCCTGTCCACACCCGTCAGTCGGAACCCACGGTGTCCCACTTGGCAAGTAAGAAGACGAGGCCTGGAGAGGCTGATTGACTAGTGAGCCCGTCAGGCGGGGAGCATGCGGGAGCAGGGGTTTGAACATAGTATCTCTCACTCCAGAGCCCTTACTCTTCCAGCACCCTCTGCCATTGTTACTCCAGCTTTACAAAATTACAGAGGGAATAAGCAGGAGAGGTCAGCGGCTGCTCAAGGCCCACAGCTGTGAGCACCAGCGAGTGCCGGGTGCCCGCTCCTCTGCGCTGTCTCTCCCAGGGACGGGGTAAGTGACAGCTCTGAGGGAGGCCGCACGTTGAGTTGACACATCGTGCCACGGGTCAGGCCTGCTGGTCCTGGGGTGGGGCGGGATGGCGAATTCAGCAGGTGGGGTTCTGCCTTGAGCCTTTGGCCAAGGGAGGCCAGCCTCACACAGCCTGTGCCCACGCGGCCTCCCTCCCTCAGCTCTTGGACACGTACGGCACGGTGGACATGGGTGGGGGTGTGGGCACCTGCCCTGCACGCTGACTCCCGGAGAGAGTGAATCACTGACAGCAGAATGTGGTGTAACACAGTTCTCAGGTGCACTTTTCCCATGTAGGATGGAGCATCTGGCTACACACTTTCTAGCTAAAGGACTAAACAGCCTTTCATATAAAATCATGAGTTCCGTTAAGTAGTCTGCATGGGAGACGCTGTTTGAAATGACATAATGGCACCTCTTAGTCAGTCTCTGAGGAGTAAGTGTTCTCAGGGTCCAACCAGGGCTGCGATCCTGGCACGGCCTCCCCAGGCTCAGCACTCCTCCCCGAGCACGGCCGCTCCTCCAGGCTGGGCGCCCTCCCAAGGCCGTCCGGTGCCAGCCTGCTCGCTCGTTCTGTGCGGCTGTTCGCCTTGGGGTCCCCGCAGGAGTCCAGTTCTGCCGAGCCAGGACTTTGTCCTCATCCTGCTGCATGCCCCAGTTCGTGGTGCAGGGCAGAGAGCAGCCCTCCAAGATACACGTCAGGGGGGACACACGACATCCCTGGGCGGAGCTGAGTGGTGGAGGGTGCTGTGCTCATTGTGAGAAAATGGTCGGTACACGAACCGTTCTGTCGGTCATGCCTCACGTCAGGCCCCCCGCCCCCATTCAGTGCCTCTAAGAAAGAGCTAGGAGAGACCTGGACACGACATAGTCCTTCTCCTCCAATTCCCCAACCCCCAGGGTCCTGGGTATATGTGTGCCCTGAGTGTTTTTTTCCAAGCCAGTGGGGCCAGAACTTGAACCCTGGTCAGCTGTGTGGGATCTGGCTCCCTCTGCAGAGTTTAACCACTGCATTAAAGGCCCAGCCTCACTATCTCCTTTTACGGATAAGGAAACTAGTGTTCAGAGATGGCAGACCACCTGCTAGGCCACACAGCAAGGGAATGACTGAGAGCACCCAGGCCTGTCTGATTCTGGTTCTCGAACTTGTCGTTGTGCCGTTGGTCCTGAGCCCCTGCCCCTGTCGTGTCTTACACAGGGCTGGCACAGGTGGGAGCTCCGGAATGCGAGTGGAATGAACAGATGAGTCTCTGGACAGTAGTAGTAGGGAGTGATCGGTCACTGCAAAGTGAGCCCTGCGGGTCATTTCCTCGTCCCATGGCGGCCTAGAGTATCGGAGATGGTCGGGGACTCTTCCTGACGTCTGGGGGCAGGCACCAGCTCCAGTTCTGTCAGCTCTGGGATTACAGACGTGAGTTTGGCCAGACGCCTGCCCTCAACTGGCTTCCTGTCACCTGCTGAGAGCATCGCTAGTCCCCATGAGAACAGTCCCAGTCAGCTTTTTTAAAAATGGCGCGCTGTCAGCCCCAGAGCAGGGCTGTCCTCAGGCCCTCCGCAGCCTGCCCTGCAGACCTCGAGCCAGCCCTCCCGACGTCGCAGTGTTTGGCTCAGGTGCTCGGTGGCGGCTAAGGATGTGGCCAAGGCTGTGTGGGGTGGCGCTGGGTGACCAGTCATCCCAGGGCCATGCTGTGGGTTTCTGTGTCTACTGCGGACGCAGGTTCAGGGTCTCATGTGGTTTCCGTGGCAGCCTCTCTGCAGGTCTATGACCAGATACCTGAGGCTTCTTAGGGTTATGTGACTGGTAACTGAGCAGATTAAAGCCCACCCTCACCTTGCTGACCCCCCAAGCCCAAAGCCCATGATCTGTCCATTACTTTACAAAGACATTGCCTGTAAGGTCCTCTCTGGGAGGGGGCAAACCAAGATACAAATGGCTCTCATTGGATGCAGTATTGCAAGGACAGTTGTCTTGTTTCTGATGTTTCTCTCTTTAAAATCATGAAACTTCACAGCCGCCAAACTATAATTCAAGCAAAATCTAGTAAAAGGCAGAAATGTGGCTGCAGGCAGGCCCTGAACTGCCAGCTGCCTGCAGAGCTGCCCACATGAGCAAAACGTCTGCCCCGAGCTTCCTGCACACCCAGATCCCGGCCGCAGCGGCTCGGCCGGGCACCACCCGCTCCTGATTCCTGGCTGCGGTCAGGGCTCCTCAGCCCACACTGCCCCAGGGAGCACGGCATCTGCATCCTCCTGCTCCACTTCCCAGGATGGACATGGAAGCTGCACGGCTTCTCACTGTTGTCCACTTTCTCCCCAAACACGTAGTCGAACAACTGCTCCCACGTCTTTGCTCCTGGGCGGGCTGGGCCAGCTGCAGGGCAGAGAGCAGCGAGCCCCTCCTCCGCCTCTGGTGCCCTCCTCTGCCGACCTCACTCCCGCCCCTCTCTTTGGACAGGGTTTGACCTGATGGACTTGTTCAGCGTGAAGGAGATCCTGGGCAGGAGAGAGAACGGAGAGCAGAGTTCGTACGTCCGGATGGGCTCCTTCCCCGTGGTGCAGAGGACGGAGTGAGTGGTCCCTTCTCCTTCTGCCCTGACGCCCTGGAAGAGGGCAGCTGCCCACGCAGCACGGAGAGGGCGTGCTCGTACCCAGTGCCTGGGCCGGTCTTCAGATGAAGCGACTGGGCCAGCCATGGGGAAGCCCACCTCGCTCTCAGCCCATCCGTCACCACCGACCCCATTGGTTCTTGGTCCTCCTCTCTCCACATGGATGTGGCCCTCATCACTCCCCATACATGCCCTTTCATCCCTCGTAGTCATGGGTCCTGCAGGTACACAGTTACGAGGGCCCAGCCGCTGCACTGCGGGGGACTCGGAGTCCTGGGGCGCTTTCGGCCAGTGGAGGTGGCGTCAGTACTGACCGGGTGCCGGGCCTTCTGCAGCCCAGCACGTGGCACCCTGCCCCCGTGTGCTGCTGTCATCCTGAGGTGGAGGTGCCTGCCTCACCGTGTGGTTGAGAAGATCTGAAGTAAAGATTTGTCCGCTGTCCAACACCTCAAAACAGAAAAAACCACGTCCAACTTCACGCTCAGGGAAAATGCAGTGGGGAAGGAACCGAACGAAGGCGTGTCTGGTGGAGGCCGTGACAGACGTCGCCTCCTTCTGATGCCGTATCCATCTCTGACAGCAACGCTGCTTAACCGCTGTGGGACACAGGAGGGGACGTGTCCCTGGGTGATGGCTTGGGCTCGCGTGATGCTGAGTTCTGCTGAGGAGGAGTGCCTACGCAGTGTCGTGTGGGTTTTAGTGGCAAATTGTCAGAAATAACCTCAGACCACCACGGCTGACACGTCTCGAAAGACGGTTTCTCTTTCTTTTCTGTTGCCTTGACTAACCCACACTGCATCCACATGTGTGTAGTATTAATTTGCAGGTAGATTTTGTTCATAATGAAAAGAGATGTCACTTCCAGTATTTGCATCTTCCCCTCACTTGTCTAACACGTAAGGGGCCCTTCAGACTCCTTGCAACGTTTCTTGCTAATGTGAAACGAGGCGAGCAAGGTGAGCATTCTTGTTCCATCTGGTGCGATACCATGGCCTCCAGATGGGACAGGGGCTGGTTTAGTCCCACAGTTTGAGGAGGCAGAGGCTGGCCTCAAACGCAGGTCCTCTGCTCCAGACTCGCTGCCCTTTTTCCCATAATCTCATGATCCGCTATCATATTTGTGGGAAGGATTGGATTAGGCCATTTGCTTTATTTAGATGTTCTCTGTTAATGTCCTTTTTTCTCCATGATTATAGTAACATATCTATTACACACATACACATATGTTGTTATAATCCTTTTTCTTAGACTATCTACACACGCGTGTGTGTGCATTTCAGAAGAGTCAGAGGAAGGTGTGTTCAGAAGAGAACAACAGCAAAGTTGGACTTAGTACAGGAATAGGGATGAAAAGGGAAATGAAGAGAGCTGTCTGTCTGTGGCTCGGGAGCCGTCGGCAGCCCTAGGTGGGAGGTCCTGTCTTCCTCCCACGTGGGCAGGCCCGGATGTCCCCGACTCCTGAGGGCTGTGGGTGATGGGCTCTGCTCCCAGTGTCTGGACATGGTCCTGGTGGAATGTAGCTCAGGGAGCAGCACGGAGCAGCTGGGCCGTCTTCCGTCTGGATCTGTGCATTGCGAGTCAGAGAGGGCCAGCCTTTGCTCATGGTTATGACAGCCAGACCAAGGGTCCCTGAGGATCCGTGAGTCTGAGAACCAGGAACTCAGACGCCTCCCCACTTCCCTTCCTGGCTGTCGGGCCAGACAGCGTCCACCTCCTCTAGCAGAGAAGTCAATGCCAGGGACATCCCGAGGCAGCCCCACCTCAGGGCAGGACTTGGCCACAGCAGGGCCAGGTGAGGGCCGGCCCCACAGGCGGGGCAGGAGCCCAGGGATGGGGAGAGAAGAGCATGTCCTTGGTCCATCTGAGAGGCTATAAGGAGGTACCAGAGCGTGGGTGGCTTTTGCCCCAAGGAGTTTCTGTCTCACAGTTCTGGAGGCTGGAAAGCCTATGCAGGGATCCTCTCAGACAGCTTCACGTCACAGTAACCCCCCATGGTGGGAAGGGGTGGGCACTGTGTGAGGGCCCCCACCCCAATTATGGTGGCTCCAGCCATCATCTGACCAGCCTCAAAGGCTCCACCTCCAAAAGTCATTGCTGGGGGTGAGGGTTTCAGCACGTGAATTTGGGGACACCCATTCAGACCACAGGACCACGGGGTATGGGCAGGAGGCCCAGCGGGATGAGACACAGCAGGCCGCACGTGCGGAGAAGGAGGGGGGCAGGCAGTGGTGGAGGCTGGGAGGCAGTGGCGTTTGAGAGTGGCCACTAGCGTCACTGCTCATTTCATGGGTGTCGGTGATGGCAGAGAGGGAAGCAGGTGCACACCGAGGGGTGGATTCGGAGGTGCTGAGGGAGGGGCGGGGGACAAGGAAGTGGGCGTGGCGGTGGTCTGCCGGGGCACGCTGAGGCCCCCGTCTCAGCCAAGGCAGGCCAAGTAGGTGAGTAGGGTAGTAACTGGGCATCACGCGGGCAGGACTCAGCAACTGATGGGCCACGGGGGAGGCCTCTGCTGGTACCTGCTCTCACCGCCATGGCGTCGTCTGTCTCCTTTTCCCCAGGGATGTGTTCCCACAAGGATTACCCGATGAGTACGCCTTTGTCACAACCTTCCGGTTCAGGAAAATGTCCCGGAAAGAAGACTGGTATATCTGGCAGGTCATCGACCAGTACGGCATCCCACAGGTAAGGCCTCTTCCTCGTCTTGCCGGGCCCGGAGGCTGCGGCTTCCTTCTCACTGGGACAGTATCACCCTCCATGTTTTCTCAGAGGCCTCAATCCCGAGCCTTGAGAGAGCGTGGCCTGCAGAGGCCGGGGAACCTGAGGGGACCATCTCAGGAACGGAGAAGCCCGTCACCTTCTCGTGGGAATCTAGTGCCAGGCCTTCTGGTGGGGAGGAAGGAGACCTGTTTCTGTCCTTGGGGACTCAGCCTCACCAGAGAGGTGGCCGCCAGCTCTGCTGTCCTGCGACACCTGCTTCATCCTCAGCATGAGTGACAGCATCCTGGTGTTGGGAAGACTGGCTTCTGGTAGCACCTGATAGACCTGGGTCACATCTCGGGCACTTTCTTGGGAACCCTACGACAGGTCGGTCTTCCCGAGTCTCGGTTTTCTTGGCTGCTGAATGAGAAACGGAGATTACTCCTGTGAGTGGCAGGTGGCCATAAAGCACCTACCTTGGTGTCTGGTGCATAACGCGTTTGTCACAAGCTCCTTCTTCTGACGTCGTTTGGTTTTCTCATGCACGGAGCCTGCCTTCACCCACCTCTGGTGCATTCTGGCTTTCAGCTTTCGAGAAGGTACAGCCACCTCCCACAGCGCAGCCTTGGAGGAAAGGCCACTCTCAGAACGTTTTGGTCTGAGATGAAAGCGACGCTACTTCCTGTTCTTCACCAAATCCAGGCCCTCTCTATCTCAAGGTCATGGGTGCACCATATCACGGGGTCCTCTCCTGGCCAGATGGATGTGTGAAGACATTACCCACTTGCAGCTGGAAAACACTGTCTAAAATTTCACTTGAGGTTGAAGGAAAATAAGGGCATGCTCAAGGGACTGGGCCCCATCACCTTGCCTGCGGGCACTTCCCGAGAGAGTGAGCCTCTTCGAAGCAGCGAGCCCGCTCCGCTGTGGCTCAAGCCAGGCTGGGGCATTACATGTGTGTGCTCAGCAACATGCACGTGCCCGGCTGGGGCGTTATATGTGTGTGCTTGGCAACACGAATGTGCTCTCCGTGTGAGCCAGGGGCTGCTCTGAGTGCCTTACTAATCCGAGTTCACTTCGTCTTCACAGCAGCTCTGTGAGCAGTGCCAGGCAGGGACTGAGCCACAGAGGGGCTCGGAAATGCACCCAAGGTGAGCAGAGCGGCAGGGCTCCTGTGGGACCCGGGCAGCGGAGCCTTCTGCCTGTGCGTTTAAGCACCTGCCCTCCTGGCTCCTCCTTGCCCTCTGCCCATCCGGTAGTCCTGCTGAGCGAGTCCCATAGCATCCCCGGTTGGAGAACATTTTCAGCCTGAGCTGCAAGTGGGAGGGGAGCAGCGTGGCCCTGCTCCAGAGGCCGTGCTTTTCTAGACAGCAGGCGTCTCTTTGTGCTTCCGTCTGTGCCATCTCCAGTTACTCTGGTCTTGCTTCTCCAGTTTTCTGGGTCTGGCGCACTGGGCTGGGGCGCCTGCCGACATTCTTGTGGGTGAGCCCATACCGCCCCCTCAGTCTGGTTCTCTTCTCCCGTGGCGTTTTGCAGAGCTCTGCGTGCTTCCTGTCTGCCAGGCCAGCTTCCTCCCTTCTCCCGTCAGACTGCACCATGGGCGGAAGCTCTGCAGAGCCGGGCACAGCCTGAGTCTGACTGCAAAGCCTTGAGGCCTCTGTTCAAAGAGCACCTGGCGATTCACTTTCATTAAGCAAGTCTTGGTTGAATGCCCTCCACCAGAATGGTTGAAGATGGCCACTTCCGTGCCTTGGGGAAATACTGGCTAGACATGAGAAAAATGGATAAAGACCTACAAGAAATGATCTGCGTGCAGAACGGTGCTCACTGCACACTCGCGCATGTGGTGGGTCATGGAAAACCTGCACATACAGACGTTCATACCCATGATCTCGCTTGAGAGCAGGCGCTTCTGCTAGGTGTCCTTCGGGAAATGGGCGCTCATGTTCCAGAGATGATAAAGGCCCAGGAGGGGCCGAATGTGGCTGGAGCACTGTGCGTTTGTATGTGGGGGTGTGTTCAGGGAGCTTTAGAGGTGCAGCCCAAGAGGAGGAAGGGGCCGCATTGCATGTGATCCTGCAGGCATGGGGATGCGCACAGGCCTGGAAACCCGGAGACTAATTAGGACGCGGCTACAGTAAAACAGGCAGGAGAGAGCGGTGGCCCAGGTCAGGCCCATGAGTGAAATGGGGAGGAAGAGGAGACTCTGCATGTCTCCTGAGACTGGAACCACCCGGGTTGCTGCGGTCCTGAGACGTAGTGTGCCTTCCCCAAGGCCGCCTGACGAGGGCGGGTGGACACAGGGCGAGGCCTGCAGTGTCCCCTGCTTTTTGTCATGCTGGGAGAGCAGAAATATGAAGGGAAAGCCAGGTCTGGAGGGAGCTCTGAACAGCGCTCAGGGTCACAGAGGTCAGGCATGTGAGACTGTTCTCAAGAAGCAGGAGATGCGTGTGATCGTGGGAGTATTAGCTCGGCATGTGGGAGGCACTGGGCGACCGGCAGGGATTACTGGTTAGTTTGCTGTTCTCTCCCTTCCATGCAACAAACTGGCAGGGGATACAAGTAAAAATAAGGGTTGTGCCGGAACCATGTGGCACCCAGGAAAAGAGACCAACCAGAAGACCTGGTGGTGCTAGAAACACGTGGCTGACTCCCTGCACTGCAGGGCCTCCTGCCGCCTCATTCACTCATTCATTCATTCAGTACCTTAGTACTGAGTGCCCTCAGGCCCTGTGATGCCACTGGTTACAGAGACGAAGAGAGGCCAAGGGCCTGCTTAAAGGATGGGCAGGGCCAAGAGTAAAGTGAACTGAAGAGAAGGGCAGGACCACTGCACGCCCCGGGCAGTGCTCTGGAGAACTGGGTGCATCAGCACGTCAGGGGAGGTGCGAGCTCACGACCGGGGCGAAGGCAGCTCTGCGCATTCATCAGGGAAGGCCTGGCGGCAGTGACGGTGACGTCTTCCCGCTCACTCGCGGCGCCTTGTGTAACTAACACTTAGAAGGGTGCTTGGCGTGGCCTGAGTACTGTCTAAATGTTGCACGTGTGTCCATTTAATCCTCTTCAGTCCGCGATGTGTGGTCACCGCTGTTGGTCCCATTTACTGAGGAAACGGTACAGAGAGGTGAAGTAACTTGCCCAAGATCACACAGCTCAAAACCCCGTCTTGGTTTGGTGTAGGCAGACACCAGCCAGCCTACCGCACCCATTTTTTTAATTGACAGAGGGCACATGTGCTCACCAGGAAGAGATAGAGAAACAGAGGGAAAAAAGCACCCCCCAAAGAGGCATGGTCATGCTACAATCCCTCCTCTTTCATCTCTCTCTTCTGTGGGGTTTAGAACACTCACACACACGTACCTGGTATGTTTTCCAAGCCACCATGGCCAAACTCAAGCCTTGGAAATGATCACTTCTGTTCCTTTGGGAAATACTGGCTAGACACAGAAAATGGATAAAGACCTGCAAGAAAATGATCCATGAGCCATGTGGGATCCAGCTCCATTAACCACGGGGCTAAGGCTGAGCCAGACCCAAGGTTTGGAAGAGCATTTTATTGGAGTGACTAGGATAGGAGGGGTCACGAAGTTCAGGGGTGAGGGCCAAGGGGACCGGGAGGGGCTCTGGAACACCCTGGGATCGGCGAGAATGAGCTCCGGGCCTGGATGGGCTGAGGGCAATGCCGGTGCTTGCCGGAGATGTCCACTTACTCCTCAGAAGGCTGTAACGTGTCAGCACCACTGTTGGCTCCATTTACAGAGGAAACCATACAGAGCGAAGGAGCTGGCGTCGTGGAGCAGGGAGAGCTCCGGCAAGCACGGTGCACCAGGAGCGAGGCCTCCCTGGGAGCGCAGGCTCGCCAGCTGGGCAGAGCGACGAGCAGCCCTCCCACTCTCTTCCTGCTCCCTGGGCTCCACGCCAATGGACTTCCCGCGGGCCGAACTCAGCTAGAAACCAGAGGGCGCAGGAGCTGCGGTGAATCCTGGAAGGTCCACTAGGGAGCAGGAGCCATGCGGGGAAGGGTGGGCATGAGGTTAGGGCGAGTGAAGACTAGCCCCGAGTTGGGGCAGGACGGAGTCCTCCCTCACTCGCTCACTCGGCACCCTTACCTTCCGTCCGTTCCGTCGGGTTGCCTAGCACTGTGCATTGACAGAGGATCTGTGTCCCCTGTTGCCTTCCTGATACTGCGTGGCACTTGCCTGCCACACAGGACCTTAAGCGAGTGCTGTGTGGGGAGAGGGCATGAGAACACGCATGAGAACATATTCATTGCTTATTGTTAAAAACAGACAGACCAGGATGAGCAGAGAGTGTAATGGTTATGTTGCTAGACTCTCACGTAGTTGACCACGGTTTGAGATCCGAACTTGGCAACTTAAAACTCGCTGGGTGTGTGCATGCCCAGAATCCTGAGAGGAGAATGGGGAAGGGATTGTGGCATGGCCATCCCCCCGGAGATGATTCTTGCTTTCTTCTCTCTGGAGAGTGTACTTGCCCTAGCAGAAATCTCTCTTTCCAAAAACAAAACAAAACAAAACAAAACAGGCAGACAGACCCAGGACTGCCTTCTGGAGTTTGGCCTGTGCCCAAGGCAATCCGCTCAGGGCTGAGGGCATCAGTGACCCAGATGGACAGGGCTCCCGCCACCGAGGAACTTTACTGGAGCTCCAGCTTCTTTCTCAGAATCAGAGACGTGCGGGCTGACGGGCGGGGGCTCAGCGCTGGCACCTGGCATCGAGCCGGAGCTGTGTTCGGCTTAGCCAGCCCTGGTGTCTCAAAGACGCAGGTACTACTCAGGGTCCCCGTGGTGCTCACAGCTCCAGCCCCAGCACCCATCGCCCTGCAGTCTCAGAGCTCTCGCGGCTGCCAGCCCTCCCGGGAGCTGAGCCTGTGCCCTAGGCTAACCTCTGACACCACGATTCCCGCTGCTGCAGGTCAGAGCAGCGGGCGAGGCACTTGTGAACGCATAGGATGGAGGAGGGGGCCTCAGTGGTGTGTGGCGACTGGCCCAAGGTCACCAGGGTCGACCCGCCAGGGTCTGACCTGGGCTTGTCAAGCACCCCCTGCCCTTTAGTCCCACGAAGCTAAAGGTGTCTCTGGCCCTCCCCGTCTAGGTCTCCATCCGGTTGGACGGAGAGAACAAGGCCGTTGAGTACAACGCTGTGGGTGCCATGGAGGATGCCGTCAGGGTGGTCTTCCGAGGTCCTCAGGTCAACAACCTGTTCGACCGGGACTGGCACAAGATCGCCCTGAGCATCCAGGCGCGGAACGTGTCCCTCTACATCGACTGCGCGCTGGTGCAGACCCTGCCCATCGGGGAGAGGGAGAACATCGACATCCAGGGCAAGACCGTGATCGGCAAGCGCCTCTACGACAGCGTGCCCATCGACGTGAGTACAGGCCTCTGAGCCAGCCCGGGGCTCCAGAGACGAGCCTCGGGGGCCCCCGCGCCCTGTCCCTGCGCACACCATGTAGCACACCAACCTCGAAAAGTGCCGTGTTGCAACCCCAATTCACCGTCACCCCTTTAAGAAAATGGGACCCTTTAAACTTGAGATAGAGACAGCCTGAGAGAGTTTCTCTGGGGTACGCACTATTGGGTTCACTATCGGATTTGGGGTACACAGTTTGTGTTTTTCCCACATATTTTAATTTCACTACCAAGTGATAGGACATTTATGTGTCTATACCCAAGTCCTATTTTCTTAGATCCTCACCCATTTATAGATTTTATTCATTTATTTTATGTTCTGTGGTCTTGCCGGTCTGTGGGCATCCCAGGGTATTACTGTGGTTTTCATCTGCATTTCTGTGACTACCACTGAGGTTGGGAGCCTTTTCTTGTGTCTGTTGAGTGGCCACGTGGCTCTCCCTTTAAGGAATGCCAGCCCGTATCTTTTGCCTGTTTTACTGTTAAGGTGTTTTTGTTTTCTTAATGATTTCCAGATCGTCTTTCTATATCCTAGAGGCTAGCGGCTGGTTTTGTTGTTTATGTTTCAAATATTGTTTTCCTGGTCCATCAAACACAAACCATAAAGGAAAAAAATGAGTAAATTTGAATATACACAATTTTAACATATGGCAAAAATACTATAAACACAGTTATAAACTTCTTTATAACTTGCTTTGCTAACTAAACTATAAATCAGGAACACTCCTAGAGTACTTGTGCACATGGTTTGGGGAGTGCCCTGGTGTTCCAGAAGCTCCCCCTGCAGCAGATTCTGATGCCCTCATGAGGCCTGTGTTCCTGGGTCCTTATCCCGGCCCACAAGTCAGTTTCTCCATCTTATAGGTGGGAAAACTGAGGCTCAGGGGACTAAAGTACTGTGGCCAGCCGACAGGGGAGATCAGAGCTGAGGCTGACACTGGCTGGGCCCTGCTGGGCCCAGACTCCGAGCTCTGTGTGTTCCTAATTGGTTTCCATACTACAGCCAGTCTGGGTCACTCAGCTGCCAGCGGTGGGATGTGAAGGGGAGGCAGAACCCAGGATCACAGCCCACACACTAGTCCAACACGGAGCTGCTGAGGGCATGGCCACAAGTCGGAAGGTGGAGAGCCCTTAGCAGGATTCCTGGGCCTGGGAGAGCAGGGGGTAGGAAGGATGAGAGTGGCTGGGAGAATGGTGGGATTTCCTGGCTCCCAGGTCCTGGCCGCTGCCTCTTTCTCTTCCATTCTCAGCCCCAGGGCCTCCCAGGAGGGCCCAGCTGCTGTGAACGTGTGCTTGCTGATGGAGAAAGCAGGACCATCGATGGCAGATAGCCCTGTTCATAGCCATGATTCTGCATCTTGTCACTTTCTCCTGTGGGGGCTGGTGTCTTTACAGGAAATAAAACAGACGGATGAATGGGATAGTTGTTGTTTCCTCAGTAGGGGGAGGAGTTGTGTTTCGAAGGACACCATAAAGCCAGGAGCATGAGGTCATGCAGCTGGCTGTGTGTCTTGCCAGTTCACTGAGGGACTCCCAAGTCCAGCAAACGCCAGAGAAGGGCCCAGGGAGGGACCCGGCAGTGTGTCCTAATCCATCAAATTGGCTCCAGGCCCATCTGCTAAGCATCTATCATTTGTTCACTCACTTGTCACCTGCTGATTTCTGCTTCTGGGGCCACTGTGTATCAGGACCTGCTCTAGCTGGGGATTCAGCAAAGAGCAGAGACAGGCACCTGCCATTCTGGATGGGTGTTCTCATGGGGGAAGACATCTTAGAAAGTGAGCTGATGAGCATTCACAAGATTCAGGCTGGCGAGGCCGCTGCAAGGAGGTGCAGGTGCTGTGTTGGAGGGCTAGAGGGCCCGGGATGGACTGCCAGTCCAGGAGGTGAGGGTGAGAAATCCTGGCCATGGGAGGGGCAGGAGAGGAAGCACTCTCTAGGCCACGGGTCATGAAGGGGAAAGCTCACGGGGAGAAGTCGATGTGTTGGCAGTATGGGGTACAGCCAGTGGGAGGAAGTGAAGCCAGGGTGGCTGATGGCGGTGAGAAGAGAAGGCAGACGGGAGCTGAGCGCACACTGTGCCGGCCCCTGGAAAGGCAGGGTTTTCCCACAGCCCCTGTCCTGAGCCAAAAACCTCAGCCTCAAGCTTGGGGAGGCAGCAGACCCTCAGATTTGGTCCCTGATGCCCAAAATCCTGGAGCCTGGAGAGGAGGTGGGCACACACCAGCCTGTGTAATGACCTCACAGCCTGCTATGTTCACTGTTAGTGTGAACTTTAGACACGCTAGAGAGGAGAGCCTGAAG
The DNA here is from genome assembly GCA_026018925.1 of Tupaia tana. NCBI lineage: Eukaryota > Metazoa > Chordata > Mammalia > Scandentia > Tupaiidae > Tupaia > Tupaia tana. The sequence continues at coordinate 89,894,674 of JAKSZU010000008.1, read as the reverse complement.
ACCTCTGCTGACAGTAGATCAGGTAGACCAGATGTCTGTGGCTGCATGGCCACAGACAGACTCTATGGCTCAGAACTGGGGGATCTAGGTGGGCTTTTGTGGCTCTGAGTCCTCTGAGCTGCTCTCAGGCTGCTGGCTGGGGTCAGTGCAGACCCCCGGCAGGGCCAGAAGACCCTAAGCCCTCTGCGTGGCAGCCTCCTAGACTGTGGCACCGTGGCACCAGCTCCTCGCTGGCCGATGCTGGAGCCACAGTGGTTCCTCCATACCTCAGAGTGTCTCATGGCCAGGCAGCTGTGTTCCCCAGGGTGAGTATTTGAGAGAGACAGAGACAGAGACAGAGGTACAGGAAGAGAAAGGCAGAGAGCGAGCACACACACGCCCAGGCAGAAGGCATTCTTTTATGACTTGGTCTTGGTCTTATGACAGCGACATGCTATCACTGTCACCGTATTGTAGTCATCGGAAGCAAGGCACCAAGTCCACCAACAGCCCAGGAGAGGGAAAGGTAGCCCTACCTCTTGAAGGGAGGAGCATCAAAGAATCCATAACTATACTGGGTCATCAGGAAAATTATGATGGATTTTTGCATAGAAAAATATATCATGACTTTCCAGATGACCTAATATTTTAAAACCCACCACAGAAGTGACAGCCTGAGTAGTTTAGAGGGTGGCTGGGAGACCACTTGAGGTCCCAGGGCTTTTCTAGGATGGCCTTTGTGCAAAGCTGAGAACGCAGGAGGCCCAGGGTTTTTCCTGGTTCCCGTGCAGTTGGGTGTTGCGATGTGAAGACACACACAGCCAGGGGTCCAGCAGGGCCAGGCCTTGGAGGGCTACAGGGTCCAACAAAAGGCCTAGTTTCAATTTGTAGACTCTTGGGAGCAAGAGTGTATGTCTGTGAGTGAGTCAATGAGTGTAAATGTGTGTCTGAGTGTGACTAAACATGAGTGTATGCATGAATGTTTACCATCACACCTTTTTTGAGTCTTAAGTTAAATTTTTAAAGTTTTCAAAAATTTTCCTTATAAATTTAAACTTTAAAAATGTTTAAGTGTAAGGAGCTGTGGGGTAACAGGTGAATGAAGCCAGTGTCGATTTTGGAAGTTCATTTGACTTGCGTAGCGACATCTGAGAGGTTGGAGTGAGGATGCGTCGAGCTGCTGAGCCACTGCAGCGGCCTCCTTGCAGGACCCCACTGTGTGCAGGGATGGCGGGGCAGCGTGAGGAGGACACTGTGCCCAAGTGTGGGATGAGGGCAGGAGCTGCGGGGCCTTCGAGGGTGGGAGACGCTGGCCGTAGTGCATGCCTCAGACCTCCTTGGCATGGGAGTTCTGCAGGGGGAGCAATAGCAGAGGGTGCTTAGTCTGCCCCTGAACCCGGCAGTGGAGTTCAAAGTCAGGGATCCAGGACCCTGGCCAGGCGGGCCTCCAGAAGGAGGTGGCCCTGCCCAGCTTTAGGCCTCTGGGTTCTAAGGGCCCTAAAGCCATCCTCTCCCTTCGCTCTCCTCTCCAGTTCGACCTGCAGCGGATTGTGATCTACTGTGATTCACGGCACGCAGAGCTGGAGACCTGCTGCGACATCCCCTCAGGGCCGGTGAGTAACAGCTCCTGCAAGAGCTGGGGAAGCGTGGGGGGGCCCAGGCCCAGGCGTGGGCAGGTGGCACCCACCACAGGAATGTGGCCTAGGAGGGCCCAGTGACTACTGCTGGGTTCCAGTCCCTGGTCACATGGGTGTGAGGGGCCGCTGGGTCCTGCAGGTCTTCCCCAGGGGCTGCTGCGTTCTGGCCTGGGTCATCACCACTCCGAGGCGGGGGACGGCAGTGGCAGAGGTGGGCAGGTGCCCCAAGGACTAGCAGGCCACCTGTGGGGTGAGGCCGCAGGTCCTTAGCTGGCCGGTGAGACTGAGAGGTCTGTACCCGGTTGCCTGAGAGACCAGGATTTACCCCACGGCCCCTCTGAGCAGTGCATGCCGCCCCTCACACCTCGCCCTCCTCCCCCTTTCAAGCCCTGCCCTCTCCAACCTTCTTTACCAAATGTTGGTTCCAATGCTGTCGAGGGGTGGGAATGGTGGCTGGAATCATCGCACAGCTCTTGGCTGGCCCAGCCCGCAGACCCAGCAGATGTCCCCTCAGCGTGCCCACCTCACACCCCCGTGCACAGATTTGGAGCAGGGACTAGGGACCTGGTTGTGGAGAGAGGGGAAGAACAGAGGAGGCCAGAGGGTGAGAGAGTGAAAGGGGGGCACAGGGGGAGACTAGGACGGGGCAGGAGCTCCCCGGCACCTTCTGGGTGCGAGACCCTGAGGTGGGAATCCCATGCTGGCTCATGAAACTTTGCTCCTGATGCCAGCACGGACATCCCCTTGCCCCGTTCTGCAGAGAGGGACGCTGAGCCTTGAGGAGCTGAGCGTTCCCACAGATTGCTGAGCTGTCACTGATGTGGCTGGGGCTGGGCCTTCCAGCCACCTGCTCCGAGGCCCCGGGACAACCGGGGACCGGCCCTCGCACTCCGCATGCTCGGCGTCCGCAGGGTTTTCTGGCTCCTCCTTACCACCGGCCTCCGAGGAACTCTGGAGACTGCATCTCCCCGGGAGTGGCTGCTGGTTCTGACCCTCTGGGCTCTTCTTCCAGTGCCAGGTGACCGTGGTGACAGAGCCTCCGCCCCTGCCCCAGCAGCCTCCCACCCCTGGTAGTGAACAGATCGGGTTTTTGAAGACCATCAACTGCTCCTGCCTGCCTGGAGAAAAGGTACTGCGTGCAGTCCACCCTCTGCCCTGCTCCAGGCCTGGTGTGTGCCCCGGGCCCTCTGCAGGACACCCCATCACACACGTGGTCTCCTGGGGTGGCCCTGGCCGCTGACTTCCCTCAGATTAAGTTCCTGTCCTCTGCCTCCTCCTTGGCTCTGTGCACACGGGAAGGGGAGACCCTCAGACTCGCTCTAGCTCACATTTTCCAGAAGTTAGAAATGCATGCATCACTGAGACTCGTTCGTCTCCTGGCTGTGTCGTCTCACTCAAATGCAGTGAATCAAGCTAGGGTTGGTGTGAGCCTGAGACCCAGAATCATCTGGCGCCAGGGTTTAGACATGCCCTGCAGGAACGCCCTCGGCCCTTTCTTCTCTGCGTTTCCCTGGATTAGCTGCTTGCCACGGGATGAATGGACGGATGGACGCATGGACGCACAGGCGTGCCGTGTGTGTGTGTGTGTGTGTGTGTGTGTGTGTGGCGTTACGTTTCTGTTTCTAATTTTAAAACGCGGTGTGTTTTTACAAACACCAGCACGCCATCAGCCCAGATCAACGTCTCTGTGTGTGTCTGACACTCTGATTTGCTCCTGCTGTAGACCCGTGGTGCTCGAGCCGGGGAGAAAGTGCTTGTATTTGAGCAGAAGGGACAGCCGCAGCTACACAGGGTGGTGGAAGCAGACCATGTGGAGAGAGGTGTGCCGGCAGGTCTGTGGTCCTCTGGGTCTGCAGGCCCAGAGCCTCGCTTTCCCACGTGTGGCCACAACCCTCTCTGAATGTCAACATCACATATATTCTCAGTTTACAGATCATTTTTTTTTCCTTTTTAGATTTTTGCTATAGGGTGTGTGTGTGCTCACTAGAGAGAGGCAGATGGAGACACAGAAAGAGGGAAAGTGAGAAACCAGCCCCAGAGGGAATATGGCCATGTTGCAGTCCTTCCTCTTCCACTCTTCTCTCGGGATATTGGGCATGCGGGCACACACACACACCAAGCTGCCTGGTCCAGAACTCGAAACAAGGAGTTGGCATGTGTGACCCAGAAAGTTAACCTCCGTGCCACCTACTGGACCACAAATCACATTTTAAATCCAGTAATAGGCCAGCGGGTGGTGTGAAGGTTAAGGTGGCTGGACTCCAAGTCTCAAACCCAATGGCTTGAAAAACACGTGGGGATGAGTGTGTGTGTGTGTGTGTACGCGCACATGCACGTGTGTGCGTGTGTGTGTGTGTGTGTGTGTGTGTGCGTGTGCGTGCGCGCATGGCCAAAATCCTGACAGGAGGGAGAGAAGGAGAAGGGATTGTCACGTAACTATACCCGATGGGGGTACGTACTCGTTTTCCCTCAATCTCTCTGTCTCTCTCTGGCAAGCACATGCACCCTCTGACAAATTACAGAAATAAAACTAAACAACAAAAAAAGAAAAAAGAAAGAAATCCGGTAAGAAGCTCTATACAGTTTTTAAGGCAGAATAAAATTTGTTTTAGACATATCTTGGTTTGTGCTTTAGTGATCAGTGATTACATGAACTAACATCATTCTCTTTTTAATTAAAGTGATGGTGTATTTTTGTAAAAATAGCCTGGGGACACTGCTTTGTTTATTACTTTATTGCATTAGATGGTGGCAAATTGTAATTGTATTAATACGTGTCCTCGGGTGTGGCGAACATGTAACGCAGTATCTGGTGTGGAGTGGCCCACAGGTTGAGCGGCAGACTGCCCGTCCGAGCCGTCCGCTTACCCCTCCTGCCCACTGAGACCCGGTGGAGGGCTGGCCCATGGACAGGACTTCCCTGCTCTCCAGACTCTGCTCGCTGCTTCAGTGTGTTCGACGTTTTCTGTTTGCACCAGAACCGAGAGCACGGAGTCTTGGTCCTCTGTGCACTGGTGCCGTGTCTGACGGCGGGTCTGAGCTGCTCTGTAGGTGTCAGGCCGAGCGCGGGCCTTGGCTCCAGCAAGCAGTGCCCTCCCCTCAGTGGGCTCACTGAGAGGCTGGCTCTGGGGTGCGTGGAGAGGGAAGGGAGGGTAAAATAGGGCCTTACTTGTTTCCTTTTGTCTTTCTCCCTTTAGGGTGAAAAGGGCTTTGATGGCCCCGTGGGACTCCCTGGCCCCAAGGTGAGTGAGGTGTGCCGCAGCAGGGGCAGAGGTGCAGTTCCGAGGGGAACCCCAGGCAGCCTTGGCCTCGCTTTCTGTCTGGAAATGGTGCATTAGGTCCTGCCCAGATTCTGCCTCAGAGCTGGCTGAGGTGAGAGGAGAGGACGAGAGCAGGTGGTGAGGAGTCTGGACCCCGGCGTGTCTGAACTGCTCCGCGTCTCTATTTCTCAGTCTGGAAACAGCAGGGCGGGTTCAGCCCGTGGCAGGAGCTCTCCCTGGCAGTTCATTCGCCATCGCTCTCTCCAAGCTGCTGCATTCCAGAAACCTTCAGGGGTTGGTCTTTATTTATTTATTTATTTATTTTTTTGAGAGGTTTTTGCTATAGGGCGCGTGCGCTAGCCAGACAGACAGACAGAGACAGAGAGACAGAAAGCGAGAAATCACCCCCCAGGGGGGATGGCCATGCCGCAATCCCTTCTCCTCCATTCTCCTCTCGGGATCTTGGGCACACACACACACGCGCCCAACGTGAGTTTAAGCCTCTGGGTCCGGGACTCAAACCGCAGTCGACTACGTGGGAGTCCAGCGACATAGGCATTACACTAACTGCTGGTCCCAGGGGTCGGTCTCTTAAAGTTGCTTTAAATCGCATGAAATTGTCTTCTACTCAACCTCCACCCACGTTGGCTGCACACGGCCAGGTCCTCCCTGGAGGGGGCCCCCATCCTGGATCAGGGAGCCGCTCTCCCTCCCCGTCTTCCCCCGTTGACGGCATTTACTGAGCTGCACTCGGCCACCTTCCGCCCTTGGTCTGGTCTCAGACAGCCAAGACCCCGAGAGGTGCCAGTTGCCCCTAGTCACACGAAGGCTGAGTAGAAGCATTCAGTATAGTCACCCAGCGTCACTGCTCTGGTGTTAGAGACGCCTAGAGACGGCGGGGCCCTGGCTTCCCCTGCCCCGTCCCCCTTCACCCCTTTCTGCATATATATAATTCCCGGAGCCATACTCTTGCCCCTCTTCTCCCTCCCCCAGCTCTATCTCTGTGTCTTTGTCTCACCCCCCCTTCTCTGCTTCTGCATCTCTTAGTTTTGAACTTATGCAGCACGTCACCATAGAACACCTGCTAGTAGCCCAGCACTGGGTAAACCCCAAGGTGCAGGATGGTTTAGACGCAGCCCTGTCCTCAAGTGCCTTGAGTCCAGTCTTGCAGACAGACCCATGAGCAAAGAAGCCTATTTCTTTTTGCCCGCTTTTCCCTCCTCTTCTGTCCTCTCGCACTGGACTTCTGTGTGACAGCTGTGCCCCTGCTGGGTGTCAGGCTCAAGCTGGGAGCCTGCCGTGTCATAGACAGCCAACGCCGGGGCGAGAATTACCTCTGCCACGTGCGCCCTGAGCGCTGTATGGGCCAGTCCTGGTTGAATGAATGGTGTCAGCCCTGCCTGAGACGCAGCATCAGTCCATTTTAAGGTCGAGGCCAAGGATGATAAATTACTTGCCTGAGAATTATTTCTTGGTCAAGATGTTGTTTGCCCCTGGAACTGTGATGTTGGGGACGACCGAGGTGCTTCCTCCTGTCCTGGGTGGGATGCAGACCTGGCTCTGCAGTTGGCAAAGACAAGACTAGCTGCTTCTCAGCAGTCAGAGTGAAGCCAGCCTGGGTGCCCCTGGGGCCCATGAAGGACCTGCCTGACGCTTGTGTCTGGTTTCAACCCCACAGGGAGACATGGGCGCCACTGGGCCAGCTGGAGCTCCTGGACCCAAGGGAGAGAAAGGTGACATGGTGAGTCAGGTGCTGCCTCTGTGCGCTGACCCTCATGGCTGCAGAAGACCCCGGGCTCCTGCCTTCCACCTGCCCTCAATTATGCAGATCAGCACATGTGGCTGAACCTGGTGGGAGCCGGGCATGTGCCCACTGCCTTTGGGACACAGCCCAGCCACATGCATGGCCCAGGGCCTGCCGGGCGTGTCCCTGGTGGCCTCCCTAGCCATGCTCTCCTAACCCAGCCCCACACTACTTGTTTGGTTGCGTGCTTTTTCACTCTGGCCATTCCTCATGGCTTTCCTCCACCAACAGTAGTTTTCTTTTCTGCTCGCCCCTGCTCTCCCCAGCCCTCCGTGCCTGGCTCGTGTTTCTCGTTCACATCGTGTCTATGCATCGCTCTCTGGGTGGTCACACGGATCCTGGGGCGTGCTTCCTGTCCCCACACTTCTGTTGTCCCGTCGTCAGGCACCAGCGGCTGGACTCCCGGTGCCCTGACCTTGGCTTGTCATCATGTCACTGTCAGCACTCACGCGGTCTGGCATGAGTCGCATTCCTGACTCCTTCCTCTGGCGAGCCAGGGCCATTGGGTCAGGAAATCACAAGGGAACAAGCCACTGCTCCAGGCAAAGCCTCAGGAGCCGGGTGGCGGGGAGGTGAATTCTGGCTTCACCAAGACACGTAATCTATCTGTCCTCGGTTTCCTCACCTGTATGGTGGCGTGACATACAGTGGTCCGGTTGCACGATGGGGAATGAAGGACTGATGCATGCGTGTGGTTTACAGCGGTGCTGGGAGGACATAGGTGCTGTCATAGCTGCCGTGGTCTCAGCTGGCATGGTGGTCACCCCCAACACAGCATCAGGCCGTATCAGCGTGAACTTAGTGCCAGATGAACCTGCTCAGCTGTGTGTGTGACCTGGGGCAGGCCTTTTTTTTTTTTTTTTTTTTGAGAGGTTTTCACCATAGTTTTTTTGCATTCACCAGAAAGACAGAGAGAGACCAAAAGTGAGAAATCACCCCCCAGGGAGGATGACCACACCACAATCCCTTCTCCTCCATTCTCTCTCGGGATCTTAGGCACACACGCACACATGCCTGGCATGAGTTTAAGCCACCGGGTCCAGGACTCGAACCGTGGTCAACTACATGGGAGTCCAGTAACATAGCTATTACTCCAACTGCTGGTCCCAAGGCCTCTTAACTGCTCTGAATTTCCCATTTGCCTCACTAGCAAAATGAGGCAAAGGTAAGTACAGAAAAACAACTTCTCTGTTCTTCAAACACCTGGCCCGCAGTGGACAGTCTGTGAGTGACGGCTGTCCTTTTTGGTGGATGTGGTAATTACCGCTTCCTCCTAGGCCCGCAGTGCTTAGGGAAAACCCCAGACAAGATACGGTCTCGTCCCTACAATAGTTGGCCTGGCCGACAGAGTTACTCAACACCTCCGAAGTCACCGTCCTCATTGGCATCTGCTCTCCTTTGCAGGCACCTCACATGGATTCTCTCACTTACCTCTTGTAACTTTTAAGCCTCATCACGTTTTTAGTGAGAATGACACTTTTTAGACATTAAAGACTTGTCTTTGATCACAGAGATGGAGTGTGGCAGGGGCAGGATTTGAACCTGTGTCTGTCGAACTTGAGTCCTGTGTGCACGTGGCAGCTGCGCCTCCCCTGGCACCCAGGCTGTATACCTGACGAGTGCAGAGCACCGTGGATGTACGAGGAGCTGGGGACCTTGCACAGCACCTTCCTGTACCTGGCTCTGTGTTACCCACCCTGCAGATCATTAAACTCCCACCTCCACCTGGTGGGGCGAGGCTAGGTGAACTGCCCATGTGATAGGTGAGCAAACAGCAGGTCCGAGGAGTGCGGTGACTCATAATAGTGTGGCTCAGAAGCATCTACTTGGCGGGCAGCAGGCAGGAAATGCCCAGCTATACTTCTTTCCCCGAGTCTGAGGCAAGACTCACTTCCCGTCGAATGTTGTCTCCAGGGGCTCGGTTCAAAGGAAGGGAGGTCAGGGGAATGTTGCTCTGGAGTCCGCCTGGAGCTCCGATTATGCCCGTGGTGTAACCGTTACCTGGTTACCTACCTGATGGCACCAGCCACTCCTGGGCTCGAGGAGCATGGCTGGAGGGGTAGCACCAGCATCTCAGCCTAAGCCTACCTTCACTGTCTGACCCCACGACCTACCAGCTTCATGGACCAAAGGAGCTGCTAGAGCTTTCTAAGCTTAATTTTCCTCACCTGTGAAACAGCTGCTGGTGGTGGGTCTCCTTCAGGAATGGCAGCACAAGGAGGTCTGCGGCCCTCCCCAACAGGGATGAACCTGCTGGGATTCCAGGATTTCTCACCTTCTGCCTCCAGAGAGGCTGAACTCTTGACAGGTGCAGCCAAGAGTTAGGGGCTCTGTCCCCCACAACACACATTTACATGGTAGGTGTTCAACCTCAGGCATGGTAAGCGAAAATGTAGAGGTAATGACAGACCTTGCCCCAGCTCACTCACGGCGTGGGGCTTCCATGCTGGAAGATGCAAGCAGAGAAGACCAGAGGCCACTGCCCTGCCCCATGAGGCTGCTGTTCTCAGGAAAGGGACCATTATCCTAGTCCCCAACTGCAGAGGAAGATGAGAGTTAGCCTAGGGAATGACAGTCCTTAGGAACAGAGATCGCTGAAGCACTCCCCAAAGGCATCAACCTTGAAACAACAGTGTGGGGAAGTGTAAGTGTAAGGGTCCCCTGGAAGGGCCAGCTGCTGGCTTGGTGGTTGAGGTGGTTGGACCCCACATGGCCAACTTCGTGGTTTGAGTCTCAGACACAGTGACTTGAAAAACATGCTAGGCATGTGAGTGTGCATGGCCAAAATCCTGGTAGGAGAATGGAAGACAAGGGATTGCAGTGTGGCTCTCCCCCCTCGGAGGTGATTACTCACTTTCCCTCTTTTTCTCCCTCTGTGACTCTCTCCAGTGAGCACACATGCTCTGTAGCGAAAACTTTTTTTTTTTTTTTTTTTTAAATCACTATTGGAAAGAAAGGGGATTTGGGCACTAGGCAATTAAGAGGGGACTGGTAGAGCAGCGAGCTGAACCACAGCTAGCTAGTTTGTCAGCGTGAACCAGAAAACAGCAGCCCCGAAGAGCTCTCCTGAGGTCCCTCGGTAACTGGGTCCCACAACAACTACCCACACAAAGGGGCCCTAATTTAGTCGGATCAGACAGAGGAGTAGTCAGAGCCATTGGGCATTATAGAGGACAAAAAAGTAATCAGCTGGAAATCGGTGCAGCCTAGAAGCTGGATTTAATATCAGCAAAGGTGTACAGCCGAACTTAGAGATGAGGAAAAGAGACCCAGGAAGAGCTTTGGTGATACCGTAAAGCCACATGGGAAGGCTGTGGGTTCACGTCCCAGGGCTACCCTACCTAAGCATGCTAGACATGCCCTCTCTCCTGGGGAAGAGTCCCAGCAAGAAGACCCTGTTGAGGGTGCTTCTCTCTCTCTCTCTGTCTCAGAACAATAAATGAATAAACTCTTTTTTTAAAAAAATTAAAAGATGAAAGTAAAAAGCATTGTCATCCCAGAGGGCCTGCGTGCATGTCCCAGGCCATGCTCTCTGAAGAGTGATGTCAGAGACATAGCACCATGGAAAGGGCATGGCGTCACTAAGTAATCTTACCAAGTCAATGAGCAAGTAAGCCGGAAAACAGCAAGACAACCTCTGGAAAGGGAAGTGTTAATATTCAGAGTTGCTCATATGTTACCTAAAATGTCCAGTTTTCAGCCAAACACTCTGAGACATGCAAAGACGCAGAAAAAGAAGACACAGGGGAAGAAGGATCAGGCAGCGGGGACCACCTGTTGGGGGGGGGCAGCAGGTGGGTCTAAGGAGCTTCAAAGTGAGCGCACGTCAGTTCAAGGAACTAAAGGAAACCATTCTTATAGGAAGCTAACTCAAGTGTCACAGCGATGTCTGACCAATTGTGGCATATTAATAAAGCTACGGATATTTTATAAAAGAGAAACGGGAGTTCTGGAGTAATGACTGAAATGGGAAAAATTACTAGAGAGACTTCACAGTAGCAAATCCACAGAGAGAGAAAAATGTATGTACCTTGGGCTGGGGATAGCGGGAAGTGGAGAGTGACTGCTGATGGGCACGGGTTCCTTTTAGAGTGATAAAAATGTCCCATGGTTAATATTGGTGACTGTTGTAAAACTCTGTAAACATCCTAAACATCTTAGAACTGTACTTTTTAATTAGGTGACTCTTACGTGTACAAATTATATCTCAATAAACCTGTTATGAAAACAACAAAATAATAGCTAATATATTGAGTTATTAGAAGAATTCAATTTGATGTTATTCATAAGAATCCACACGCAGTAAGTAATAGTTATTTCTCTTTTTATAAATTAAAAAAATTTTATCATTTCTTATTCTCATTTATTAAACATCTCTATAGCATACAATATGGTTTTTTCAGAGTATGTATGCAGTACATGAAAATCAAATTAAGGTTATTACCATGTACATTGGAAAAATTCATATTTTTATATCAATATTAAGTATTTCTACCTGAGCCCCTCCCACCCACCCTCTGCTACCCCCCCCCCCCCATTTGCCGGTATCTACCCTTGTCCTCCTTACCATTGTATCTTCAGATCTTTCCATTTCTGCCGTAGAGTGCAGATGTTTGGTGTATAATGAGCAAGGACGTACAGTGTTTGTCTTTCATAGTCTGGCTTACTTGGCTCACTGGTAAATCTCTAGTTACTTCTTTGATCTCTTTTAGTGTCTCCTGGAAAGAGCTGGTGAGAAAACCTCCCTCTCGGGGTAGTGCTGCCACATGCGTGTCATCGTGCAAGTACTCTGTAGTAAACCTTTGCCTTATGCTTTCCTTTTTACAGGGCAGAGGAGCTTTTGCCCAAGGAGAGAAGGGTGAGAAGGTAAGCATCTCCTTTTATCGCACCTCTCCAAGGGAGCAGGACAGGAGAGGGGAAACGTATGCTGGAGAGAGCCACGTGCTGCCATTGTGCCGGCAAGGACTGGTGGGGAGAAGAGGGCTCCTGGTCTGAGTGCTCAGCTCCTCTGTGTCCTTCCTGACTGCAGCGTGAAGCATGTGTAGTGTTAGCAGAAAAGGAGAAGGTGGCTGGGAGAATTTAATTAGACCTATGTATCTTGGGGAACTCAGAATTGTGTGTTGAAGAAGTTGACGTTTGAGTTACACCTAATATTGGAGGTTTTGGGGCAGGGTCTTAGCAGCAGAGTGAAGTACTTGAGACACATACAGAGGGGAGGTGGAGCAGAGTGCTTCCTATGTGGGTGGGTCACTGATTATTACTAAAATGAGGGGAGCCCAAGGGCAATTGCATCATCACTTCTGCAGAAAATGAGCTTTAGAGAAGGTGAGTGGCCAGCCCAAGGCCACTCAGCTGAAAAGCTGCTGGAGAACTTGACCTCTTGACCCTTCCAGAACCCCCGTGCTGCCTCTCCTTGACATCCCCCTCATATGCCCCAGACCCTTCTTGGTGCCAGTGTTCTTGGCAGCCCCTGCCCCTTGTTCTGTAGGCTGGCCTCCTCTCTGGCTCCTGCTCCAAGCCCAGGTTCTCCATAAGGTTCTTGAGGCAAGTGTCCCTTGATCTTTTCATACATAACAAAGTCAGGCCGTGACAAGGAGGGAAGGCAGTCTTGTAGGTGATGCCCCAGAATCCAAGGGGAAGGGAAAAAAGAGAGCAAATAGATTTTCCTTCGAAGAACCTAGAAGACAACTGGTGCTAAATACATGCTGGGAAAATAGACCAATGCATAAATAGGTCGTGCACCTCCATACACTGAGGCCTAAGGGCGAGGTCTTTCTGGAGGAAGGATCACAGACCCTGGAGTCCAGCTGATCAAGTTTCTAACTCTGTCTTCCCCATGTTAGCCACGTGTCTGTCCTTAGGCTACTCTGAACTCAGTTTTCTTTTCTTGAAAGAGATAATACAGTAGTTCTTGCCATTTGGGATTGCAGTGAGGATTAAGGGAGAAAATACATGTCAGGGGTTTGATAGTGGCTGTCACAGCTAGTCCTCAGTAACTGGTGGTGCTGCTGTTACTTTGTCATAACTTTTAGTACTATCATGGTGACAGTGATGGTGACGACGTATAGCCACTGCTCTGGGCTGTTACAGAGCAGTTGGGAGTAGAGTACGTTGAGGATGCTGGCCAGTGGTTTCCTCTGGGTGAGCCGCTGTGTTGGTCTGTGTTCATGGTGGTGCATCTACAGGATGCACTGGGCCGTGGACTTTGCAAACAGTTAAAGACTCCGTGAAAACAAGGGCAGTGCCTGTGGTTCCCAGGGGAATTCCTTGGGTTACATCCTAAGAGTCCTTCTGATCTGGGTAGACTGGAGCCTTTTGGGGAGGAACCTGAGGAACCACCATGTCATCACGGCTTCCTGAGAGCACAGCACCCTCTAGTGGCCTGAAAGTGGAGGTCTGTCCGCTGTGCAGGTCTGTGTTGTTTCTGCATTATCCTCTTTTCCTTAGGACCCAGGCCTCTGGGAGGAAAGAGGGCAGGGCACACGTGGGAAGGAAGCAGGATGGGGAGGTAGGCAGGCTTGGAATGGGGTCCCAGCTCTGCCAGTATCCGGATGGTCTCTGGTTAGTGTTTAAGTGTCCTCATCTGTAACATGGGGCCATTAAATAATAAGAACAACCAAAAGCCGTTTCTTATGCATTTTTACAGAAATCCGTATGGCAGTAAGTAAAACTTCCTACGGAGTGTGTGTGCTCAGATTTCTCAGTGTGGTGCTCCAGGAAAAACCAGCAAGCAAATACCAGAAACTCAGCTTCGTTTTACTGGGCTCGAAACATCGGTTCGTCATCTTGTGTGATTTTCTTCCATTTTTGCCAGCACCGTAAATCTGCCAGGGCATGAACGTGGTGAGACAGTGGTCTCTGAGCTGGATGGATAGTCGAGGCTGCTCCCGCCTCCTGGGACGCCCCCTTCTCAGGACGTGCACTGCACATCCTGAGGAAGACAACAGGGCCGTGTGACTCCCATCTGTATGTGGGGTGGGTGTCTTTGTGGAGCAGTTCAGTGTGACATGAAATAAATAAGGCGCTGATTACAGAACCGAGGAAAGAGAAGCTGGGACCATCAGGGTGAAGTTCAGGAAGACTGATAGAAAGCCCGGCGCGTGGCATCAGCTGGAGCAGCTTGGGCCCTGCGTCTCAGAGAAGCAGGACCTGCACAGGTTCATTGCGTGCCAGGTACTAGACCCCACGCACCCGCTGCTCCCTTGTCCTCTGAAGACTTGTAGCTGGATGGAGAAACTTCTCCCCGGGCTGTGCACCGTGAACTGCCAGCCTCTCAGGTCAGGGTGCCAGGACTTCCTCAGACCCAACTGCCTCCCTTGGACTTATTCCCACTGTCCTGTTCAGAGCGCGAGTGCTCGCGAGTGCACGTGCCGCCGTGACGTGCCGGTGCTGAACTGCTGCTCTGAGTTACATAGTGGCAGGCAAGGCCCAGTGTGTTTGGTGCATGTCCTGGCTGATGTGAGGCCTGAGACCACCTGCTGCTTCTGGTTTATCTGCCTGTGGACACTCAGAACATTTCTCCCTGCCTGTCTGTGAGTCTTCCTCCCCGCAGAACCTCGGCCCCCTGTGCATGCTGACATCCTAAGGATGCTTCAGCTCCAGTGACCTCCCAGTTCAGGCCCTGAGCGGGAGCAGCGCCTTGCTCGTTCTCCCCCAGCTGAGGGAGAAGGCATAGCTAGCCCATCTCATGGAAAACAACGCTGAGACTTGGAAAGCCACACACTGATGCCATCAGCTCAGGACAAAGTAGGTTAAAGCTCTGGCTTCTCCTAGATCCTGAGTGCACACTGAGGGCCACGTGCCATGAGGAGGGGCTGGGTGGGGCAGCAATGGGGACATGGTTTCTGGAGCTTGACAGAGTCAGCACCCTGCCCCTGAGAGTAAAGGAGAGGGTGTGGGCAGAGGTGAAGAGTGCTCAGAAAATGTCATTCTGTCCACTGCATGGCAGATCGGGCAGTTCCAGTAGTGAGAGCTTCTGGTTGTTGGGGACCCTCCATGTGACAGCCAGGTCTGCACCCATAGTGATGCTTCCCTGATCCCACCACGGCAGCCACTGTGTGCTCACGTCTTCTCACCTGAGCAAAGGTCTTTCTTGGCCATCTTTCAAAGGCAGGCTTTACTTGAAATTGGGAGAAGAGAAGACATCTGGGAGCAGAGATGAGGGGGTAGTGAAGACAGAGCTCTGCCTAGACTTTCTTCTCCTTGCCTCCCTCCCAGAGCAGAGTCCAGGAAAGGCCTCCACAAACCATGAGATACGTCTACATCTTAGGAGCGTGATGGTCTGAATGTTGGTGTTCCCGTCCCCCACAAGCGTATGTTGGAATGCTACCCCCAACGTGATAGCGTGAGGAGGTCAGGCTTTGGGAGGGAACTAGGTTATGAGGGTGGAGCCCTCCTGATGGGATTAGTGCCCTGTGACAGAGGCTCCGGAGAGCATCTTTGTCCTTCCACTGTGTGAGGTCAATGTGAAGACAGCCATTTGTGAGCCAGAAAGTAGGCCTGCTTGCTCCATGTGGTGAACTTGCTGGCACCTCGATCTCGGATTCCCCAGCCTCTAGAACTGTGAGAATCACGTGTTAGCTATTTACAGCTGCCCAGTTTATAGTATTTTGTCACAGCAGACTGAGAGGAGGGTTTTCTGGTACAAGCAAAATACATGGCATCGCAGGAGATAACACACTACATTTTCTGATTCTCCCTGAAGGCACAGGATGGGTGTCAGCAACGCAGCTGTGCAGATCCACAGGCCTGCGTTGGTGCTCCTGCCTGGCACGGCACACTGACGTCATCTGGGCTGAAGGGACATGAAGTGGGACGAATCACGATACAAGACTTTTATTGACCTCCTAGTGCATTCCAGGCTGTTCAGTTTTTGAGCTGGCAAGTTGGCAGGGCTGAAGTGTGTCTTTCTGCTCCAAGACAAAAAACGCACGAGTGGGATGCCCCTCCCTTGCACTGACCGATGCCAACTCCCCCGTTTGCACTGAAAGCAATGCTTGTATCTGGGAACTTGTGATCCTCAAAAACCATATCCTTTATAGGAATCAACTTATTATATAGAAAGACTGTATTGAAGAGCCTCTGAGCCATAACATATAAATTACACGTTTGTGTTCATCTGTGTGCACCTTCTAAGATGTATTTATGCCATCTTCTTTGTTCATGGCTGGCTTCATCAGCGCCCTCATCTCCTATTCTTAGCCCGTGCATCAGTGTGCATTATTCATGGTTATCGGGTTGGATAGTGGTGGTTGAGTGCCTTCTATTTTTACAATAATTAAAGGGTTTAGGGGAAAATAAGTTTAGCTGCTTATGTGCCCTCAAATAACCTCGTAGGTTGGGGCAAAATGCTGGGAGTTAGAATAAATAAATCTGCTACTGGCCCTGTCCACGGTGCTGAAGAAGGTGTTGGATGAGTTTTGTGTTCACGGGATCTCAGCCCTAGACATAGCTGGCATAGGAGAGTCTGCACTTTTTATTCCAGCTCTGTCTGACGCTCAGGTGCTTGCCAAGTCTAAAGGACCAGTTACAAGACCAGGGACTTCATACAAGAGAGGGAGTGCGTTTACGGGGAGGATAAGTGCTGGACTATCAGAGCGGAAGGGCAAAAGAGGTTGAGGGTGTGGACCCCAGACTGGCTGACTGAATTCAGATCTTACTCAGCCACTTAGCAGCTGTGTGGCAGTGGGTCAGTTTCTTAACCCTGGCAACCCTTGCTTTATTCACCTATAAATTAACAGCTATAATTGCACTTGCTGTAGAGGGTTGCTGCAAGGATTAAATGAGCTAATGGAAATAAATGACTTATATTTGTAAAAAGTGCTCATACACATTAAATTACCATTACACTAGTATAATTTCCATTTTTTATACACCAAATGATGTCTTAGGCATTTTCAGTATTAATGAGGTCTTATTCCCCAGAGGCAGCTGGCAGCTCCAAATGTCAAAGCCCTTCTGCCTCCTGCCTCCCCCCCTGCCCCCCGCCATGCCATCTCCAGGAAGACTACTGTAACTCCAAAGCTTAGGAAGCCTTGAGAGTGTTATTAGAAATCATGTTCTGGGTAAGCCAGGATAGATACCTTGTCCTGTCTTCAATTCACTCACTCACAGAACATCTAAGAGTAGTGTTCATACTTGTGAGCACTTACTGCCCATGGAGATGTATGCATGCACTATGTAGTTTACCTTTGGGGGTGGATATCAGCCGCTAACAACTGCGGGACCAGGCACAGGTGACTTTACTTCTCTCTGTGTGTCTGAGCCAGGCTTCGAGCTCCTATTTTCTAATCTCACAGTCTGTGTGCATTTGTGCTGAGAAGTGACTCTCAACAGAGCCAGTGTTTGAATCTCCTGGAGGACTGTTACACTAGTTTACTGGACTCCATTCCCAGAGTGTCTAGTGCAATGGATCTAGGGTGGGCTAGAGTATTTGTCTTTCAAACAGGGCCCTGGAGGTGCCAGTCTGCTGGTCCAGAAACCACTCTGGAAGGATTACTGCCCAGAGTATCCAAGACCCAACCTAAAGGACCCTGACCTAAAGGATGTCCTATTAAGTAGAGGAAGAATCACACCGACATGGTAGCTCTTGAATGAAGCTATGTCTTTATCAACATTTAGAAATCAGCCCCGATATTTAATCCACCCAAAGAGCAAGAGAAACATCGGTTCTCTCATCCTGCCCAAGGAGGCAGCAGTATGATCCCCGGGGCTCTGGATGCAGACAAGAGGGGCTGTGGGAGGGTTATTTCCTGCTAAATGGTGGTGCTTCTGTGGGCCTCCCACTGGGATCATGGAGGCAGTGAGTGTGCGTGTGGGGAAGGAGAGGGGAGTATGGGAGATTGGCTGGAGCCTGGACTGGGAAGCAAACACAAATTCTGACCACTGCTGCCAGCAGGAAATTGAGAAGGCTCCTCTCCTCTGAGCCTTGGCTGTCTTCTGCAGTGGATTAGCTGTGTGACGTGTTGCATTCTCTTAGCAACCTGAGTGTTGATTTCTTTTCTGTGGGTGAAATGTAGGGATTGGAGTGGTCTTCCCAAAGTAACAGTACCTGATGCTTGCTTAAGATTTTCCTGTACCCAAAGCATTCCGCTGTTATCTCAAGGCATCTTGTGGCCAACTTAGGCCAGAAGTCCTGTTACCCTGCCTCACTCCCTTCACAGGTGCATCAGCTGAGATGGGGAGGGAAGTGAACTGTTCTGCTCAGCCTACCTGTGGCAGAAGCTTTGGGAATCCAGGCCCCTTCCCTCCACTGTAGGGCTTCCCATTTCCTCTTTTCTCTCTTTTTGTTTCTTCATTGCTGAAGAAATATTGGTAGAGGGCATGTATACTCACCAGAGAGAGCCAGAGAGAGATAGAAAGAGGGGGAAAGCACCTCCCAATATAGTGTGATCAAGCCCCAATCTTTTCTTCCATTTCTCCATCCTGTCAGGGTTTGGGGCATATATACACAGATGCTGAGTGTGCTTGTCAAGTCAACAAGTGACACCTGCCAAACCACAGGTGGCCATGTGGGGCCCTTATAGACTAGGCCCCTAGGCTGGCCTCCTTCCTTCCTTCCTTCCTTCCTTCCTTCCTTCCTTCCTTCCTTCCTTCCTTCCTTCCTTCCTTCCCTCCCTCCCTCCCTCCCTCCTTCCTTCCCTTTCCTTCTCTTATGTTTTCCCTTTGTCCTTCTGTACTTTACTGAGGATCATTAGCTACATATATTCCCTATAAAAGTATTTCTGTGGTTGACCTTGCCAATTTCAGACCAACCTCCTGTCTTTCCCACTGTCTCTCCTCCTGTTACTGAACCATCCTGTGGATGTGAGGAAGTATTACAGTTATTAATAGAACACAGATAACTAGCATTTTTAATCATCTTTCACAGTTTACCAAGTACATCCATATTCCTTTCTCATCTGAGAGCAGTGTGAACCCTGTAACAAATGATGAAGCATGGGCTCAGAGAGGCTAAGTGACTTCCCTAGTGAGCAGATAAACCCTAGTGGCCATTTCCTATGAATGGACAGCCTAGAGCTAGAGTACTCTCTTTTCAAAGCCACTTTGGGTAGCTGGTTGGTGAGCCCAGCTGGAGAAGTTTAGCAAGTAGATTACAGGGGTGTGATAGTGACACTTAACAGCAGTGAGAACTGGGTTCAGGGTGACCTTTCCTGGAGGACAGATATTTCATAATGAAATGACTTCTGTATCTCCTGAGGTCTTGAGGGAGGAGGTTCCTCAGAATGTGTATATCTGGCTTGATTATCTTCACCATGTGGAATAAGATCCTAAAAAGTACCCTCTCTGATTCAGAAAACATTTACTCCTAAATATTCATCTAGTTAAGTTCTTAGGTTAGAAGGCAAAGGTTTCCTGAGCCCTTATTGAAGAGGAAGTGATCGATTCTATCACGCGAGCCATCAGAATCCATTTTCTATGGTCCGTGCCCTTGCGCTACACCAGTCCTGGAGCTAGGCTGATGATTCCTGTTCTCAGATGACGTCCGAGACTCAGAACACTTGACCGTCTTGGCCAAAGTCATTAATACTGAGTGGTGAGGAAAGAGCTTGAAGCTGTATCTCTGACTCTGGAAACCATTACCTCCCACACCCTGCTGTCCATTTTGTTTCTGAGGCTAACACACCCCAGATGAATTTTAAAAGGAGTCTTCCATTTTCCTTTAAGCCTACAGGGCTCTAGGAAGAATTGAAGTATAATATTGAGAACCCCTGGGGACCAGTGCCAAGGGGTGAGTTCCTGTCTCACAGAGCTCACTCTCTTCAGGAATCATGCCTATTCTCACAGTTATCTATTGGGTATCTGAAGGAACCAACAGGCTAGAACAGTAACATCTGTAAGGAAAGGCAAAGGTTCCGGAACTTTCCGGAGTTCTCTCTGGCATTGTCTGGTCTCATCTCTGACTCCCTTTACTGAGTGATCTCTGAACAACAGTGCTCCACTGGCCTCACTGTTATTGCTAAGGTAGGAGCCCATTGAGACGCCCCTTCCCTGCTGTCCACTGCAGGATTTCCTGAAGAGCAGGAGCCATACAGGAGTCTGCCATCTTGAGTGGGTAACCAACAAGGCGGGTGAGCTCTGCTCTGAGGCACCCCAACAGTGTGATTCTGGAGGGATGCACCATCTGGGGAATTTCATCACGGCAAGTCCTTATTCACCTGCCATTCCCTGTTGCTGAACAATCTTGAATTTAGCCCTGGGGCTGTAGAGACATGGAGTTCAGAGGGCTAGTGTCCTCACCATCACAAAATGTGGAAACTGTTGGGGTCATTGCAGGAGGAGGTTGGGGGTAGAACTTAGGCCTTGGAGACGGGGCACCTGGGATGCTGAACCTACCCTATTCCTGAATGCGTCTGGGCTTTATTCAGGGCTTTCCACTTAGGAAGCACTTAAAAGAGCTCCTATGATGCCAGGGGAGAGGCTGGCCGAGGCTGCAGGGAAAGAGAGAGAAGGCAGCTGGACACTCAGATTTTAACTGCCCCAATACTCCTCACTCTGCCATGAAGACTTCCAGGTGGCTGACAGTCACCATTCGTCGCTGAGCTCCGGTGTGCCAGAAGGTGGAGAGAAGTAACAATACTTAGCTCGCGCGATTGCTGAGTGGTCGGTGAGCTGATGTGTGTGCAGACGCTGGTAGGTGTTGTGAAGACATTACAGTTATGGTCTTTCACACGTCAATACTGTGATTTGGGGCAAATGATTTCATCTCTTTGTGCTTACATTTCACAGTTTATGAAAAGGAGATATTAATTGCATCTCTGTATAGAACGGAGGTGGGGACATGTTAAATGCAATGAGGAGCGTAAAGTGCTCAGTGCCTGGGGCACTGTGAACACATTATGGAGATGAACTATCAGCATTAGCATGTCTAATATTTAATATTTTATTATGAGTACTGTTGGGTTATCAGAAAAGTCACGATGCATCTTTTAATAGACAAAAATACGTCATGACTTTTCCGACAACCCAATCCTTTTCTATTGCAGGCACACCTTCGAGGTGTTGCAGATTTGGGTCCAGACCATTGCAATGAAGTGCGTCGTGTGAATTTGAGGTTTCCCAGTGCCTGTAGAAGTTATATGTCTGACACGCATAGTCTGTGAAGTGCACAGTAGCAGCATGTCGAAAAGGCAATCACTGTACACACCTTACTTTAAAAACACCTTATTGTTAAAAGTGTTCACACTGAGTCATAATCTTTTTCCTGGCAGAGGGTCTTTCCTCAGTGTCAATTGCTGACAGATAAGAGTGGTGGCTGAAGGCCGTGGTGGCTGTGACAGTTTCTTAAAATAAGACAACAGTAAAGTTTGCCACATCGGTTGACTCTTCCTCTCACAAAAGGTTTCTCTATAGCATGCGATGCTACTTGATAATATTTTACCCACACTAGAACTTCTTTCAAAATTGGAGTCAGTCCTCTCAAACCTTGCCACTGCTTTATCAACTAAGTGTCTATAATGCTCTCTATCCTTTGTTGTCATTTCAGCGACATTCACAGAATCTTCCTCATCTCAGAAGCCACTGTCTTTACTCATCCATAAGACTCCACTCCTTATCCATTCAAGTTTTCACATGCAGTTGCAGCTGTTCCATCTCATCTGCAGGCTCCACTTCCGATTCTAGTCCTTTTATCCTACCACACGCGTGTTACTGTCTGCACTGGTCTTGAGCCCGCAAGAGCATCCATGAGGGCTGGGGTCAGTGTCTTCCAAACCCCTGTTAAAGCACATTGTTAGCTTCTCCCAAGAATCACGGGCGTTCTTAATGACATCCAGAATGGTTAATCTTTTTCAGAAAGAAGGTTTTTGATGTACTTTGTCCAGATCCATAAGAGGAATAACTATGGCAGTTAATGCCTAACAAAATGTACTTCTTCAAAAATAAGGCTTCAAAGCCTCACGACTCCCTGATTCACAGGCCGCAGAATGGATACTGTATTGGCGGCATGAAAGCGCTGTGACCTTCCCCACACATCTCCATCAGAGCCTGGGTGACCAGGTACATGGTCAATGCATTTGGAAAGGGATGTATTTTTTTCTGAGTGGTAGATCTCAATGTGGGTGTAAAAATATTCAGTAAACCATGTTATAAACAGATGTTCTGTCATCCAGGCTTTGTAGTTCCATTTATAGAGCACAACAGAGCAGACTGCACGCAGTTCTTAACCAGGGTTTGTGCATGATAATGAGCGCTGGCTTCAACGTCCAGCCACCCGCTGCTCCAGTGCCTACTGCCTACCGCCTGCCGAGAGAGGCAGCCTCTGAAGCTTTGAGGCCAGGCATCTCCTTCCCCTCTCTAGCTATGGAGTCCTAGACGGTGTCTTCTTTGCGGCACGTTCATCAATACTGAAATCTGCTGTTCCACCTAACCAGCTCCCTCCGTGATCTTAGCCAGACCCTCAGAAAATGAGCCGTGATTCTGCACCAGCACTGGATTCTTCTCCTTGCGCTTCGTTAGAGATGGCTTCTCTCTTTAAACCTCAAGGACCAACCTCTGCCGGATTTAATTTATTTTTCTGCAGCCTCCTCACTTTTCTTGGCCTTCATTGGTCTTGCTTCAGGTCCGGATTTGGCTTTCTTTTGCTGTGGCTGGCCTGATCTGCTCAGACCGCTCGGCCTTCCTGTGTCCTGCAGCGAGACCGTCCCACTGCCTTATCCAGTGCTTACTGGAGCAGGGCTGCTTATTTCCATCATGCACTTTTCCTTGGCAGTCACGACTTGGTTAACTGTCTGGTCTAGCTTTTGGCCTATCTCAGCTTTCGGCTTGCCTTCCTAATTATTTCTAGCTTTTAAAAAGTTATTTATTTATTTATTTATTTACATTTAATTACTGTACATCTTTCCAGCATACGTAATGCTCTTTCCCAGCATGAGTGTATCACATATTAGTCTAGTCTAGCTTTGATTTAAAGTGAGAGTGATGGGCTCTTCCTTTTACTTGAGCAGAGGCCATCCTAGGGTTATTCATTGTTGTTTCTCAGGGAATGGGGAGGCTGAAGAGAGGGAGAGAGATGGTGAGCTGATTGGTGGGAGCAGTCTGAACACACACAATGTTGGTATGTTAAGTTCCCCGTTTTACATGGGTGCAGTCTGTGGTGCCCCCAAAACAATTACAGTGGTGACACCGAAGATCACTAGGGCAGATAGAATAATGATGAAGACCTTGAAAGAATGCTGGAATTACCAAAATATGACACAGAGGTTTTTTTTGTTTTTGTTTTTGTTTTTTTTTTACTTTTTTTTTTTTTTTTGGAGAGGTTTTTGTTATGGGGCACATGTGCTCGCCAGAAAGACAGAGAGAGACAGGCAGATAGAAAGTGAGAAATCTCCTCCTGGGGGGATGGGCACGCCGCAATCCCTTCTCCTTCATTCTCCTCTTGGGATCTTGGGCACACATGCACACGTGCCTGGCGTGAGTTTTAAGCTACCGGGTGTGGGACTCGAACCACGATCGACTTCATGGGAGTCCAGTGACATAGCTGTAATGCCAACTGCTGGTCCTGACACAGATGATTAAAGTGAGTGCAGGAGAGCTGGGAGAGCCAGCACCTGTACCGCCCATGGCCCAGGGGTTGGGGACCCCGGTTCTAGCATGTAGCGTTGTGTTAACATCAGGTACAGATTCACCTACTCCTTCATTCTTTGAATCACCGCCCCTCATTGCACAGGTGTGAAGAGCCTGGAACTAGCGCTGCCTTGCCCAGTGTCACTAGGAGGACTGGAAGGAAGGGGAAGCTGGGTGGAAAGTCTCTGGCAGAATCTTGTGATTTGAATTAAGAGGTGTTGGGGCCAGTGGGTGGCATGGTGGTTTGGGTGCTGGACTCCCGCCTGGCTGACCACAGTTTGAGTCCTGATCAGTGGCCTGAAAAATCACACTAGGCACATATGTGGGTGTGCATGTCCAAAATCCCAAAAGAGAATGGAGGAGAAGGGATTGTGGTGTGGCCATCCCCCTGGGGGATGGTTTCTCACTTTCCCTCCATCTCTCTCTGGGAGCACATACACCCTCTGGCAAAAACCTAAAAAATCAAATGAACAACAACAACACAACAGGTGTTGGTGCTGGAAGGAGTTAAGAAATTCTGGAGTTCTTTGTGAAAGAGCCCCCAAGCTCTCCCTGAGGAAGCGTGTGGAGGAGGAACGGGGGTGAGGATCGAGTCCAGGTCTCATTTGCCCCCACAGCCACTCCAAGTGTTTGCTTGTCCCATATGTCTGCAGGAGACTTATTAGAATAAAGTTCGTCCTAGCTTAAAAAGAAATACATACCTGTTTTCAGCTCGGTGTGATTTTGCCTTCCAGCAGACATAGCTGGTGACACTTTGGTGGCACACTGGGGTGCTCCTGGCTAAGCCTCATCCGGGCACAGCATGCCCACAGCACAGACTTTCCAGCACAAGGTCTGGGTTGCCAAAGCTGAGAACTGTTCCAGCCCGACCCTCTGCGTTACTTCCTCTCAGGGCGAGGAGGGGCCCGGCCCCGAGCTGGCGAGGGCTGTGGCCCAGAGCTTCTCACTCACACTGGCAGGTTCACAGAGGTCACTGGGGAGCCCTGGGGTAGAGGCCAGGACTGCAGCCTGCAGCCTGCATTTCTCACACCCTCCCAGGGGATGCCCAGGCCGCAGGTGGGTGGGTCGCCCTTTGAGAAGCACAGTCTTGACTGCTGCTTCCTGCTGGACACTTTCCGCACTGCACCAGCATTCCGAGAGCCAGTCTCAGCGTCATTGTCCTCATCCTTTGCTAATTGTTGTTCTTCCTCTTGTCCTAGGGTTCCCTGGGTCCACCAGGCCTGCCTGGGAGAGACGGCAGCAAAGGCGTGAGAGTAAGTCCTATGCCTGCTCGCTGGTGGCCCTGGCCAGACCTCCTGCCTGACCCTGTGTCCTTGAGCACAGTGGTCAGGCCTGAGCTGGGGCCCCTTTGTGCGAGGATCTTCCCAGACCTTTGCAGTTTGGCCAGATAGTGACAAAAGCACCAGTAGCCATTGCACCCTGGGCATTACCGTACGTCCTTGGGAGATATTTTTGCACTTAGTTGACAAGTAGCCCTACAAAGGGGGTCTTATTATTCCCAAATCCTAGCCTTGGAACTGGCCCCAGTGGGGCAGGGATGTACCCGAGTCCCTGCTTCATAACTAAGGGAGTCGGGATGAGGCCCATACAGTACTTGCCCAGCAAGCCAGCCAGCTCTGCTCCTGTCCTCTTCTTCCCACCTGCCTCTCATCTGGGACTGGCTCCAGAAACCAGAGCAGCCAAAAGTCGTCTCAGCTCAAGTGGTCAGTCCGCCCTGGGGAAGGAAGGGCGTTCTCCTCCACTGAGAACCCAAAGAGACATCGGTCCTGGGTCCTCCGCCTCTGTTCCCTTTCCATCGTCAACCATGTATGATCAAGTCTCATAGCAGGACCATGATTTGTGAGCACCTGTACATTTATGGACAGGGATCCGAGGTCCTGGGGTCGAGGAGAGAGAGAGAAAACCCTCCCACCCAGGTTGCCAACATCTTCTCCATGAAGACAGCCGGCATCTCACCCCAGTCATTGTGCTTTGTCCCTGCTCTGCACACATTTAATCTTGTTGGCAGAAATGAGTGGGGTTGAACTAATTCTGTGTGTAGTGAAGCTTGGCTCCTCTGCTTGTAGAAGGAGTTTCCAGGGATCCTCAGCTCCTGGCCACTGTGCCTGCCTTGTTTCTGTGATGAGTTCTAGGCTGCAGGGAAGGGGTTCCTGGGAGGTTTGGGGCTGGTGCTCCTGCCAGGCTGACCTTGTGCTGTTTTTTTGTGTGCAGGGGGAGCCAGGAGAGCTGGGCGAGCCAGGGCTGCCTGGTGAGGTGGGCATGCGGGTAAGTGCCAGTGTGAGCCACACTCGTCTCACATCCCCAGGTCTCTTGTCCTGGTGCAAAACCCATGTTTAGGGTAGAGCAGATTTTACAGGTGCCTGGCCTCATCTCCCATAGCTGTGTGCACGTTGGCATGTGTCTGCGCACACAGACACGAAACTTCCTCAGTTCTCGTGAGAATGGGTCAAACATACTCGGTCATTTATCTTTTTCATGCACGTCCAGATGCCAGGCCCTGCCCAATATCTTAGTCTACGTATGGCGTTCCATGACAGGGGTGCCCTGTAATTTATATAACTTTCCTTCTATTTATGGTCCTGAAGGTTATAATAAAGAATTATTTTATTTAACTTTATTTATTTAAATTCGACCAGAGAGGAACAGAGTGAGAGAGAGAGAGAGATGGAAAACGAGAAAACAAGCCGGCAGGTCTGGGACTTGGACCACGGTTGACTATGTGGGAGTCCAGCGATATAACCATTACGCCATCTGCTGGTCCCCTGAAGGTTATTTCTAATTTTACTTGTTTTCACATTTGTTTTTCATTTTTAAAATATATGTTTATTTACATTTAATCATTATACATCTTTACACCATTTAAAATGTTTTTTCCAGTGTGAATGCAGTGCAAATTAGTCAAGTCATAGATATTACCGTGCTCATAATCATCAACAGAAAACTTTTCATTTTTGTTTCTGTTCAATGATTCCCCCACCCCGTTACCTACTCCCTCCTGTGCTGTTTCTAGTATCTGCGGCTGGCTCCCTGCTCTTACCCCACCCAGCCTTTCAGTTCCTGCCCCAGGATGCAGGTGCGTGGTATACAGAAGCGAGGACGTACAATGCCCGTCTTTCACAGTCTGGCTTGCTCCACTTTGCATTAAACCTTCCATGTCGCTCCACTTTGTATCAGATGTCAGGGGTCCGTTGTTCTTTATGGCTGAGTAGTTTTCTATAGCATGTATGTGCCACTTTTTTCCAATCCATTCATCTGTTTTTGAGCGTTTGGGCTAATTCTGTGTCTTAGCAATCGTGAATAATGCTGCAGTAAACCTGGATGTACACGTATTTTTCCAACTGAGCGTTTTCCTATCCTTTGGGCAGATACCCAGAAGTGGAATTACTGGGTCGTATGGTTTTTGAGGAGCCCCCTTATTGTTCTCCACAGCGATTGTCTTGGTGTACATTCTCACAACCGTGTAGGAGGGCTCCTGTTCCACCATGGCCTCGGCCTCACCAGCACTTATCTTTTTTTCTTTTTAATCATAGCCATTCTGACTGAGGTAAAGGTAAAGTGGTGCCTTGTTGCGGTATCTAGAGATGTGGCTGAAGAGACATTGAGATTTTTTCATATGCTCTTTGCTCTTTTGTGTGTCTTTCCTAGAGAGTTATCTGTTCAGCTCATTTGCCTACTTTTTAGTTGGATCATTTATTTTTTTGCGGGTAAGCTGCTTGAGTCCCTGTATATTCTGGTTATCAGTCCCTCATCTGATATGCAAATATACTTTTCCATTCTGAGGGCTGTCTCTTCCCTCTAATTATTGTTTATTTTGCTGTGCAAATCTTTTAGGCCTGATGTAGTCCCGCTTGTCTATTTTGGGGATTATAGCCTGTGCCTTGGGGGTCTTATTTAAGATGTCTTTGCCTACTCCAGTGTCTTCTAGAGTCTCCCCTGTGTTTTCCACCAGTAGTTTTATCGTTTGAGGTTTTATGTTTAGATCTTTGATCCATTTTGAGTGGATTATTGTTAGAGGTGAGAGATGGGGGTCCAGTTTCACTTTTCTGCAGGTGAGTATTCAGGTGGTCTGCACCATGTACTAACGAGATTTTCATTTTTCCTTGCTGGGTTGTCGTGTGTCCTTCATCAGACATCAGTTGGTTGTATGTTTGGGGTTTATTTCTGGATTCATTTGCTTTTCAGTCAAGCAGTAATATGTATTCAAATGAGGAGTCTTTGAAAAGTTCAAGGAAAATGCATATTATGAAAACTTAATATTAGAAATATGATACAAAAATTCTGCACAGATTTCATAATTTTTTATTAAAATAAACTCATACATTAATTTCATTTTGTCATGAGCTTCTTGAAACCTCATTTGCCTGTGTGTGCACACATGTGTGTGTGCTTTTCCTTGTGGATAATAATGTCGTTGCAGGAGGACAGGCTATAAGAGATGGGATGCCTTTGGCCAAGGAAGTGCACATTCTCACCCTAGCAGACTTGAATGGTTATCTCCTCTTTAGTTGCTCAAAGTCTGTAGCGATTTGTGGTCTGGGTCGTGAAGGAGCTCTGGGCTTTGCAGGCTTCGGCTGGGCTCTTCGTTAGGCCCCATTCAGGCCGCACCAACCTTGTGGCCAAGCACAGGATTCAGCCATGCTGGTTCAGAAGCTGTGGCTGTACCCAGGCCAGATTGCAGGAGGGCCAACGACCCAGGGCAAGTGGGAATGGGAATTACAGGACTGGCCTCAGGAGTGTTCAGAGCCACACTGCTTTGTGTCCTTTGAAGTCGAGTGGATCTGGGTGTGAATCCACCCATTCCTCCAGGCAGCAGATGGCATGAGCTCCAAACTGAGGCGGGGAAGCAGGGGCCAGAGGTTGTTCACTCTGAGACTTGGTGTGGACGGGAGACCGCAGTGGGTCTCCCTGCCAAGCACACCTACTGACTGAGCGGCGCTCCAGCTCCTTCCTTTTATTTCCACCCTGAAACCTTTCATTTGTGAACACTCTTCTGCAGGGCCCCCAAGGACCACCTGGACTCCCCGGACCTCCTGGACACGTTGGTGTTCCCGTAAGTAAAGGCGCCGGCTTGGGAAGGAGTTCTGCCCCTCCCGGGAAATCAGGAGCCAGGCTTCCTGGCCGGCCCTCTGCCTGCTCCCGCGCAACCAGGACCTGGTTTGCACGTCCCGATGCTGCTGTGGGCTATCTTCTCTTAGATGAAATTTTTAAATATATGGCATGTCATTTTCACCTGGTGGATAGCTTTGAATGCACATTTCTGGGAGCCCATTTCCAGATGACACAGCAGGAAAGAGCTCAGGAATCTGCATTTTACAACAGCACCAACTTTTGGTCTAAAGGAGCCAGTGTAACCAACCTGGCCAGTCCTCCACTCCCGGGAGCAAGCCAGGCATAAACAGTTTCAGTGTTTCTAGCTCATGAAGGGGTAAGCAAATCCATGAGGCATGTTGGGAGCAAAGGGCCTTCTTGGGCATCTAACTCTGTTCATAAGAAAGATCTGAGATTACCCCAAAGGAAAGAAGCAGTGTGAAAGGTAATTTTCAAAGCAGCGTGCACTGCCTCAAGAGTATTGGAGACTTCTGATCTATGTCTAAGCAAAGTATTTAGAGGGAATTAAAATGGCACGGGCATCCACAGCCTGAGTGGGCTTGCAGAACTTTGCCCTTCAGGACAGCTTTGTGTGGTTTTGGCCCTACGTTCTCTAGGCTGAAGACAACTGTGCTGTTTCTGTAACTAACAAGTAGTTCCAGGCAGTATCTGCTGTCTTTAACATCCTTTCCACAGAGCTCCTAGGGACCCTTCTACAAAGGAGAGGAGGGAGAGGGGGCAACCACACAGGGAGTTCACATAGTTCCACTAGATACATTCACACCTTTGACAAGACCCTGCTCTGAGCTGCTGGCCGCACCTGGAGGCCCTGCTTGGGGAGCCCCTGTGCTCGTTAGTAAGAGTAGTTTAGAAGCCAGAGAGTGACGGCAGAAATGGGAGTGAGGTAGGGTCATTGTATTTGAGATGGTGTGTTCAGAGAGGCCTCATCCTGGCTGGTGTTTTATGGAGTCTGAGCATAAAGAGGGGGACGTTTACAGCAGTGGGCCTGTTTGAGTGGATGCAGGGACAGGGCAGTGACCCTGTGGGAGTGGAGGGATGTGATGTAAAGTGATCCCAGATCTTGGTTCAGTGTTCAGTCCTCTTCCTGGAATCCACAATCATGACTGAATAGCAGATGCCAGGTGGCACTAGTGAAAAACTTCGAGCTACATTTCAGCCAGTGACCAGTTGAATGCAGGAGCCAGGATATGTCCCAACCTGTGGTCATGAGATCTGGATGGTCAGGCCAGGGGAACAGACGCAGGGGTTCCCGTGTTCCTCTGGAAGTGGCTTGGCCTGGGGGTATGAGTGAGCCCCTCTGCTCTCGGACAGAGCTTCCTGGCAGTCTCTCCATGGGCTGAAGAGGGAAAGCACAAAGAAGCCAGACTGGACTGTGATGTCACTGCCTCTTCTGTTTCCACCAGGGTCTCCAAGGAGAACGGGGTGAAAAGGGAATTCGAGGAGAAAAGGTATTTACAATTTACATCAATTGATCAATATAGTCTTCCACGGAAAAGAGGGAGAGGGTGACTGGACCATGTGCATGTCTACGCGTGTGTGTGTATGTGCATGTGTGTGCACATAGGGGTATATGAGCAGGTGTGCACATGACAGGCAAAGCACAATGCAGACAGTGTATTAATTCCCTACCCAAAAGGTAAGCTGTGCTGGGACAAATGTGGTGTGGGTGTCAATGCCTTGCTGTCGATCCTGTCCACAGACGCAAGAGTTTGGCGTTTCCCGTCCAGAGAGACTTTTAAAGAGCCCCAGATTTGAATTCCAAAGGTCATGGTTGCTGCCATAAACTGAAAATACATCTATTGGGTTGTTGACATATTTTTCTGTGCAAAAATGTGTCATGACTTTTCCAACAACCTAGTACTTGGCAAGTTATGGAACTTCTCAGTTCCTCAGCCGCCCCAACCCAAACAAGGATGGTCGGTAGTGGTCGCTGTGGCCTTGGAGGTCTGCATTTGAGTCTCATTCACCAGGTGGGGACTGGCCTAGGCTGAGGCTCTTCCACGTACTTAGCCATAGTGGCCGGCATGCTGAGGGGGCTCAGGGTGGCTGTCCATTCCTAACCATGCACTGGCTTGTAATGGAAGACCCCTCAGATCACGTTCTTACCTGTGCTAATGTCACGGGCTCCTTGCGGCTCAGCGGGTGGAACTGAGGACTGCAAGCCCACCCACCTCCTTCTCAAGCAGCAGCTGGCTCTGGGTCCTCGGCCACCATAGCCCATGCCATCCACTGAGTTTCTTAAGGGCTGGGGTAAGTGTTCTAAGAGCCGGGCCTTGGCCTCCTGCTCTGAGCCAAGTCCCAGATGCTCTGTCAGAGTTCAACCCATTCTGTCTTCCTGCTGTACATTTTCCTCTGGTTTTGTAAGATTATTTTTCCTTGTGAAGTAATTTCATTTTATGTCGTTATATCTGAAAAATAATGAAAAACAGCCATCACCCTGCTGTCCTGGTCTGACTACCACAAACACGACAGACATTTTCTGTAGCTTATGCTTACATATGTCATTCCCCTTCTCTCGTCGCATGTCACACGTCACACTGTGCTGTCGGCTGTGCCTCTGTGCAGTGTTTTCTCCTCCTGGGACTTATTTCAGATGAGTCTCCAATGTCCTACTGAGTACACCCTGTGATCGACGGGCTCATTTCCCTGGCATTGACCATCTAGCAGTTGTCTCCAGTTTTCCATTATTAAGCATAATGTTTTGGTGGACATTTTGGAACCTATAGCTTGTTTTATTTACTTATTTATTTTCAACTTGAAGATGAGTTCTGTAGGCTGCTTTCCCAGAAGCGAAATCATCAAAAAAAGTTAACCCTGTCTGTGGTTCCGAGAGGACGTTGCCTTGCTTTCCAGAAGGTTCTGTATAATTAAGGGAGGTGAGGGACTAACACTGCACCCCAGCTCAGGCTCTAAAACATGAGTTTTGTTTGCTCACATATTACATTGTAATCATGTTGACGTTAATAAACAGCCCCCCCCCCCCCCCCCCGTCATTAGGATTTGTGTCTCTCAATTCCTTTGAGAGCTTTGGCTATTTCCATGTACTTTGACAGCTAGGCCTCACTGTGGGACCTTCTGCTCCTTCCCTTCTCGTTGTGAGAACTTGAAAGTGGCATTGGGAGTAGCTGGGGATTCAGGTATGTGGAAAGATGGGTGGATGGACAGTACTGGCCCTCTGATGGGCAGCCGCTATGCAGAAGGAAGCGAGGTTTGGGGAACTGGCCTGTCCACTGGGCTGCGCTGTAGAAGCAAATGGAAGTGGGAGCTCCACGCACACAGTGTGTGGTGAGCTCAGCAGTGGTTCAGGCCGAAGGCCCAGGCACATGGGGTTCAGGGACGGGCCGTCTCCTAAGGGTAGTCAGAAGGAAAGACCCAGTCCTCTGGCCTAGGTATGGAAGAGAGCTCCGGGCATTAAGTCTTCCCTCAGCACCCACCAAGTGCCAGTTGTAAGCCAGGACCAGGGAGGACTGAAGCACCGGCCTTGCTTCAAGAGTTTAGTGGGCAAAATAGATGTTATAATGTCAAACTAAGTACATGACTACAGATGTGCAGTGCTAAGTGTGGAGCCTGGAACGTAGGTGGCCCTTGACAAGCTTTGCTAAATCAGTCAGTGAATAATAGATGACTCCGAAAAATTTCACGTCCTAAGACCAGGTCCCCTATAAGAAGGATGCCAGGTGAACTGAAGATGCAGAAACCAAAGCAAAGGACAGTAGCAGGGGCAGGCCAGGAGGTGGGAAGACGAAGATGGCAATATGTGGAGGGACTCAGCCCCCAGAGCTTTAGGCTTCAGGCTCAAGTCCAATACCAACATGGTGCCTTGGAGAGCAGGAACTCAGGAGCTGCAGTCAGTCTGGGAAGAGGACTTTCCCAAACAGAGGGCCTTGGCTCTGTATCTCCACTTGCTTGAGGTTTAGGACTTGACTGAGCTGGTAGTTAGGGCCTCCATGAATCCTTCAAGGCAGGCACTCCTAAAGGTCACTTCAGGGCCCACGAGAGTCCAGCTAATGGGACTTCAGTTGCGTCATCTGGAGTCAGTGTTCCCACAAATACCAGGTGATATGCATTTGAGTCATATAGACTGATCTGAGATACAAAATGGGAGGGGAGGCAGCCAGTTGGTGGTGTGGTAGTTAAGGTGACTGGATCCCACATGACTGACTGCGTGGTTTGAGCCCTGAAGCTGGCAGCTTGAAACACATGCTGGACACGTATGCATGCATGCTCAAAATCCCGAAAGGAGGGAAAAATTGAGGAGATATTGCAGCATTACCATGCCCCGTGGGGATGCTTTCTCCTCTTTCTCTGCTGAGTGCACACACCTCTGGCAAATCACAAAGAAGAAGTAGAAGAACAGGGGAAGGGAGGTAGGGGGAAGAGAAAGAGGCAGAGGAAGAGGAAGAAGGAGAAAGAGGAGGAAGAAAAAGAAGAAGAAACCTCACTGGCCTCAGTTCTATTGTTGCAAAACTGAGGAGCCTTCCCTAGCCTCAGTTTGAAGGAATTCTGAAAGAAAAAAAAGTTTTAAGTGCTATCTTTTTTTTAATGTGCCATAAAAGATCCAAAAAAGTATGAGTATGACCTCTGATGTAAGAAGCTGACAGTCTGAGAGTGTGTGAGAGGTTAAACTGATCTGTCCATTTCCTTACTCATCTGTTTGTCCTCATTCACATACTCTCCCACCTGCTCAGCCAGCCACCACCTACATGAGCTTTGTGAACTCTTTGCTCAAGCATCACTGTCTCTGAAATCTTCCGAGGCTCCTGCAGGCCTGTCCCCGAGCCTCCACATCTGTCTCTAGAGTCCTTACAGTTTTCACCCTGATTATCTTGGTCACGTGTACTGCATCTGTTTATGTGTGTGTTATCTCTTGTGCACACACTCAGACTCTTAGCTCCCTGAGCACAACACTCCCAGCTTGTTCACCTCTGGGGCTTCACTGCCTGAGGCTGTTCCTGAAGCAAAGACGTGGCCAGTCCTCATGCATTGGCACACTGGCGTGGCTCTGGGCACAAGGTGAGAGATGATGCAGGAACCAAGATCAGACTCACATTGCCTTAACTAATAAACAGAGATTCAGATTTGGGCTTTCTGAAGATGTTTGGGATGAATTCAGATGATGCATTTTAGAGCTCAGGTATAGACGAAGCCACAGTGTAGCTGAAACAGAAAACAGGAAGTTGTGTGGGCCACAGCATGTTAGGTAGGAAATGTCACAGAATTCTCTCCAAGGGCTCAGAACAGGGACTTGTCCTATCAGAAAGATAATCTTAAATCTTCCTGGATACAGTGGCTTCTGCTGAGCTTCTGAGGAAAGATGAGAGTGGCTTTCCCTGAGATGTGGAGACCAGTGTGAAGATCTGAGGACTTGCCTCAGTCCCTGTGAGGGCCAGCTCTGTGACTTATGAGCTGGGACTATTGGAGCCAGTTTCCTCATCTGCAGAATGAAGCTACTAGAGTCTTCCTGAAGCTTGTTGAAAAGTTGAGCAAGATAACAGAACGTGTCCAGCACATAACCAACACATCCACAGACATCCATTTCCTTTCTTCACTTACATTTTAAGAGAAATTTATTCTGCACACATTTGGTGCTTTGTTTTTGCCAGAACACTCTTGAAGCAACAGCCTTTTACCATGTAGTGTTGGAAAGCTTTTCTAGTGAGCTTTTGGAATCGTATGTTAAGACTTCTGCCCAGTCAAGAAATGCTGCGTTCCTGTCAAAATCCTGAATGATCGGATCTGGAAAAGGTTATAGAGAAACCTAAAGAGCTCTCCTTCTTGAATGATCAGGACACTGAGCTGAGAGGTGATGTTTTGCTAATACTTTGCAGCCTTATACGGAAATCAAGGGTCAGAAAGGCCTCTCTTCTGATCTGGGCTCTCCCCTCGCGGGCCCGCCAGGCCATAAGTGTCGCTGGAAACGCATAGTGACGAGATGCTCTCCCTCAGCTTGCTCTGTGGACTGGCCTACAGCTCTTTGTCCTTCCACCATTTAGGGAAGCTCAGGAAGTGGAGGGCCACATGCAAGTGAAATTCAGGGTAGGAATTCAGGCTCTGAGTCCTTTCAGTCTGCACCGGGTGGCATCGCTGTGGCACGGGGAAGATAGTGGTTCCAGGTCCTGCACTTGAGTCCCAGCTCTAGGCACTGCCGTTGTGTGGCATTTGTAGAGTTATTTAACCTCCAAGCCTAAAGCTTCCTCAATGCAGGGAGTCACTGCATCTATTACGTGAGGCTATAATGAGAATTAAATGTGATAATATTTGTAAACAGCTTAGCATGTACCGGGTCACACGAAACGTACGTATGTGGGTGGGAGAGAGGGATGGGGAAAGAAAGGAGGGAGCATGAGCCCGTGGGAGCTGCCAGCTTAGCTCTGGGCACTTCCAGCTCCTTGCTGGCATGCCAGACAACCTGGAGGGGAGCTGGTCACTTCTCTGCACCTTCATCTTCCCATCTGTCAAACCAAAGCCTGGGCTGCTTTATGCGATAGCCTCCTTTCCAGTTCTTCTATTTGATGGGTATTTAAAACAGTTTATTTTGCCAGGAACCTTCCTGATTTCTTACATCAGCAAAAAGGAAGTTTCCATCTTCCCTTGAGACAAGCCCTTCCAGCTGCCTGGCCTCGCCTGGCTTAGAGCTGGACAGCACCCAAGCACTGCCCTCGCTGGGAGAGCCCCCACCCACCCATCACCGAGGCCACTGGTAACAGCCCCAGGGCAGGGCATGGTCCGCCCAGTGTGAAGACAGCCTTTGCTTTGGGCACCCAGATGTTTCTGCAGGCACTGAGGTGGCCAGAGGCCCTGTGGTTCTGCTGGTTAAGAGACCATGAAGTCTGAGCAGGCTGCCCAGGGGCTGCTGGGCTTGGCATGGTGCACAGCTGTTCTAGCTAGGCACAGGGAGAGGAGTGTGCTCACTAACGAGGCCCAGAATGGGGTGCTGTGGGCCCTAGTTCCGATGCGGAAATCAAGTCTTTCTGATAGTTTGGATGGTCTGACCATTTGAGCTCCAGAGGCACTCCGGGTGTCCTGCCCTGGCCCGGCAAAGGAAGCCTGAGGCAAGATGCCCTGTTACGAGGAGAAGTGCACGGCTTTGAAGTCAGAGGCATTGACTCTCACCTGCGCGGTTTCTCTATTGGCTCCAGGGTCCTAGACAAGCTTTGACCTTTCTGACTCTCATCAAGTTATTTAGCACTTAGGGATAACAGTACCCATCTCAGCACTTGACACACAGTAGGTGCTCCCTAAACATTTATCAAAAGGTAATTGGTGTTTTGAAGGGACTGGAGCCGTGATCCGTCTTGCAGACACCAGGCATCACTGTCCCTTCTATTTCCACCCCCAGCTATGCCTTAGACGTCCTCAGTGAGTCTGCCCCCTCGGCTGGTGCCGCCCCAGTGGTTGCAGTGCTGCACACTTGGTCTTACTGTGACGGGTCTCTGCTGTGTGCTGGGGCCGCGAAGGCTCAGTCACCTGTTCACGGGTTCCCTTTACTGAGCAGTTGCCCAGCAATGGGAGACCTTGGGCACGAGGTCTTGACTGTCCCCCGAGACTCATCCCTCAGCACCCGCAGGGTGTGTTGCTCTGAGAACTGGGTGGGGTAGTCACATCTGAGGACCACTCTGCCCATTAGATGCATTTCACTGGGAGGAGATGTCATTGGCTTGGAGGCACCTGGAGTGGGGGTCAGAGTGACCTGGCTCCTTAGAATGCCATCTTGACCCCTTCCGAGGGGACTAGGCTCCTCCCCAGATCACAGAATAAGGGCACAGAGTCTGGCTTAGTGACCACATGGGTACGGACTCTCGGAAGAAGGAGAATGGGTTTCATCCTTCTTCATATCCCAAGGCCAGATGCGGCCTGAGTGCAGCAGGTGGTCACTGTGTGCTTCTGGAGTTAGCTCTGCAGAGGCTGAGTTGGAGCCAGTAGGTGCAAAGTGTGGGTTTGTTTATTTCGGGGGGTCACCATGCACCAGTTCTCGCAAAAGCCCACAGCCTACTGGTTAAGGTGAACCATGGAAAACGCAGGGCAGAGAGAGCCTGTGTGTCTTGGGAGTGGAGAAATGAGGGGGTAAATGGGTGCCAAAAGAGGGAGACATTACTTCTGGACAGAGGTGGGGAGACAGGAGGTGGAAGCACCCTCATGGAGGGCAGCGTGTGAGTTGGGTTATGAGGGTGTCAGCAGGACCAGGCATGCCACCTGTGTTACTCCACCTATTCTGGCCAAAAACAAAAGATGAACAAAGTAACTTAAATATCCCCACTTAATAACAAGTACATGGTGGTCGCGGGGGTTCGAGTTCTCGTCGAGGGCTTGGATTTAGAACAGAAAGAGAAGCACTAGTGCCCGCCTGCCCACAGCACATGCCCTGTCCACCCACGGTGCTGCCCTATGACGGGGTTGGCAGAGACTAGAATGGGGGCTGGGTTTTCTGGACCACAGCCACAGGGTAGGCCTCTCCCTGGCAAGGGCAGAGATGTCCTCAAATGAGGGGGCCAGTGGCACTGGACGCAGCTGTGGCAGGGAGTGAGGGAGATGACACAGATGCTCCGTGTGGCACATCAAGGAGGCAGGACTGCCCTGTCGGCTGGGGCGAGGGTGTGCAGGGCACCAGGAGGCTGGACAGGAGCTGCCTGCTGCAAGGGGAACGCGAGGGGCAGCCGGCTGTCTTCTTGGGCAGGGGCAGGAAGGAGGCCTGTAGCAGATTTCTGGGGAAAGACTTCATGCATTTTTCTGGTTCTGGTGGTGGTTAGACGTCCCATGAACTGGCAGCTTTTTATTGTGTGTGAGAAGAAAGGAAGAAACATAGCGAGGACCCTCCCACGTCACGTGTGCACGACGAGGAGATTTCAGGATTGCCTGAAAGCACAGCCCGGCCTGTGGCGGCTGCCTTCTGCTTTCAGCGGAGCGGCGGCTCCCTCTGCTGTCGGACGTGAACTTGGCATGTGGATTTGGCCCAGGGAGAGCCTTGTTTTCGCAGTCAGGGTCCAGCCAGGGAATTGCTTCTGCTTTGAGCTGTGAGAACCAGGATGAGGCACCCGGTCCCTGAGACCCGGTGTCCCTTATGGCAAATGGGATCAGTATGTCATATGGCTGTTTAGACCAACCTGTAGTGAAGCCTCTTTAATTTGCATAAACACACTTCCCTGTCAATCACAGAATGTAAGACGCAGAGGAGATCTTAGGTGGCTGGTAATCTAGTCACCTTTATCTGTTTCTCATCCGGTGAGGAAGTGGAATCCCAGAGAGAGGTAGCCTTTTGCCTGGAGGCAGGTACTTGTGGTCAGGACCAGGACTAGAACTCGGGCCTTCTGATCCTTGCTCATTGCCCCGTCTCCCTTGATGACCTCTGCTGGCCCCTGGAAAGTGATTTTGCCTCTGTCTCTGCTTGTTCCATGGCCACCCCGTGTTCGCTCACATAGCTTTTGGGGTGTACCTCCCCGTGCCACGCATCCGTCTAAGCCCTTTGCACGTGCTGGCGCTCTCTGTCCCCGTGGCGGCCTTTAGGGTACATACCGTGTACTAGAGATGAGAAGCTCAGTCCCAGCAAGGCCGAGTGCCCGTCCACAGTCACACAGTTGGAGAGGCAGAGCCAGGCTTGGGGCTGAGCATGAGGCCAACGGGGTCATGCCCTCTCAACTGCAGGGCCTCAGCTCCCACTCTACAGGCACCAGCCTGTCCTCAGCGGTGCTTGTGTGGCCAGCACAGTGGTAACAAGCCCGGTGAGCCAGAGCTGGTGCTATGCGGTGGAGAGCCTCCTGGGGCTGTGGTTTATCTGCTGTAGCTCAGGCCGTCTGCCCCGTGGGGCCCACGTTCTGTCCCAGTTCTGGAGAACTTCATTCCAGACCCTCCTCCAAGGTGGCACCTATCCTCTCTCCTGTCTCATCTGTATGTACTCAATCCTTCTCACTCCTGTGTCTGTCTCTCTACTGTCTCTCTGTTGTATCTTTCTCTTTGTACCTATCCCTCTCTGCTCTCTCTTGGTCTCTGTCTATCTGTCTGTCTCTGCCACTCTCTGCCCTTTCTGTACTCTGTCTCTGTCTCGCTGTCCCTATCTGTCTTTCTATATTCATATTTATTTATTTATATTTATTTTCTCTTTCTGTCTCTCTCTCTTTTCTTCTCTGTTCCTGTCTGTATCTTTCCCTCTGTCTCTGTTTCTCTATCTCTCTGTTTCTCTGTTTTACTTTTTGCTGTTCTCTTTCTCTTTGACTGTCTACTCTTCTCTGTCTCCCTATCTCTCTCTGTCTCAGTCTGTGTCTGTCTCTATCTTTGTCTTTCTCCCAGCTCATTTCCTTCTCTCATCCACCCTTCCATTCCCATCTGCCTCTGGTCCCCTTCTATTGCACACCACTCTGTCAGCCTCCAGCTGTGTCCACCTGGTCCCTCTCTGCGTGCTGACGAGCCACACAGACTGTGGACACCATGTCCAGCCAGGCCTCCCTGTGTACCTGCAGCTGTTCTGAGTTGCCGCTGGGAGTGGCCTTGGCTTTGGGCCCCACTTATCCTGGTGTGCAGGTGCAAGGAAGGAAGAGCTGGGGACTGGCCAACAGGCAGAGCCTTTCTTTCAAGGCAGACCTTGCAAAATGGCACCTGATCAGCATGCTGTCTTTGCTCCGAGCCTGTGGAAGTGCCGGATGCAGAGTGGTCTTAGTAGGGCAGACTACTATAAGAGAAAGCTTAGGCAGGTCAGGAGAGCCTGGTTTTAGTCCTGGTTCTGCCGTCAAGTTTCTGTGACCTGGGACAGGGTCGACCCCAAGGCTGTCAGCCTTCTCTTCTGGGACTGTCACCAACTGGGGCACTCTGGAATCCGGGACAGAGACCAGAATGCTTTTCCAGGGGCCTCTCCTCAGGCCTCATGGAGTAGCAGAAACAGAGAAATGGGGTCTGGAGACCCGGCTTCTGGTACCAGCATAGGTATGTCCCACAAGAGTTGAGTGGCTTCATGTCCCTGGTCTTTCCTCGTCTGCTGCTGGCCTTCCCTCCTGCCAACCTTCCCGAGTTTGGAAGAGAAGATGAGATAATAGTGTGGAATTGATTGGCAGAAATAATAAAACACAGACAACCCGCCTCTCTGTTCATCCTAAATCTTGTAATGGAAACACTTTTTAAAGAATTAATATATAAAGGTGCTAGAAGATAGAAGTGTGTACATTGGTGTTCTAGAATGACAAAGTATCCCCTGAATGTTGGAAAGTGTGTATGGTCAGTTTTTCATGCATGCAGGACAGAGGAGGGAGCTACGCCCAGCTGCAGAGCTGGAAGGCACTGGGATGACCCCCAAATTCAAGTCAAGGGATATGGAGGAGGAGCCAGGGACGGCTGTCAGCGATTGTCAGTGATCCCTATACTGGCCGCTCAGTAGGTCGTTCGGGGAGCTCCTCCACCCCTCCTCTTAAACCAGACAGGCAAGCACCAGTATTTGCCCCGACTGAGGGAACCATCCCCGGGCAGCAGCAGTCCCAGAGGGAACAGGAATGTCCACACCAAGAAGCAAAGTCACTGCTGGCTTCCCACCTGGCCCTGCCACCCCAGAGGTGGCTCCTGGGAACACAGTCAACGCCACCTGGCACCAGCCCGGCAGTGGCGAGTAGAGAACTGTGAGGCTGAATCTCAGGAAGAAAGGGAGGCACCAACCTTAAAAATTAATAACTTGGGAAATAAAGTCAGAGAGAAATAAAGTGCAAACTAATTTTCCCGTGCAGTCCTCTGGTCACTCAATAAATAAGTATCACTGGGGCCACTCTGCGAGACTCTGGGCTGGGCAGTGGGGACATGACAGCGCAAAGAATGGGACTCCTGTGCCCTCGTGTGAGTCACAAGTATGGTGGGCACTGCCGTGCCCTCGTGTGAGTGACAAGTAGGGTGGACACTCTGTGCCTTCATGTGAGTGACACGTAGGGTGAGCACCGCTGTGCCCTCGTGTGAGTCACAGGTATAGTGGGCACTGCTGTGTCCTAGTGTGAGTGACAGACAGGATGGACACCCTGTGCCCTCATGTGAGTGCCAAGTAGGGTAGCACCCCGTGCCCTCGTGTGAGTGACAGATAGAGTGCCCTTGGATGAGTGACAGGTAGAGAGACCGTGGGGAAGTCAGTGTGGATGAGGACGTAAGAGAGACACAAATGAGGCCACG
Organism: Tupaia tana; assembly: GCA_026018925.1. NCBI lineage: Eukaryota > Metazoa > Chordata > Mammalia > Scandentia > Tupaiidae > Tupaia > Tupaia tana. The sequence continues at coordinate 89,854,193 of JAKSZU010000008.1, read as the reverse complement.
CTGGAGTAGAGCAGGGCCTTTGCCTTAAATGAAGACGAGGAGGTGACACTTAGACTGAGCCTGCGGGTCCGAGGAGCAGACAGTAAGCCCCACACAGAGAAGCCAGGAGAAGCTGCATCCGAGGAGCCCAGAGAAGGGACCAACAGTGAACATTAGCGTGGATACACTTCTTGGAGTCTGCCTTTCCTGCCCACTGAGCTCTTGGACCCCAGCTGGAAGGGGGCCCCGACATGGAACACAGACACTAAGTCGAGCACACAAACGGTTTGGGCTTTGGCTTAAGAAAACCAGTGCGCTGCTGGGGGAGGTTGGCGACCTGGCCTAGGGAAGATTTGAGGCACTGCTCTCATTCTTCTGGTTAAATAGCTTTTGATCAAGGGATTACCATCATCCCACGAGTCATAGCGAGCAGAGCAGTCTCTGAGAGGTGACTTGCCCGAGACCCCACAGCTAGAACGACACTGAGCTCCTCTGTGTGCAGGCAGAGGGCCAGACCTGAGATGGGTGTGTGATGGCAGACCTGTTAGCCTACAGCTCACCTGTGGTCTAATCCAGGCACCGGGAACACGGCGGATGTTCAGACATCCTTATCAGAGGAGTGAATGGTGCATAACATGTGCCTGCAATTTCAGGACCTGCATTACAGACTCGGCTCGTCCATTTCTTTGACCCTCTGGGGAGACTTATTGATGAGGAGAGTGTGTGGTTCAAAGACAGTCATTCAGATCAAAGGTGGGACATTTCCAGAAGTTTAGGAAGTTTTCTTTTAATAGTCCCAATTAAAAGTTCATCTAAGGGTGGCTAGTAGATGGTGTCATGGTTATGTCGTTGGACTCCCATGTAGTCAACTGCAGTTTGAGTCCTGGACCCGGTGACTTAAAACTCAGAGCTGATGCATGTGCGCGCATGCCCAAGGTCCCGAGAAGAGAATGGAGGAGAAGGGGTTGCAGTGTGGCCATCCCCCTGGGAAGTGAGTCCCTGCTTTCTGTCTTTCTGTCTCTCCAGCAATCGTATGTGCTCTATAGGAAAATTCTCAAAAAAAAAAAAAAACCAAACAAACAAAAAACCAAATCATCTAAAGTAACTACAAAAAAGAAAAAGAAAGAACAGAAAGAAAAAGAGATAGAAGAAGCTGCATGGCCCTCTTTTGGTCCCAGATTTGGAAAGTGAGAGCAGAGGCATGAAACTGGCTTCTCTGCCTTCGACCTATGCACCAGCTCTGGGGGCGTGTGCTTGCTTGACTCTCCTAAGGTGCCTCGGGAGAGAGGCACTGAGCACAATCAGACACTGACAGTGTTTGCTTGCTGGTCCCTTTACTAACAGGGACCACGAGGATGTCCAGTCAGCTGCTGCCTGGTGACCGCTTGCCTGGTCTTCATTTATTTTTCTCTTTTGCAGGGAGAGAGAGGTCTGGATGGATTCCCTGGGAAGCCTGGGGAGGCAGGAATGCAGGTAAATGGGGGATTGGCACTGGGGGCTGGGGTTTGTCAGGGGACAGGAATGACAAGTGTCTCCAGGAGGCTCAGCAACTAGTCCCCAGCCTCTGGCCACACACTGACTCCTCCATGTCAGCACTGGGGCTCGCAGAGCACACACGTTAAATCCTTCTTACACTGCGTGATGGGACGTGCGTCATGAATGTAAAGGAATATGTGCAGTGTGCACACACGTGAAGTGATTATGCACAGAGGCACAGGGCAGTCTGGTGCAGAGTGGAAGATTGGAACCAACTCAAATGCTTACTGGCAAGTTGCATAAATCAGGATGCATTGAGTAGGAATAATAGGAGGTCATGCATGTGCCATAACTTAATCACTTGCTCAATGATCTGATATGGACTGTCTGTAAGGTAGACTGTTACGTGGAAATAAGAAAAATGAGAATGGTGTGGAGAAGTGTATTTATAGACTTATTATTATTATTGGATAATCTCTGGAAGGACAGGCAAGAAAATGATAACCTGGTTGCTTGCTTATCTTGGAAGAATACTTTAGGGGACTGTTGGATGGGGTAGGAAAAAAACACCCTTAAATATTGACCCATGTGAAAGTATTATCTATTCCAAAAGTAACTACATTTAATATGTAAGCAGGGGACAGAAGGTGGTGTGGTGGTTAAGGCACTGGGCTCCCACATGGCTGACTACTGTTCAAGTCCCAGACCTGGCAACTTGAAAGTCACGTGGGGGAAGGGAGGCAGCAGGTGGCATGGTGGTTAAGGTACTGGATTCCGATATGGCTGACCGCAGTTCAAGTTCCAGACCCAGCAGCTTGAAAATCATGCCACGCACATGTGCATGCATATCCAAAATTCCAAAAGGATGATGAAGGAGAAGGGATTGCAGCATGACCATCCACCCTATGTGGGTGATTTCTCACTTTCTTTCTGTCTCTGTCTCTCTCCAGTGAGCACACATGTCCTATGACCAAAAAAAAAAAAAAAGAATCGTTCTGGGTGTGTGTCTATGTGTGCCCAAAGTCCCAAGAAGAGAATGGAAGAGATGGGGTTGTGATGTGGCCATCCCTCCTGGGGGGGTGATTTCTCATTTCCCCTCTCTCTTTCTCCCTGTCTTTCCAAGACAAGTGCACACATCCTATGGCTAAAACCTAAGTGTGTGTGTGTGTGTGTGTGTGTGTGTGTGGTTAAAAGCAAAACTGAAATAAACCCTGAAATCGTACATCCATATTGAAGATAATTAAGAAAATACTCATCATCTTGAATAGTATAATTTAACATATCAATATATTATTCAATTAATACAGTTAAATAAATATAAATTTTAATCCTTGGATATAATAGTAAATCACACATATAAAGTATATTCACTATAAATTAATTATAATGCATATATTAATTTAAATGTGCTATTTTAATATAAATTGAATTTACTTAAACCTAGAAATAATATCTGGATTTATCGATATATTTATTGTCACTTACAAATACTTTTTTGTATTTTTTCCCTTCCCTCAATATTACATCATAAACATGTGACTATTTTCTTAACTATTCACCATGGTCATTACGCACATGACCTCTCAGTGTTCTATGAATGCACCATCGCTTAATTATTTGTTAAATATTATTGTGCTGCCTCTGTGGCAGGCTAGGCTCTCAGTAGTGGAATAGCTCGCGTGGTGACAGCCAGAAAGAGGAACTATTTGGCAGGAGGGCAGCAGACGAGAGCCTGAGGGTGCAGAGGAAGGGAGCACCATGGAGGCTGTAGGTCTGTGGAGATCGTTGGTATCAGCAAAAAGGGAGTGAGGTGCTTGTGCATGTATCGTTCTGTGCATCTCTAATGATACTTTCTTTCCTACAAAAAGTCGCCCTGTCAATGAATGCTGACTATCCAGCCGCCTTCCAGAACCTTCCTTGTTTCTGTGAGACTGACATAAGGGCTCCATGGGAAGCAGCTCTTGGCCCTCAGTGCACTTCCCCTTGGGATCTTTACACGCTCAGCCCTTCTTCCTGCCACTCTTGGAAGGGGCCCTGAAGAGGAGGGTGTGTTTTCAGCATCCCCTTCCCAGGTTTCTGGCACCTCAGTTTCTCTTAGGCATCAACAAATCCTGGCCAGAGCCTGGGCGGCCCTTTTCCTCGTCCCTCAAGCCTGGAGATGCCTTACTCCTCAGATCTCTAAGGATTTCTAAATGACTCTGAGGCACCCCCTCTATACCTCCTGGACCCAAGGCAGGGCTTGGTTACTTTGGCTTCTACCTCTTGCCCAGATTCTCCACAATGTATCCCAGTATCCCGAAGGAAGTCATCATTTCTCTTTGAAATGGGTTATCCACACTGCAGAGCAGTGCGACTCCAGCCGAGAAGTCATGGAGGCATGGCATGTAGGTCAGTCGATGAACATCCTAGCAGTAGGCACAGCCCAGAGGCCTGATACAGAAGACTTTGGCGTCTGAAGGAAAGGCATCCACAGCTTCAGAGCTGCCGTTGCTGCTCCACTCAGTGCTGTATCCCGAGTGCCTGTTCTAATCTACTTTTCCTCTCTTTCCTACAGGGAAGACCTGGCCTTCCTGGTGCAGCAGGGCCCCAGGGAGAGAAGGTAAGCCAAACCACACGGTTACCGATGGATCTGGGCTCTGGGCAAGCAGGTGCAAGAACTGCCCTCCCAAATAAACCAGGCCCCAGGAGAAGGGGGCAGTGTGGGGTCTGGGAGAGAACTGCACACAGAGGATGTGAGCGGGGAGTCGGGAACGCAGAGAACTAGAACTTCTGGTTATTCGATTTAAACTACTTCTCCACCTTTAGGAATAAGAATTCACTAAAAAAAAAAAAAAAAAACAGCAACAAAAACATTACAAAATATTACATTCTCTTATGTAATATCCAGGTGTATTAAAATCTTACACTACTTGAAATGCTTTTTAGACTAGGAAAGGCTGTGAATGAATGCAAAAATTATCTTACAAATTCCTCTTTTCCTCTTCCTCCTTTTGGCCTTCTCTGTCCTCTCCAATATTTTACATTTTCTTCTTTGTCAGAATAAGAATCTGAAAAATGTACTGGGCGTTTAATAAACAAGTTGAAGGTGGTATCCTGTCATATTGATCATCTGTAACAGTTTAGAAAAGCTTTCCATAAAACGGCCATCGATAGCAAATATCCTGTGGGAAGAGGGTGGGAGAAGAAAGAGAGTCTGAGGAACGACATTAGGAGGAAAAGAGAGAGGCAAGACGTTTATGGGACAAAGAAATGGGCTATTATCTGTTGAAGATAAGGTGTATAGTATTCCCAACTGAACTGCTGAGAAATGGATTCATGTTGGAACAGTCACTTTATAAGCTGAGTGGCATATGTAATTGAATGTATAAAAAAATGAAAATGTAATTTAATTTTAAAAGACAACGAAATAATGCTGCTTAGAATTTCTGTATCTCAACTGAAATATCTGCGTGTAAAAGTTCCTTGCTAATTGTGAAGTGCTTTTGAACACGTACGTGAAAGTAATAACCCACCCAAGCATTCAGGAGAACATTTCATCATAAACATTGCATCAAAAGCTTGTGACTATTTTCTTAAATACTCACCACAGTCATTACTCAGATGACCTCTTAGTGTTCTATGGTATGAATGTACCATCGCTTAATCATTTGTTTAGAAATATTTATTGTGCTGCCTCAGGAGCAGGCCAGAAAATGGGTTATCCACACAACAGACCAGTTTGACTCCAGCAGAGAAGTCGTGGAGACATGGAGAGGGAAAACGAGAAGGTGTGATGTCAGATTTGGATTGCAGTAGAAGGGATGATAAGACACAGCCCTGTGCTTGAGGACAAAGAAAGCCCTTCTTCCAGATTTCTAGACAGGCCCTCAGGAGACATCAGACATCTGGTAGAGGACAACCAGGGAGAGAGGAGGATCAGAGAACCGGCCCAGCCCAGCTGAGAAGGACCAGGCCAGGGAACGTCACTTCTCAAGAGGCTCATCACAGAGTTTGGACGAAGGTCACTGTCAGACTCAGACTCATTCCCAGATAGACCGAAAGTGAAGGGAAGGGAAAGGCCACTCTGACTTGCTGTAGAAGCAGGCAGGGTATGCTATAAATAAATAAATAGACTCACGAGCTGGAAAACAACCTCAGCTTAAGAGCGGGAACTGGAGGTTGTTAATGTCTTGCAAACCTGCTCGCTTGAGCTTCAGTTCTAGCTGAGTTAATTATTTGCTCTCCTTCTAAGTATTTTTAGAGTTGAGATTAACATTGTTATATCATTCTGGTGTCAGGATTTTAACATGCTCTTGCAGTTCCCTGACAAGGGGTGCTAAATTCTAAAATAAGTAGTTTATTTCAAGTCAGAAGCTCCTTGCAGTTTATACCTAGGTGATGACCCTTTCCTGCTGCCGTCCCTGTGTGTGTCTGTGTGAGCATTATAAATTAGAGCCTTCTGCCTCATTTGTAGATTGATTTTCCCCTCAGATGGGGGAACTGCCAAGCTATCTGTCATTGCTTAGAATGATCAGTGCAGCAGAGTTGGAAAGACGAGGCCAACGACCAGGGTATTATTTTTGTTGTTGCTGTTGTTGGAACAGCTAAGAAACCAGAGGCTCCAGGTGATAGGGCTCCTCTCCTCTCATTCTGAGAAGTGTCATTGAGACAATCAGACATTATGCAATCTTTGAGGAAGTTATTGGAATGATAGAGATGATCTTTTTTTTTTTTTTTTTTTGGAGAGGTTTTTCTTTTTCTTGCTATAGGGTGCATGCGCTCGCCAGACAGAGAGAGACAGAGAGACAGAAAGCGAGAAATCACCCCCCCCAGGGGGGATGGTCATGCCACAATCCCTTCTCCTCCATTCATCTCTCGGGATCTTGGGCATGCACACACATGCGCTCAGCGTGAGTTTAAGCCACTGGGTCTGGGACTCGAACCACGGTCGACTATATGGGAGTCCAGCAACATAGCCTTTACGCCAGCTGCTGGTCCCAGTGATCTTTTTAAACATCTTCACTCTACAAATGAGAGAATTTAAGACCCTGGAAATTAGAGCAGGTGCTCAAGACCCCACAGTGAATGAAATCCTCATCCAAAGCCCAAGTTCATAGCATGTCCCTGTCCGTCTAGTGATGTCCTGCAAGTCTAGACATCAGGGGATGCATTTCTAGGGCCAAATTAAGAATTTTTACTGAATTGACTTCATGGTTGTACTAGTTATCTATGCTATGTAACAAATCATCCTGACCTTCAGCAGCTTAAATAGCAATCATGTATCAGCTCACATGGTTTCTGAGGGCAGGAATATGGTGGGAACAGCATGAGTGAATTGTTGGTCTCAGGGTGTTTCCTGGGATTGTAGCCACCCTGTCAGGTGGGGTGCAGTTATCTCCAGGGTCCCCTAAGAGTAAGCAGGGATGAGGGAACCCAAAATGAAAGCCATGGTCATTTTTATAACCTAACATGGACAGTCACGTACCTCCGCTTTTGCTATTGCTGCTGTTAGTCACATAGATGAACAGGGGCACAGGGAAGTCACCATACAAGTGTGAATACCAGGAGATAGGGACTGCTGCAGGCCTCATCGCAGCTGGCCAGCACAGTGGCCAAAATTGATCACTGAAAATGTGTCACCCATCTGGGACCAGTAGTTAGCGTAATGGCTATGTCGCTGGACTTCCATGTAGTCAACCGTGGTTCAAGTCTTGGACCCGGTGGCTTAAAGTCATGCCGGGCGCGTGTGCGTGCATGCCCAAGATCCCGAGAGGAGAATGGAGGAGAAGGGATTGTGGCATGGCCATCCCCCCTGGGGGGTGATTTCTCACTTTCTGTCTCTCTGTCTCTGTCTGTCTGGCAAGTGCACGTGCCTTATAGCAAAAACCTCTCAAAAAATGTGTCACCCATCTAATAGAAAGAAGATGATTCTGTGAAAGATTTTTATTCTATTTATGTGTTTTTTTAAGAGAGATTTTTGCTGTAGGGTGCGTGTGCTTGCTGGAGAGACAGAGAGACAGATAGTGAGAAATCACCCTCTGGGGGAATGGTTATGCCACAATCCCTTCTCCTCCATTCTCCTCTCGGGATCTTTGGCAGGCATGCGCATGCATCAACTGTGAGTTTTAAACTGCCGGATCCAAGACTCAAACTGCAGTCGACTACATGGGAGCCCAGTGATGTAACCATTATGCAATCTGCTGGTCCCTCTATTTATGTATTTTTGACCTTGAACAGGTGATTAAACATTGATGTGCCTCAGTGTCCTCATCTCTAAGATAGGAAGGGGAACAGATATTGGTGGAACAGTACCAGAACATTCTGAGACTGACCCCCACGGGAAGGTCTAGGTTCATATCCAGGACCTTGTGAATGTGCCTGTGTGCATGCCATGTCTACGGCTGGCTGAGGCTGGGTAGATCATAGTGTGATATGGGGGGTGCCTGTCTCTTTGTCTGTCTTTCTAATAGAAGACATAAAATAAATAAGCCTTAAAAACAGGATAGGAAAGGTAGTATCACAGGGTAAAAGAGTTAACCACGCTTGCCATAGGAACATGCCAAAGATCTCGTTGCTTTTCCCGTGCACAGCACAGTGCCTTGTAGAAATGTGCTCACTGAGTAGTGGACCATAGGCTGCTGTCAAGAAGCAGGTGGTTGAGAAAAGCCACGAGGTGATTATGGAGCACCAGTTAGACTGGGCTGAGTGTGCACAAACCTACCCTCAAGAAGACCATGATCTTGTTGCAAAGATGAGGCTCAGAAGCAGAAGCTTTAAGACTGTGACAGGAGGGAGTAAACCCGAGCCTGACTGCTAGACCTATCACAGAGCACGTAGCAGGAAGTGGTGCCTGGTTCTTAATGTGGGGAGGAGAACAGTGGAGGAAGGTGGCAACAAGTAACCACGGGGATGCTTGGTATTTCCACACAGGGCGACGTGGGACCTGCAGGGCCACCTGGTGTGCCGGGCTCTGTGGTGAGTCACCAGTGGTTGGGATTGCAGACTTACACGTGGTAGATGTTGAAGGAGTCCTTACCTGTAAGAGTAAGGCAGAACCTTCTAATAACACTGGTCAGATAGAAGCTCTCGACACTGAAAGTGGGGTAAGTCGGAGGAAAGCCGCAGACGCCTGCACGTAGCATGCTGTGAAGGCCTTGAAGAGCTGAGGCAGGCTGACGCTGTGGAGGGAATGCTGTCAACACCTTTGCTCATGCCTGGTTTGTTTCCCAGGTGCAGAGAGAGGGCCTGAAGGGAGAGCAGGTAAGGGGGTGCAGGCTCTTCCACCATGGGACTCAGGGGTAGCAGCAGTAGAAGAGCCATGCCGTGGGTGGGGCCCACATGGCACCTTTCAGAGATGCATCCGGGTGGCTTGTTGCCAGGGGTGCCAGTGCTGCACCTGTTCCTGTGGGCATCTCCTGAGATCTCAGGAAGTAAACTGTGGTCAGGAAAGGGCTCTGGTGGTTCCGGGAACGTGGAGGGGCAGTGGTGAGTAATGAGTGGTTTTTTTTTTTCGTCACCAGGGAGCTCCGGGACCCAGAGGTCACCAGGGCCCAGCCGGGCCCCCAGGGGCTCCAGTAAGTCATCCTCCCAGCCCAGCCCTGCTCTGAATCCCCCTGGGCCTGCACAGCAATAACCGTACTGTCTGCTGAGTGCGGTGTTATCTCGGAACCTTCACATCCCCTGGGTGCCAGGTGCTGCTGTCAACACCATCCTCCACGGGGGGACACAGCCTTGAGAAGAAGCTGCTCCCTGCCGCAGGTCACCAGGTCTCCAGTGTGGAGCTGGAACTGCAGCCAGGCAGCGGCCTTCAGAGCCCCGTCCACATGGGCCATGCTTGTGGCTTTTGGGCATTCAGTCTGGTTGTCTTAGTTTCCCTTCAGACAAAACAGAGTGAGCCCAGCAGACAACAGTGCTGATTAACCCCTCACCGCGCACATCGGCTCTCCCATGTTTCCGAGGGGACTAACCTTGCAGGGGCTTGGGACACTCTGGCCTTTGGCTTCCCCTCTATTAAGACTGTAATAATATGTAAATAACCACTTGAAGAAAGACCATTCAAAGAGCCCCTGTGAGATTTTGGGGCTGAGCTCAGGTTCCGAGGATTAATGACAGTAAACTTCACAGGTTTTTTTTTTTTTTTTTTTTTTTTTTTTTGAGAGGTTTTTGCTATAGGGCACGTGCACTTGCCAGGAAGACAGAGAGAGACAGAGAGACACAAAGCGAGAAATCACCCCCCAGGGGGGATGGTCACGCCGCAATCCCTTCTCCTCCATTCTCCTCTCGGGATCTTGGGCACGCACGCACGCACATGCGCCCGGCATGAGTTTTAAGCCACCGGGTCCGGGACGCGAAATGTGGTCGACTACATAGGAGTCCAGCGACACAGCCATTACGCCAACTGCTGGTCCCTACAGGTTCTCAATTTAAAGATGCTTCTCCTAGGAGCACGGCGCTGCCCCTTTCAAGTTACTCTATTTCACTGAAGGCAATGAGCCAAGTCTGGCTTATCACAGATTCGTATCCCACCTATTGAAGCCCGTTCCTCTTTAGGATGAGGTTGTATCATCTTGCTCAGGTAAAAAACGAGCAAGCACTTAGATGCTGTTTAATTCTCATCTAACGAGGACAGTTTTGTAGGAAAGATTTGGGGTTAGACATGCTACCTTCTGCCTCTGACCTCTGCGAGGCTCAGTGTCCAGAGATGCCACACGGCCGTAACCACCGGTGTGAACTGGGGAGCAGGCGAGGCAGCGTGCTCGTAATCGGAGGCTCCCTGTGCGTTCAGGCTCCGTATCTCAGCCCCCTGCTGGCAGGTCCAAATGTGCCTAGTGGGCTATACGAGAGGTCTGTGAACATGCATGTGTCATGAAAAAACCATGGATGATGTCAATGTTTTTACACCAAAATATACTCTTACCTTAATTTCATTTTCCATGAACTTTTTGCGGTCCCCTCGTATTTTCATATACAAATATATGTATTTTATGTCTGCAAGGCTGGAGGTTTATTTTTCATCTTTTACCAGCGAGGACATCGGTGCAGACATTGAGTGCTTGCACAAAGCCACACAGCTGTGAAGAAGTCCCGGTGACCTCTGCGCCCCGGCTGTGGTCGGGGCAGCCCACGCCCTTGGCCGAGTGCGCGATGCGGCAGCACTCCCTCCGCGCTGTGAGGGGAGTTGCTGTACTCCGCGGCTCTCAGTAAGGAGTGCAGAGCTGGAGAGGCCCGTCCCTGCTTCATCACGAGGCACCTTTCTTGGCCTCTTTCTGGGCCTGGAATGTGCGGCAGCCCTCACCGGTGATGCAGATTTCACTAGGATACGTGAGAGAGGGAGAGAGGGAGAGATCACTGCCGTTCGGGGCCATCTACTGCATACCAAGCAAAATATTAAGACTGAAATGTATTGGTGAATGACACACGGACCAGTCTTGTGGTCTATGAGGAAGATATTTTTAAAAAGAAACCATTGGGCCAGCAGGTGGCAGGTAGGTTAGGGCAGTGGATCTCACGTGACCAATTTCATGATTCACGTCCCAGACCTGGTGCCTTGAGGATCATGAGGGCATGTGTGCGTGTGTGCCCACAATTCCAAGAGGAGAATGGAGGAGGAAGGATTGCAGCATGGCCGCCGCCCTGAGGGTGATTTCTCACTTTCCCTCTCTCTCTCTGGTGAGCACGTGCACATTATAACAAAAAAAAGAAAGAAAGAGAGAGAGAGACAGAGAGAGAGAGAGAGAGAGAGAGAGAGAGAGAGAGAGAAAAGAAGGAAGGAAGGAAGGAAGGAAGGAAGGAAGGAAGGAAGGAAGGAAGATGACTAGTGGGGAACTCCCTGCACGTGTCATGTCTACGATCTGTCACTCTGGGCGTGGGATAGGCCTTGAGCCTCCCTACACTCTACCACAGAAGGCCTCAAGCCTGGTGTCCACCCAGTTGTCCATGTGCTAGGTTCTCTCTGGACGGTGCCGTGGTGCAATAGGATTCAGTACAATGCCCTTTGGGGGCAGGATTCATCTCGCAAACAGCCTGGCAGAAGGCATTGTTAAAGGGGACGCATTAGGGAAAGATTCAAGACCGTCTCATTGTTAAAGGAGACGCATTAGGGAAGGATTCAGGACCGTCTCATTCTCAGGCTCAAGGCCAGTGTCTGTCCCATCTCTAAATCCGCAGGACTTACCACGTGGTGGGGCTCTGACACGTGCTGGCCGGGGAATGGCCGATAGCAGGTATCGAGAGGGGCACTGGAGTGGGACCTGCCTGTGGTGTGAACTCAGGAAGAACAATAGAGCCAGGTGGTCCTTAGAACTAGGATCCGGATCATCTAGTTTAGTGTCCCAATTCTGCCACCAAGTCATCCTGTGTCTCCAGTGACATCACTTAGCCTGGTTGTTGTCCAGTCCATCTCTGATTTAGAAATCATCATGATCGTGCTCCCCTAAACTAACGTGCTGGGGAGCTTAGAGAACCTGACGTACGAAACCGTGTTCCGTGGAGCCTGATCAACCCAGTGCTGGCATCGGGTGTCATTTCTGTCTTCTTTTGAAACCCCAGCAGCACCTAGCTCAGGGTTTTCTGCAGAGCAGCTACTTCCTAAATATTCATTGGATGGAATCGAATCGAGAAGCTGGCTTCGGTGACTTCTGTCGCGAATGGAAAATTTTGAGTTTGTGTTCAGCAATCCCAGAGAGAGGAAAATATGTCCCGCTCTCCAAATGGAAACCACGCGCAGCGTTCTGCATCCAAATGGGGACATCTTTTGTCCTTTCCCAAGATGAAACAGGCCCTGGTCGTGTTACCGATGTGTGGTGGAGAGGCTGCAGCGCCCGCTGGGCAGCTCGGATGTGGAGAGGAAACCCTCTGGCAGGGGCTTCTTGCTGTGTGCTGGGCTCTGCAGAACCTCCTCCCGCAGGGAGGGTCTCACCTTTGCTGCAGTTTGTCTGTTTGTTATTCATTGACGTGGTGTTAGAAAGAGAAAGATCCTGGACCAGAACACAGCCTGGTCACTTAATAGTTATGCAAAACTTGGCAAGACTAGCTGTTAGTTTGATGGTAATATTTATTGAAAATGAGGAAATTGAAGCACAGAGAGCTTCTGGCTACAATTCAAAGTGGTGATTGAGTCACCGCCTGTGCCCGGAGTTTCTCCTGCCCCCGTGGTTCCGTGTGCCATTTGGGCATCAGAGTCCGGCCAGGAGGCCTGGGCATGGTGTCACTGCCTCTGTACCCATTCCGCATGTGCTCTGAGGGGCTGTGTCATCCCCCCCCCCCCACGAGGTCACGAGTTCCACAGTGCCGGTGTCTGCTCCGCACGCACACGGCAGAAACCAGGGAGGGTGAAGCAGGCGGGATTTAGGTGAGCTCAGCCTAACCCCTCCCTGCATCAGTGTTCTTTGTTTAACTGACAGGGCTCTTTCCTAGATAGTGTGTTCATTTATTTGTCTTGACTATCATATTTTTTACCTTTTACTCTCGGAGAGTCAGATTACCCGAGCCGGGAGGCTACAGGCAAAGGGCGCTGGCCTTAGAGTCAAAGACACGTGGGTTCAGAAGAATTTTTTTTTTTTTTTACAAGAAATTTTTACTGTAGGGTGCATGCACTTGCCTAGAAAGAGAGACAGACAGCAGAAATCACTCCCCCGAGGGAATAGCCATGCCATAGTCCCTTCTCCTCTATTCTTCTTTTGGAATTTTGGGCATGCACACACACATGTGCCTTGATGAGTTTTAAGCTTCCCGGTCTGGGACTCAAACTGCATTTGACTGTGTGGGTGTCCAGTGATGTGACCATTGCACCATCTGCTGGTCCCTGGATGACTTTTCCCTGTGTGCTTCTTGTAGACCATTAGTGCAAGCCATTTGACCCTTGCCGTCCTCATCTGTAGACACGATGGTGCTGCTACATCTCCACTGTCTGCATACTTACTTAGGTCAAGTACATGTGCGTGTTTTGAAGCTACGAGGAGAGAATGAGATGCTATTTCCTTCCCGACCTCCCGCTGTCCCCCAGCGAAGTGGGGTCATTTTTCTGTCTAGCGAGAGTAAGAAGGAAGCAGATCTGCACCGTCGAACCCTGCACTGACTGTTATGTCTATTTTTTCCCTCTGTCACTTTCCCGAAGGGTCTGATGGGCCCAGAAGGCAAGGATGGACCGCCTGGCTTGCAAGGTCTCCGGGTAAGTAAGCTTCCCTCCTTTCTGATGTCCCAGCTCACCCGCCCCAGCCCCATTGCGTGAATGCAGACAGGAGAGAAAGCCAGCCCAGGGCTTGCCGTGAATACTGGCAGCAGAACGAAGGCTCAGATTGGGTTCATCCAACATGGCTGAGGACCTGCTCTGTCTGCCTGGAGATGGGCCTGGGGACGTGGAGGGGTCTTGTCTGCCATGAAACATGACCCCAATGATATCGGTGCCCCAGCTGAGAGAGGGCCAGCGCTGAGGGGATACTGAGAAGGGACCACGGGCACAGCCTGGAAGTAGCCAGTGCCACTTAAAAGACGTGATGTCTGAGCCAAGTCTTGAGAAAAGGTGATGTTGAAGCTAAGTCTCAAGAGAAAATTGAGTGAAAGTGTAGATAGCCAACACACTATTGACTACATTTTTAAAAGATTAATATAATTTTATTAATCATTATTTTAAATTTTCTATAGAGCATGTGTGCTCATCAGAGAAAGACAGAGAGAAAGTGAGAAAGTAAGCCACCAGATCCAGGGCTTGAACTGCAGTCCACTGTGGGAGTTCAGTGCTTTAACCACCACATCACTATTGACTGCTTGAATCTTAGCAATTGTGGGTTTTTTGTTTGTTTGTTTTTTAAGAGAGAGAGATTTTTGCTATGGGGGCACATGTGCTCACCAGAGAGACAGAAAGTGAGAAGTCACCCCCATGGGGGTGGCCACACTGCAGTTCCTTCTCCATTCTCTCAGGACCTTGGGCACACATGCACACATGCCCAGAGTTAGTTTTAAATTGCCAGGTCCAGGGCTCGAACCATAGTCGACTATGTGGGAGTCCAGAAACATAACCATTATGCCATCTGCTGGTCCCGCATCCGTGTTGTTACTGAATATCGTATTACCTCAATGTACTCCATGTAATTTAAGTGAGTGTTTTATACCTAAATTGTGCATGCCTAATTCTTTCTTTCTTTATGACTGAGCATGCGCTCGTGCATGGCAGGGCCCCTCCCTGTTCTCCAGGCCATCAGATCTTAGACACTCGCATATGGGCCAGGAGTGCTCCAGGAGGACTGGGCTGGACACTGGAGCCACGGTTGCCGCGTGGGTCTGGCTTCTCTCGAACTGTGCATTCTTGCTGCACCATGGTGCTGGGCCCGCCCAGCTGGTTTTAACCCACCAGTACGCACACGTCCTGATACTACGGCATGTGCTCCCAGGAGACGTCTGGAAGCACAGCTGAGCTAGGGGTCTGTGCGGGTGCCCCCACCCCAAGCTAGACAAGACCCAGACTCAGCTGCGCATCCTAGTTCCCAGCAGGGTGCCTGGCGCAGGTATGGGGCAGCTCACCTCTGTTGAACTCTCACCCTTACGCTCAGATACGCTTGACTAGTTCACAGAGAGAACTGTCCCAGCGGCACCACCATCCAAAGATGGCACAAGTGGCTCCAGGGATGAGGGGCTTTCTGCCTCTGGGGGATTTCAGTCCCAGACCAGGGACCCACTGACAGGAGGCTGTGAGTAGGGGTCCTGGCATCTGCAGAGGCCACCCAGTTATGGCCTCTGGTGGCCTGGAGATCTGTCACTTCTGTGAAGTGGACGGGTCTCAGTTGCTGTGGATGGCTCTGTCTGTGAGTGCTGGGCTGTCCTGATGACACTCGCATCCTTGGTTCTGGTCACTCAGCACACACTTCAGCCCGCCCTTACCTTCAGGTGATTTTCCTTGGTTTTCGAACTCCTCTGCCTTCCACAACCACCTTGAATTCTCAGGCTCTTGTGGGGACCTTGCTTTGAAAGCCAGCTGAGATGTGGAAAGCTGTCACAGTGTGGGGTGAGAGAGAAGGGAGTTGCTTTGTCCCTACTGTGCGTCCTTGGCTATCTCACCACCCATTCAGCATCCCCAGCTCCCCAGTTCTGGCCTCAGGCTCCCTGGTGCTCAGATAGGGCAGCTGGGTGGGCCAAAGCCAGCTTGCCTTCTCTGCGGAGTGCATGGATGTGGGCTGTACAATAAGGTGCTCCTGGGCTGCAAGCTCGGCTCCACTGGCGGCAGCCGGGACCTACCAGCCACCGCCTCCCCGCCTGAGTCCCTCCTGTCGCAGTGGGGAAGGTGTGTGAGAAGGAGGCCCTGTGTGGGCTCGACACGTGGGCCGGCTCTCAGTCTCTCAACATGCTCACACGTGTAGTAAGAGAAAAGAGTCACCTGTGGATGCTTACGTAATTAACGTCCGTACTTGCTGCATTTCCCTTTGCTCTGAATGGCTGCAAGTGCTGCTCTCCCTAACGCAGCGTTACATGGCAGGTGGAACTGTGTATGGAGGGATGACGACGAAGGTTTTACTACATCTTTGTCTCATCTATTATTAAGGAGGGGAGAAAACATCTTGCTGTAAGCTTGTTTGTCAGGCCTTGCTGTCTGGGACATGCCTTAGAACCTACTGGGTGAGCTTCCTGGGGGAGGCCGTTGTTATCCTGAGAAGCACTTTCTGCTCCTGTGAGCTAGACTGTGCAGTGAGAGTGTGATGCGGCCAAGGCTAACCCAGCCCAGGGGACTTCATTTGGGCAAATGTAGCAGGTAAGAAATTTGAGGAATAAATTAACGAGACCCAGCGAAGCAAGCAGGGTGGAGGGGTGGGCTGGAGCAATGGCTTGGGTTGGGGTGTGTTGTTTACTGAGTTCTGTCTAGGCACCAGCCCTCACACCAACCCTGTCATCCCTGTTCCCACAGTGGATGGCACCCTCTGATACAACAGAGCCACTAAGTGGCCTCTGAGGGAGTCACACCTGGGATTATGTGTTGCCAAAGCCTGACTTCTTTCTGCTCCTCACTCTCCTTCCATGTGTCAATGTCACCAAAGCCTGTGCTGAGCCCTTATGGTGTACAGGGCACTCTGACGAAGGATCTAGAACTTTCTGATAAGATTAAGGTCCCAACAACTAGGAGCTCACCATCCACCAAGGAACTCAGTGATCTGAACAGGGCCTAGATACCTCAGTGGGATCGACAAAGACTATGGATGTTCAGAGACGAGGGATTGTAGCCCATTAGAGAGCCTGGAGGGGAGGATGCTGGGGATGGGGTGTTCTGGAAGCCGGGAAGTCCGAGGCAGAAGTGGTATTTGTGGTGACCTGGCAGGAAAGAGCAGATTTCAGCAAGAGTTGACAGGAGCCTTGCAAACAGTCTTTCAGATCCACAAGTGCCTCCAGAGAGGGCTCCCACCTCTGTGCACTTGCCGATGCTCTCGGCCAAGTTTGGAAGTCCATCAGAGGAAGTAACGGCTGCAGATGTGGCGACTCATTCAAGCTCTGCAGATGCACAGCAGGCCGCTCTGCTGACCCCTGCCTTTACTTTATGTGCTTCTCTTTCCTGTTTTTGTCTTTTGTCTTCCTCCTGCTTGCCCTTCTCCCATCCTGCTCCCTTCTCTTCTACCCTTCCCTTTCTCCCGCAGACTTACACACTCCACAAATACTTCTTCAGCCTGTGCTGGTGCCGGGCATTGTCCTAGACTGGTGGGGAGTTTGGTGAGAAGGAAGATGGCAGGCTCCACTGAACAGGCTGCAGCAATGTAAGGGGGTTGACTAAGCTGATACTTTGGGGTCAGTGCCCCGGTGGCAGCAGCTGGAGCGAAGGTCCTGGGGCAGATGCCGTGTCTGAGCTGGAGCCATAAAGGGGGCCAGCAGGAGGAGATGAAGTCGGAACTTCAAGTCCTCAAGGCCCATCCGTGACCATTCCTGTGGGCTGTTGTCAGAACGTTGTATTTTGCTGTGAGTAAGCTGTGGAGCTATTGGACATTTGAAATAATGTTTTATTATGAAATAAAGTAATCATATGCACAAGTAGAATAGCATCATGAGCCCCCATATACCCAATATCTGAGTCTGCGCTTATAGAGACATTGGTAAATCAGTTCAGTTTCTTTTCACTTCTGCCTGTTGGTTAGAAGCTATCCCCCAAATCACATCATTTTGTTTCTAAATATTTGTGTGTTATCTTCAGAAGGTGAGGAATCTTGAGAGAAGTGAAATCACGATATGATTATCCACCTAAATGTATGAGAACTACTTATTGAAGTTTCATCACATTTTTAGTCAGTTTTCAAAATTTCCCTTTCCCGTAAATTTCTGGTTGCGCTGCAGGGTTTTGAGGTTGGTGGCGACAGGCTCATTGTATATGCCAAGCACATCCCCGTGTTTGGAGGGACTTCAAGGAGGGAGGGGGGCAGTTAGGGGTGCCCACAGTGATCAATTGACCAGGGCCAGGGGCTGGGAGGAGCAAAGGGCTGGGAGCACCCATCCTGCTTGGAGTCACACGCCCGGCCGTGGGGACACCAAGGAAAGGGTGGAATCCCAGCTCTGAATAACCCAGCAGTTAGCAGAGGAGTGAGCGAGAGTTCCAAAGCAGGGCTAAGAGAGCATTAGTATCGGGAGCAGCGAGGGTCCCCTCTTACCCTACCTCCTCTCGTGAATTGAGGGTGCTAATCGAGGGTGTCTTTGGGGCCCTTGGCCCTAGCAATTCCCTCATTTGGGCTGTGCTCCATCTTAAAGTCATTGCTTGGACTCAGTGCCTGCCCCTGTGGCAGAGAGAGAACTAAGTCATCTCGTCGTGGGTTTGGAAGCAGCTCCCTGTGCCGTCGTCCTCTAGCTGAGTCAGGAGAACCCGAGGCAGAATGACTTACTCAGAATGACTTTCTCCTTCCCTCTCTGCAAGCTGTCATTTCCTCATCAGTGGCTTGATTGAAACCTCACTAGAGGAGATTGTGAGCCTCAGAGCATGCACATGGGCTGTGCAGAGGGAAGTCAGAGTAATGGTGAGGGGGGGACCTGCCAGCTGGGAGGCGTGGCCAGAGCACAGGGTGGGGAAGGAACCCAGGCCCTTCATTTTAGAGATTAGCAACAGGCAGACAGTGTAATCCCGGCAAGGTAAATGCATTCATTTTGGACAAAGCTGGTATTTTTCCACAATGACATGGTGGAAGGGGAGAACTAGGAGGTGGCATGCTGTACACCACCCCTCCGAGCTGGGGCATCTACCCCCATGTAGACGGTTAGGGAAGGTGCTATGTTTCTCTTTCTGAGGTTTAATTTCCTCCTGGTTGTCGAGCTGAGCATGAAGGCAGTTGACTGGGGAGCATTGTTGCTCAGCTGAGATGCGGGATGCTACAGGCTATCTGAATCCAGAAGGTTCCGGCACAGCCGGCCTGGCCCAAGGCCTCTGTAGCACTTGGGCATGCTAAAGCTTCTAGGAGGCTCACTTTTCCCAATAAAATCTGTTGTGTCCTAATCAGCAATCCCAAAATAGCTATCCATCACTCTCACATCAGCCTGTATCAATTTCTGTAGAATATTTAGCTGACATTTCTCTTATTTAAGAATTTTGTTTTCTCCACTAGAATGTATGGTCATGAGAAAAATTTATTTTTGTGTCTATAGTGCCAAGAGTGCCTCACACCTATAAAACACATGTATTTTATGCATACATATCACGTATGTAAATATGACATACGAAGACATAAGCCTACATACATACTATGTAACAGCAGCAGTGAGCACCCCTGTAACTAAGGGCTCTATGGGTCTGGGTCTCCAGGCATTGGAGAATCGTGTGGTCAAGAAGTCTTGGGCCCAGATTCGAGGCAGATCACCTTGTCCTAACCTTCAACAGGGCACGTCTGACTTTATAGAAGAGTCCCTTCTTGAGACCAGCAGTTAGCGTAATGGCTATGTCGCTGGACTCCCACGTAGTTGACCGCAGTTTGCGTCCCGGACCCGGTGGCTTAAAACTCACGCCGGGTGTGTGTGCGTGCATGCCCAAGATCCTGAGAGGAGAATGGAGGAGAAGGGATTGCGGCATGGCCATCCCCTCTGGGGAGTGATTTCTCGCTTTCTGTCTCTCTGTCTCTGTCTGTCTGGCGAGCGCACACGCCCTATAGCGAAAAACCTCTCCAAAAAAAAAAAAAAAAAAAAAAAAAAGAAGAGTCCCTTCTTCAGCTCTGCCTAGCTCTGTGACCCTGAGCCCCAGCTGGAACAGCGTAGGTCTGCTTTCCTCCTCTCTGAACAGAAAAAGAAAACTCAAAAGTTTGGTTTAAGAAAATGGCATGGCGCCAGGCTACTCAGCTTAATGTGGGATCTGGAATGTCTAAACCCTAGAATCATCATGATGAAAGGATCCTAGAGATTCACAGAGAAAAACTGAACGTGCACCAAGGTGAAATGACCTACTTGAGGTCACTTAGAAATCTGTCCTTGCTCTTCCTGGAGTGAGCAGGTGGGAATATCCTTGGGTCCTTTGCTCACTTTCTTAATATGTTCTTGTTCTTCTCTCTCATCAGTAGATGAGAATCGAAGAGCTGATCCTCTCAGAGGGGGCTCTGCCTCTGGTAAAGATGGGACGGGGTGCCATCAGTGTCGTTCTCCATGTGTCAGTTACTTTAAGAGCACACTTTAAAATGGAATTTATCTCTGCAGATGTAGAACTAATAGAAGGTAGGAAGGAGATGACATTGAACAGTCCCCACACAGCAGGCCTTTACCTGGGTGAGAATTTGCATTCATGTTTCTCAGATGGTCCCCACAAAGCTCTGAGATAGGAAAGTTTTAGTCCCACGCTACCAGTGAGGAGTCCGAGACTTAAAGGTGTGAAGTAAATTACCCAGCGTATCTAGATTGGTGAGGTGAGTAGAATCAAATCTGCCCGACTAAACCTTGGCCATCCTTGCCTTAGGATGGTTGTGTGTGTGTTGTGTGTGTGTGTGTGTGTGTGTGTGTGTGCACGCGCGCACACACACATCAAAACTGGCCACAGGAAGTGAGCAGTCCTTAAAGTGGCTGCCTGGCTACCTAGGACCTTCCTACCTGGTCGACCTGTCCCGCACGAAGCACTGACATGCATTACTTTAATCACAGGCTGTTTCCGTCCAGCTGAGGGACTCCTCATTGCCGAAAGCTAGCAGGTGCACCAGCTCTGATTTCTGGTGGAGTGAGGGGAGAGACATGGGCAGTTCTTTGTCAGTGGCAGCCTGGGTTGCTTTTGTTTGACTTTTCCACTTTCAAAGCCTTTCTTCCTGTCTTTTCCTGCTCTACCAGATGGCGACAGCATCGTTTGGATCACAGGCTACTGTGTGATTCATTTCAGGGCAAACAGCCAGGGTTGATGTCAGGACACCCCAGGTTTTCTCTGAGCACCAGGTTTCAGCTCTAACCGGTAGAAAATAATCATGTTTGACGTTTGGAGCATGAAGAACAGGAACTGAGCAAAAGACCATACGGCACACATTAGAATCACTCGCACAGCAATCCTTTTCTCTGTCAGTGGACTCTCAGATGGCTGTGTTAACTTGGCTGGGAAGAAATTGCTGTTCTGAATTTATAGGCTTCCCTCCTCTCCTGCGCAGACAGGCAGCCTTGGAAATACCAGTCCCACTCAGCATTCTGACATTCAGACTGGCTTGAAAAATCTGCCCTCTTGATAAATTACAAACGCTTACCCAGATACTGTGCTGGGTAGCAATTTAAAAAAGAAGAGAAGAATGACGAGAAGCCAGGCGGTCGTTAGACAGCTCCTTATGGCTGCAAAGCTTTCTTCACCAGCACTTCTCCAATCCCACAATCGGTGATTGGTTGGAAATGAAAAGGTACATATCTGGGGCTACATTTACCACTACAAGAGCTGCCACCATGACCCTCACCTCAGTTACACCAACACCAGCATCATCGCCATCACCACCATTATCACCATCACTACCACCAGCTATATTACCACCGTCACTCCATCACCATCGTCACTGTAATCACCACCGTCACTATTGCCATGGAAACCACCACCACCACCACCACCACCAATATCATCACCACTACCACCCCCCGACCCTCACCACTACCACCACCCCCACCACCCCCACCACCACCAATATCACCACTACCACCCCCCCCCCCACCCCCACCACTATCCACCACCCCTCCACCACCACCAATATCACTGCCACCACCACCAATATCATCACCACTACCACCACCCCACCCCCACCACCACCACCGCCTCCAGGAAGTCTTCCCTAGTCCTCAGGCAGACCTGTGAGCTCCCAGTGCCTGCAAGTCCTCCCCAGGCCGTGTTTGTCAGGGAGCACAAGCACACAGCCGGCTCCCCGGACACTGTGAGCTCCATCTGGGCAGAGGTCACGGTTGGTCCCTCCACTGTCCCCACCGCCTGACGTGTAGAGAGGTTGAATGTGCAGACAGGACCGCAGTGTGCCGAGTGTGCCAAGCGAGCCTCTGAGTCCCTCGGGCTGTCGGGACGTGAGGCTCTCCTCTGAGCTCCACCAAGCTTCCCCCACAGCCCTAAAACCCTTGTGCCCATGAGGCAGCCTCAGTGGGACCTGCCCTCCCCACCACCCCGAGAGTTCTCCACAGGAGAGGACGTTCTGTTCACAATGGCTTCCTGAAGTACGGGCACGAGGGCCCAGGGCTGTGCAGCCCCTTACTCTCCAGGACAAAACTGGGGAGGCTGTGGGTGAGGCCCACGAAGACTGCTTCCTGGCCCTGGCAGGTGGACATGCTCCTGCAATAGGGCAGGAACCCAGGGCGGGAGAGCGGTTGCTGGGAAAACAGTGCCAGCAGCCCAAGGGAAGTAGGTTTTTGTGTGTAAGAGTGGGGTTCAGGGACAGTGGAGACCAGCTGGAATCCTCAGGAAGCAGGAAGGAGAGGGCCACAGGTGCTGAGGGAGGAGGGAACTACTTCTGTTTCCGTAATCTCGCAGACACACTTGGGGCCACTTTGTTCCTTTAACCTTGTTCGGCAGATAAGTAGGCATCACCAGTGAGGGCTCCAGGCCACATCGACCTGGTGTCATCTGATCTCCATTGTCGTCGCTGCCTGAGACATTAACTCTGAACCTTGGTTTCTACACCTACCACAGAGACTGAGAATCCCTGCAGGGCAGGTGCTTTTGCAGAGAAAATTCAGTAAGCACATTGAGGGACACACAGAAGACCGTCCCCAAGTGGTGCTCACAAGCTGCTGGTGTCCTCCCAGATCTTGTTCTCGTGACTTCCGCTTCTAGCGCTTCTGTTTTATGAGAAAACTCCCAGGAAGAAACACAAAAATCCCTGCTTTCCACCCGGCACATAGCCTGTCACACTGTCTGTGCTGTCTCATGAGAAATTAAAGTCACCAGCACACGCCTTCACCCTGAGCCACCCGCAGGGCCCAGGTGCGCCCCCACGTGGATTCTGCAGCGTGTAGCTGTAAAAGGGAAGGGGCCCACACTGTGATGAGGGTGCAGCCCAGAGTTGCTGTAAAATGAGGAAAAGCAAGCCAGCTGGTCAGATATGGCATGCTGCAACCAATGAAGGAAAAAGGAAGGAGGAGGAAGTGTGTGTGTGTGTGTGTGTGTGAGAGAGAGAGAGAGAGAGAGAAAGAGATAGAGAGAGAGACGCTCGGCCGTGCAGTGTCTAGGGAAGACTGACTGACATCTGGTAGGATTAGTTGCCTCCAAGGAAAGGAACCGAGGGGCTGAGGCTAAGGAAAGAAGGAGCGTTTCGGCAGGGACACCGTCCTGTGCCTGGGACTGTGGGGCCGTGTGTTGCCAAAGCACCCAAGTTACGGAGCTGGGATCCAAGCCCTGCCCTGAGCCTGCACCGCTGCCCTGTGTCCGTTCTTCAGGGCGTCTGAGCAGTACGGTGCAGAGCTCCACCCAGACGTGTTACTAGAGCGGCCCCGGGTGATGGTTGCTGCCTGTTAATTCTGGCTTCTTTTGCTCTCAGGGGAAGAAAGGCGACGTGGGCCCACCTGGAATTCCTGGATTGCTGGGGCCGCAGGTAACCACTGTTTTTAAACTCACTTCTTTCACTGGTAAATGGACGACCAGGTAGAATGCTCAGGCTGGAAGCCAGAATCCTGCCAGTCACGTCAAAGCATTAGAGTAATGCCCAGTAGGTCATTTGTCCCCCGCGCTGCACCCCCCCTCCCTCCCTCCTGCCTCCCTTGTGTGTCTGGGGACTGGCAAGGAGGTTCAGATGGATGACCTGCGTCTGCTCCTGGAAGAATTTCAGTCTAGAGGAGGGCAGAGAAGTCTTATGGAAAACAGAAGGGGAGGGAGGCAGGGTGGTGGCGCCTCCTCCCTAGGAGGCTCGTCTCCCAGAGGGGCACGGCTCTGCGGGGACCCAGGTGTGTGGACCCAGGGTGTGCATGGAACCCACAAGCATGTGGTGTCGCTGAGCAGACGGCAGGGGGCAGGGAGTGGTGGGGGATGAGTAGGGAGCGGAAGAGGCTCGGCTCAGTCAGGCGGGTCGAGCCAGTCGGGGGCGATGGCCACTGCAGGACTGAACGGGCCGTGCTCCGGTTTCAGTCTGGCTCCAGTACACTGGGACATTGGCCAGGTTGCTCCTGCTTGCTGGGCCTCAGTTTCCCATCTGTAAAGTGGAGGATTTAGGACTCCAGTTACAGAAGCTCCTGCTCTGGAACAGGAGGTGTCTTGGCTCCCTGGACACCCCTTGGCCGCCCCCTACTTCCCCTGTTCCCACGAGTCCTTCGGGCCTGGGCTCTCGCTTCTATCACTCACTTCGGCCCACCCGCACCCTCACAGCCACGAGCCCACCTGTACCTTCCAGTGCTGTCCCTGAAGGTCCCACAGCGCCCCGGTCCGACGTGCCAGCTCAGGAGCCCCTGGCCCATTTCACAGACGAGGAGGCGACACTTCAGGGACAGAAGGACTCACTCAGGGCCATCCTCTGCTTAGTGAACACCACCCTCAAACTCGAACCCCTCACTCCCCAGGCGACCTCGGCCCTGAACCTCCTAGCTCTCCTTAATTGTAAATTCAGGGCCACCCTGAGCCCCTCCAGGGAAGCATGGTGTGTCCAAGCCCTGGGCCTGGAGAGGTGACACTTCCGCCTGCCTTCCTCAGGTCCCCACTCGCCTTCCACACCCCCGCCCTCCCCTCTGATTAGTAAAATCCTAGTGAGCGAAGGTGCAGGGTTACAGAACCAGGAAGACCCATGTTCAATTCCTAACCTTCCCTATTTGCTGGCTAGGGCTCCTTGGACAACTCAACTTTCTGAACTTTAGTTTTAGAAATAATTTCTTAGAAATAATATCAATCAGGCCAGCCAGTGGTGTGGTGGTTAAGGGAGATGGATCCCACATGGCTGAACTCAATGGTTCAAGTCCTGGACCTGGCAGCTTGAACGACATGCCAGGCAGGTGTGCCCGTGGGCCCAAATCCTGGAAGGAGAAGGACTTGCAGCATGGCCGGCCCCCGTGAGGGAGCTTTCTCATATTCCTTCCCTCCCCCATCTCTCCAGTGAGCACATGTGCCCTCTAGGAAATCAAAAATGCCACCGTGACTACTGGTCATAAAGGGCGATGCTGTGGTGGAAAAGAGGAGCAGGGACCTGGTGGGAGGTAGTGAGGTTAGGGTAGGTGGTGGCTGTCCTGGCGCTCTGGCTGGGCTGTCAGCAAGCGGGTGTGTGCGAGTCTTTCCCAGTTTTCTGTCTGGCTTCTCCCAGGGCAGGGCAGGGCCCTCAGGCTTTAGCACGCACCAGTCACCAGCATCTCCGTCTGCACGCCCGATCCCTCGTGGTGACAGTCATGTCACCCATCAGGCGTTGGCAGGGAGGCACCCACCTGAGAGCACTGCTGTGGGGGCCGGCTGTGGAGGTGCTGCCGTCAGTGTCCTGTGAAGAGGGGCCACTGGGCAGGGCCGAGCCTCCCATTCAGGGCCTCTCGTCAGGGTCGGGGCGCGGCGTGGAGTAAGGACCGTGAGCACCATCATAATTCACAGCGTTTTAAAGATTTCACACTCGGTGTGGCATTTTGCTGTTAATAATGAAAAATAGGATGGTTTTTGCCTTTGTTTTATGACCTTGTTTTCTAGTGAGCAAAGCTCGTATATTTTAAAATTCATCATAAGCCCTATCACATTATTGTAAGCTACAGATTTTTCCCTCACATCTCTGTGTTTGCTACTCTGGAAAATATATTTCTTTCTTTCATTTCTAACTTTGAAGTCATTTTCATTTAACAAATCTTTACCGAATGCTGGGCATTGAGCTCGGTGCTGTCGATGTAAACATTTGCAGGCTTTCCACAGCAGGGGCTTGCGAGCAATAGCCTACCCTGATTTATTCAGACCTCAGTGACTGGAACCGCCATGCAGAGTTGCCGCCGGCTCCCTGCTGCTCTGGAAGGATCTGCCTGATGGGGTCAGAGTGGGTCCCAGCCTCCCCCACCTACGGCAGGTCCTGCGGATCCCTGACATCCCCTCCCAGTTCTCTCTTCCTGACATTTCTGGGTGCCCACCATTCCTGGGCTGGCCCGTTTTCTCCTTATTATCCTTATGTGTGTGTTCATTTATTCATTCATTGTTTCAATAGCTGTTTATTAAGTACCTGCTGTATGCCAAAGTGGGCCTGGGGTCTAGACCCTGACTAAGTAACCATGATCCATGGTCTGAAGGGCTGAATGTTAGTGGAGCAGAAAGGGATGCAGAGGAAGTGGGCTTTGGTTGTTTTAAAGTTTATTTCTTCTATGAGAAAGAGAAAGAACAGAGGGAGAGAGACAGAGAGACAGGCGTTCTCTACAGTGTCTTCAGTTCACAGGCCAGCCCGCCTCAGCTGGTGCAGATTATGGGCATGTACCCAAGTGCCCAGCCAGCTCAGGACCCTGGGTGTGGGCCCAGGACCTTTCCCAGATGTGTCCAGTGTCGCTGCCGTGCCGCCACCTGACCCCAGGGAAGATATTTTGATATACACCCAGGATTTTGTTTTTACTTGGGTAAGGAAAGGCTGTCTGATCAGGCGACGTCTGGCACTGGGATGGTGGTGTTCCCCACGTAGCCCAGGACAGGTGCTCTCGATTGTAAGGCCGCAGGGACAGGGCCAGGCAGAAGACAGGAGACGGATGAGGGACAGAGCCTGAATATGCTTTTCAAGGGATAGAATGAGCGCGCAGGCCAAGCAACTGAGCTCGGATAATTCTAGGAGGCCCTGGGCTCAGGGCTGGTGTCTTGTTGTCTCATACCTGGCCTTGGGATTGCTTAGAGCAGAGGGAGAGTGTCCTGTCCTGGGCAGCCTTGGCTCTCCTGTCACTCCTTCTGTCTCTGGAACACCTCCTCAAAATCCAGGAACCTGAGCTCAGGGTTGGATTAGGCCCCGTGTAATGAGATGCAGTCTTGGAGTGCACGAAGCCCCTGGGTGGCTGGCGTCCCCTAGATGCTTTGGGTGTCTCTCTTACAAGGTGAAACATCTCAGCTGCTGGGCAATCGTGTAATGTGTGTTCACATCCGTGGTGTGCTCTGTGGCATATCAGCATGCCCAGGCGGACTTTGAGGTCGTGGAACTCTGTGTCTGGTGTGGCCGAGTGCTAGTACTGTGCTCAGGACAGAGTCCCTTGAACTGGTGGAAGCACAGCCGGGTGTGGTAGGTCCCCCCTGAGGGAGGGCTGCGTGGCCTTGGGAGCCTGCGCCTCTGTGCAGAATCCCCGAGGTGGGCAGTCAGCATGGCTGACTTTGGAGAAGGACTCGCAAGTGATGAGCGACTTCCCCCCAAAGCCAACGTGCCCAAGTCACGCAGGGAACTTGACTGCCACACTAATTTATACAAGGTATTTCCATATTCAGATTTCATCCACCTTCAAAAATGCACTCTACTCAGAACTAGGTGGCTATTAGGAATAATTATTTACCATTCCTTTATTAGCTAATTGGTTATTTGTGCATCATCATTGTAATTACTAATCACATGAAATAGCTGTCTAGTCACTGTAGGATTAGGAGCATCAAATGTCATTTCATTAATAATAATTGGGCTGATTGGTGAATTAGTAAATAGTCATTAATAGTTATTTCAACTTAATTAATGAAAGTACTCATGTATTTTGTTGTTAGTATTTAGACCCGATGGCTGATTTTCATTCTCTAATAATTAGATTAATTGATCATTTCAGTATTTTATTAATGACTAAAATAGAAAAAAAGGAAGTCACATTTGTGAAATCCTCCTTGGTTCTGGGCTAGTTCCGCATAACGTTCTAAGGGAGGGGCTTCGACCCTCCCATGACAGGTAGGGAGACCAAAGGGCTGAGAGTGAAGCCACTGCCCAGTGCACTGGGGCGGAATGAGGTCACCGAGGACTTGACCCAGAGCATCCTACAACAAAGCCCTATTTTTTCAGAAGCTCTTAGGACCCCTTCATCTCTTGGTCCAGAGAGCAGGTGTGGTTACCTCCAGTACCTTGGAGAGCTCCTGCCCTGCTGGGTCTTGCCTCTAAGTCCTACCTACCTTCCTTTCAGCACAATTCTTTCTGGAAACACTAATATCCTCATCTGTATGAGGGGGGCCAGCAAGTGGCTTGGAAGTTAAGATGGCTGGATACCATGTGGCTGACTGAGCAGTTCATGTCTTGGACCCAATAGTTTGAAAACCACGCTGGGCCTGTGCGTGTATGGGCATGTGTGCCTTAACATTCAGAGAAGAATGGGGCAGAAGGGATTGCAGTGTGGCCATCTCCCCTTTGTGAGGTGATTTCTTACTTTTTCTCTGTGTCTCTCTCTGGCAAGCATACACATCCTATAGCAAGTTTGAGAAAAAGAGAGAGAGAGAAAAATGTGGAGAAATTTTGGCTTTCTGGAAGGGTTTTGGTTTTATGGTGGGGGATGTGGGAGAGATAAGGGCGGTTTCTGGTCCCTAGAAAACCCAAATGCCAGTCACAGACATGCAGAAAAAAAAGAGAGAAACAAGCTCAATATTTCTTTGCTAAGATTTTGCAAGGTCTTCTAGTTTCATCTGGAAATTTACCAAGGAGGTGACTGAAATGACTGTGCTGTTGGGATATACTGTGTCGGAGAAGTCAGGGCGTGTTCTTCTGAGTTTTTCTATGCAATAATGCATCCTGACTGTTCCAGCGGCCCAATGGTTAAATTTTATTTTTAGGAGAAAAGGGGTATAAAATGAGGGTGCAAATTACAATTAACCAGAAGGCCAGAGAAGGTTGGTCCTATCTTATTACTGAGCATCACAGTAAGGTCTAAAGGCCATAGAAGATGCTGAAATGCCATTATTATCACCCAGGACAGTTGAGATCATGTTGTTCTGCCTCTGTTCCAGAGTGTCCTCTTATCCGAGAAATGGAAATGCTTTGCTGGGAACCCTCAGACAGTTGCAACAGAGGTGTACCAGCCCCTCTGCTACATTCTCTGCTACCTAGCAGGAATCTCTCTCTTGCTCACTCTGCAACTCAACACATCCAAACAGACCCCGTCACCCCTCACCAGACCCAGATCTGCCATTCCCTTGCAGAATGTCCCATTTCCCTCAAAGGCCTCCTTATAGATTGTATCCATATCCTGGTAGTGTTAGTCCTTCTGTCCCTGCTGAACTCTCAGCCCATCCTGGTCTGCGTACCCCCACTGCCACCATGCTCCAGTGCCAGTCCAGTCCTTGCCGCTTTCCTCTCTGGACTGTCTCCTGGTCTCTTTTCCCAGGATGTCTTCTCACTAGAGGCTTCCAAGGACAGTAGAGATGTGTCTTCCTGGGTTGAGTCCACAGTCTTGCTCTTGCAAGACACCTCTGTGATCTTTGTGCTCCTCTGAAGGTGAAGCCTGAAGTCTGTGGCCCCAGGGATGCTGCCCTCCCTCACTCTGCATCCCTGTCACCCGAGCTCCCTGCTCAGCTCACCGGTGACCACTCGACTCTGGCCCAGCTGCCCTGCCCACTCACCATATTGTCTATTCTCATGCATGGCTTCTGCTCAGGCTTTCTGGAGCCTGCTAGACCAAGCTCGGCTAGACCAGCTCAGCTAGAACAAACTCGGCTAGACCAGCTCGGCTAGACCACGCTTGGCTAGACCAGCTCTCCTAGACCAGATCTACTAGACCAGTTCAGCTAGACCAGCTCAGTTAGACCAGCTCTGCTAGACCAGCTCAGCTAGACCAAGCTCTGCTAGACCAGCTCAGCTAGACCAAGCTCTGCTAGACCAGCTCAGTTAGACCAGCTCAGCTAGACCAGCTCAGTTATACCAGCTCTGCTAGACCAGCTCTGCTAGACCAGCTCGGCTAGACCAGCTCTGCTAGACCAGCTCTGCTAGACCAGCTCAGCTAGACCAAGCTCTGCTAGACCAGCTCAGCTAGACCAGCTCTGCTAGACCAAGCTCTGCTAGACCAGTTCTGCTAGACCAGATCGGCTAGACCAGCTCGGCTAGACCAGATCGGCTAGCTCAGCTAGACCAGCTCGGCAAGACCAGCTCGGCTAGACCAGCTCGGCTAGATCAGATTGGCTAGACCAGATCAGCTAGACCAGCTGGGCTAGACCAAGCTCGGCTAGACCCGATCGGCTAGACCAGATCGGCTAGACCAAGCTCGGTTAGACCAAGTGCGGCTAGCCCAGCCAAGCTGACCTTCAGAGCTGTTTCCTGATGTCCCCACTAAGCTGCCACCTGGTTTGTACGGCTTTTGAGCACCCCCCTGAGGTCATTCTCTGCGTTTGAATTCTATTCCACAAGTATTTCCTGAACTCAGCCCTGTGTCAGAACTCATGTGTTCTCCACAAAATAACCCCACCAACAGAGTATTGTTGAACCTGATTCTCACAAAGCAGATACCTTGCCCCAGGCCACACATCTGCCGGGCTCGTGATTAGCCCTGCCTCTGCCGCCACCTTCTCTGTTGTCCCCAGGAGGCCCAGAGGTGCCCGTGGATTCTGCTGGGCTATGGTCTTTCTGGGAGGGCAGTGCTGCCTGAAGACCCCCAAGGGGTGAGGGGTGAGGTGCCAGAACCTGCTGGCTGGAATAGCCCATCCCCAGAGTGAATCTACAGCAGCAGGGCCAGGGCCGTGCAGAGGACTCTGAGGTCAGAGTCCTCAGAGTCCTTGTGCCTGCTGCATGCCTGGCTGCTCTGGGAGGCATCCGGGTGCTGCCAACCCCTGTCCCTTACTGGAGGTTCCCGTCCCCCCAGGCTTGGTGTTGCTTGTCACTGACAAGACTCTGGGCTCTGCCCCAGTGGGGGAGACACTTGCCTCCTCTTTGACTTTTGAACATCCAGCATAAGAGCTTTGTCATGTGTAGTAGATGAGAGGGTAGAGGCTGGGTCCCCCACGATTGTCAACACAGGGTGTCTCCCTCCTCTCCCTGCCCTTAGAAGGAGGAAAGCACCCACAAGCCCATCAGGCAAATGCTTTGGTGGCCCGTTGACTTCAGTGCGGAGCTGAGGGCTAAGGACAGGAAATGTGCGTGGAGCCTGGTCCTGTGAGAACCCGTGGGCTGTGGCAGGGCCTCGCCCTCACCGCCTTCCGGCTCCGTGGAGCTTCCGCTGCGGTGTCACCACAGACGCGCTCCTGTTTCTGCGTGGGCATCTGTCTCTGCAGCGCTGAGAACGCGTCTGTCGTAGGGGCTAGAGAGTGGCAGTTCGCAGGCCCCACACCTGAAGCCTGCCTTGGACCACAGGAGGGCGTCGTTCGGTTTATTCTTTGTTTTTTCCCTTTAAACTCTCATAGTAGTAGAGAGTTTTAATAATCCTAAGGTTGCTCCAAAACCTTGAAAAAATATACCAGAAAACCTGGATTTCCAGATTATTTTGAGGGACTGTTTGTAGTGATGGCTTTGCAGGCGTGTAGGCAGTCTGGCGGAGAGAAGTCTTGTCCCTCTTCCTGCCTGACACAGGGGCCCTGCCCCTTCCGCTCATTGTCCCTTCCTCCTCCCGGGCCTGCTTCACCTGCCCATGTAGGCTACCTGGACCAGCGTCACTGGAGCAAGGCCCCGGGGGCTTCTACCCGTGGGCTGCGGTAGGTCTAGTGAGTGGCCAGCGTGACACTCCAGGCAGGGGTGGGGCAGAGAACAGGACAAGCTCCCACACCCTTTTATGAAGTTCATTTATTTCATGAGGCAAGAGTCAGAGAAACAGGGTCTTCACACCGTGATCCACCGCACCCCAGCCATCTGGGGTGGGGCACACGTGGGCCTGGTGCTCCCAGGGAGGTCTCCAGAGAGAAGCCTGGAACCTTCCCTGTGGCTCAGCCTCACGGGTTCTCTGGCTTCTGTCTGGCCTGCCTTCCATGGTCGCACTCCTTCCTGCATTGCCAGCTCGCGCTGTGTCAGCAGAGTGGGTGGCACGGGGGCTTGGCACAGACAGGTGGTCCTCAGGGCCTCACCTGGTGTTTCCAAAGCACTGGCTCTCAGACATTCCCACAGGGACAGTGGCAGGGCCACAGACATTCCCACAGGAACAGTGGCAGGGCCACAGACATTCCCACAGGGACAGTGGCAGGACCACAGACACAGCTGCTGCCTGTGAGCCGAGCAAGGGCCCGTGTCCCTGTGTTTAGGACGAGCTCTGCAGGTGAGTCTGCCGCAGCCCAACCCCTAGGAGTCCGCCGACCGGAGATGAGGGCGGTGTGGCCTCATGGACTCTCGGAGGGGTCCTTGTCTTCTCTGGGCCTCCCTTTCTTTCATTCCCATCAGGTGCTCGGTGAAGGCTGTCCACTCTAGCTTGCCGAGCGGCTGAAGTTGCAGCAAACCACACAGGGCAAGGGCATTTGCACGAGGTGGAGGAGGAAGGGGCGCTCAGAGTGGTGGGCTGGTTCGGAGGCGGAGACCTGGGGTGACCTTGAAGCAGCGCGCAGCATCCTGGGGCCATGGTGTCTCTGGGATTGTAAGGAGGCGAGAAAGCTGAATATACTCAAATTGCTGAGAGAGAGGGAGAGAGGAGAGTGTGCTCCGGGGTTGGGAAGGGGCCTCAGACTAGCCCTGTGGGCTGGGGTCACCAGAAGACCTTCACGGATCATGTGGAGGTGAGAACAGGTCTCCTGGGACGGGCCGTGTGCAGCAGGGTCCCGGGGTGTTACGCAGAGGGGAACAGTGTGAGCTGGAGCTGAGGCTGGAGCTGCCTTCGGGGTCCCCTCAGCCCTCTGCCACCAGGGTGGACCCTGTGGGTACCTTCCCCGGCACTGCCCGCTCTGCATAGCCCTCTGAATGTCTGGGAGGAGGGTGGGTGCTGCCCAGGGACTCCCCAGAATGGAGTGAGCAACGAAGACAATTAGGTTCAAGGTACCCCTGGAAATTCCTGCTCAGGAAATGATCTTTTTCCACCCATTTTATACCTGGATATGATTTAGACGTGTCCCCCAGAGGGAGAAAAGGGCCAGGTCACCAGTGCAGTGACCTCTGCCATTTTTTAGTATTTATCGCCCCCTAGTGGCCACGCGTTTCTCTTCTCTGAGGCGCTCGCTCTGGGCTGTCAGGTGACTTGGAGCTTTGGGAGGGCCCTTGTGTGCCAGCTCTGGCCAGTGCTGTGTGACAGAAGAGGAACCAGGGGGCCTGCCCTCAAGGGTTTCTGGGTCGGAGGGCACAGTCACACTAGCCTTGAGCGTGGAACAGGGCGCGCTCTCTCTGCCTGGGTGATTGGAACTTTTCAGAGGGAGAGAGAGGAGGCAGGGAGGGCTTACGATGCAGAGGCCCGAGCGAGGGTCAGCCAGTCCCTGAAAGTCTGTGGCTGTGATGGGCAGTGGCAGGGGACAGGGCAGAGAGGAAGGCCGAGAACACTCAGGGGGACTTTTTATCTGGATACGATTTATGGTTATCCTTCAGAAAATGGGGGCCCCTGGTGGGCTTCAGCTGTACTGAAATCAGATGTGATACGGTGAGGGGTCTCTGGGCAGGGCTGTTGGGGCCTATGGAAACTCAGAACACGAAGGCCTGCTTTCCAAGGACCCTAATGTCACGCGATTCCAACGGCCCCTGGCGTGTGCCCTCTGCCCACCCCCCACCCCCCACCCCCGTCTCTAGACCAGCAGCTGCTTTTTCAATACACATGTGACCAACACGGGCCTTCTGACACTCCTCCAATTACTCCCAGGGCCTCCACAGAAGTCCCACCTCCACCACGGCACTCCGCGGCCTCCGGGGACTGCCCCCATCCGTCTGCATGGCCACACTGTTCCCAACTGGCCTTCAAGCACCGGCCTTCGCCCACCTGCCTATCCTCATGCGGGGCCTTGGCGACCTTCTGTCCACCCTGGTCAGGGCTCACTCCGAGTCCTTTCCTTTCACTCCTGTCATAACCTGCCTACGCGCCTCCGACGCTCCCCGCCCGCATCTAGAGAGGGGCTCGGGTTCCTTCTCCGGCGGCACCTGGCCCTGGCCCTGGCGTCCCAGAGTGCAGTGTGGGGTGGGTGAGACCCTGACCGGTCTGGAGAGGGGCTGGAGAGTCAAGTCCTTCCCTAGGATCGGTGTGGGATGCTCCCCCGGACCCGCAGACCTGGGCCTGGCCAGGTCCACCCCGGCCACGCGTTGCACACCCCAGGAGGGCCTGGCACCGGTGTCAGTGCCGGCCATGGCCGATGACTGGGAACTGCCGTTCTGGAACGTGTTTGTCCAGGGCCAGTCACTGTGTGCGTGCACACGCACATGTACACGTGCACTCACCTTGAGTGTGCGGGTTGGTGCCCAGCAGAAGAGCGGAGCTGGCACACGCACACACGTGTGCTCACCGTGAGCGTCTGGGTTAGTGCCCGCAGAAGAGCGGAGCCGGCACACTGTCACACCGTCACATGCCACCTCACACGAGGCATTTAGCATTTTGCAGTTTATGGCAGACGTTTTTCTGCCCTTCAGCTCCTTTCCGTCAGCATTCCGTGCCCGGCCGAAGCCCCATGTGTCGTCACACCCCACCCGCCTCTCTCCACGAGGCAGCCTGGCGCCCTCGTAACCACCTCATCTCTCCTTCACAGGGCCCTGCAGGACTGCCTGGTGTCCCCGGCTCCCCCGGACCAGGAGGCCCCCCGGTAAGATCGGGTCTGCGTTTCTCAGCAGGCGGTGGGTGGTGGCTCACGGCCCACGGGAGCCAGGGACTCCTCGTGCACAGACGGCTGCCTCTCACCTGGTCACGCCCAGTGAGGCACGAACGGGGGCTCCACCTTCACAAAGCCCAGGCCTCTGGACCCGCAGGCCTGGGAGCCCCAGATTAGAGGCTTCACAAGTTGTGAACATTCTGCCGGCCGCGTCTAGGATGGGGTGCAGGAGGCACGTCGGCCTTTCAGTGTCGGTGGTTTGGCTTCGAGGCAGAGCAGAGGCCCAGGGCCCGCGCTCGTCAGCGTTTTCTCCCTTTAGGGGCAGAGCACCCCTGAGCAGGGAAGGGATGAGGCGTGAAGACACATCGCCCGTGGGGGGACTGTGACCGGCAGAGGGAGTGCCCTGTCTCGTTAGGTGGCACGACAGCGATGGCAGCCTGACTGCAGGCCAGGGGAGCCGTGGACGTGCTCACTTCAGAGCTGGGAAGGTTCACGTCTCGGTGGCTCGCGCTGAGGACAGTGGGCTCCCCAGGTGCCCTGGTCCGAGCCGAAGCCTGGGTGTTGGCAGGGAAGGACTTGGGACGAGGGCCTGAGCTCACGTGGTCAGACTAACGGCGTCCATGTGCTCCTTTTCAGGGTTTACCTGGAGAGATCGGCTTCCCTGGGAAACCCGGGGCTCCAGGGCCTGTGGTGAGTGTCAAGGTGCCTTCCCGCTCACCCCTCCCCGCTGCTCCATGCTGGGAAGGGCAGGTCCTCGCAGCTGCCCGCCTCGTTCCCAAGCCGAGGCCTCCTTGGCCAGCCTGACCGTCCCACCGAGCAGGCCTCCTCGGGCTCGGTCTCCTCGCACGCGCCCCACGAGGCCGGCTGGAGTGTGGGTGTGGTTGCTGTCCCCAGGCCGTCTCCCCCAGGCCCCTTGGGGTGCTCTTGCTGCCCAGCGATACATCCGAAAGCCTTGAAGGATGCCCGGAGAGCAGCAGAAGCAGCAGATGCAGAGGAATGGCGCTGGTGTGGCAGGCCCTCCCGTCACCCTGCTCCCCACTCTTGTGCGTGCTGAGGAGACCCTGAGGTGTCGGGGCCTTGCGAGCTCTTGTAAGACCTGCAGTGGAGCTTGGCAGGCTTTAAGGTCTCCCCGACAGAGGAGGTGCACAGTGAAAGCTGGAGTGTTGCCTCGTCTTGGTGGCATGTGGCTTTCAGGGTGGAAAGTGGGTGTGACCAAGAGTGCTCTGACCTCATGTGACCAAGTACTGGACAGGCATGCACTGCCCTCCCCTGCACATTTACACTCGTGGGCTCTGGGTGGGGAAGACCTCGAGGGGCTTCAGCCCACGTGGCCCCCCAGCACTGATGGAGCTCTTGCCACCAGAGCCGGTGAGGCGAAGGCAGAGCAGGTAGTGTAGCATGCCATGGCTCTCTGCCCTTCTCCACGGACCATGGACCCGTGCTCCCAGGGACCACAGATGTGCCGGTGCATGGGGGCCCCAGGGTAAAGGTGTGCAGGTGCATGGGGCCCTGGGGACTACAGATGTGCAGGCACACGGGGGCCCTGGGGACCAAAAATGTGTGGGCACACAGGGGCCCAGAGACCACAGGTGTGAGGGCACATGGTTGTTGGGCAAGAATTCAGTGCTGTGTTGAGCACTCGGGTGAACAGGTGCCATTCAGAAAAGACAGCCAGTGAACAGTGTCCCTAACATACACCCCCTGCAGTCAGCTGCAATGTCACCAACAGACATTTCAGGGCCATCTGAGGGCTCAGGTGCATTCACAGTCTCGTCAGACCCCGTGGCTCGTCAGAACGTGCATCAGTGCAAACATTCCAAAGAGGGGCGCGTGTCACGGACAGAGAATGGCGAAGGCATTCAGGGTTTTCAGGACTAAGCCATGGTTTTGGAAGCGCGGCTCCTGGCTTCAGGGCTTGCTCTTGGGCAAGAACAAACAACCCGCTCCCTTCCAGAGGCCTTGACTTCGGGACATCTGCTCTGGGCAGCTGGGGCCCTCCTTTCAGAGCTCCTGGCCCAGGCCGGGGACGCAGGGCGACGAGTCTGAAATTGGGTGTGCAGTGGCGTGGCCTCGTGGTTGAGGGAACTAGATCACAGCCACTGCGTGGTCTGAGTCCCAGACCCCGTGGCTGGCGAGCACGCTGAGCACACGTGTGTGCGTGCCTGAAGTTGCTCCGACAGGCTGGAGAAGCGAGAGGGCGTTGTGGTACGGCCCTGCCCCCAGGGTGCTTGCTCCCTCTCCTCCTCCTCTCTCTTCCTCCCTCTCCTCCTCCTCTCTCTTCCTCCCTCTCCTCCTCCTCTCTCTTTTCCTCCCTCTCCTCTTCTCTCTCTCTCTTTCTCTCTTTCTCCCTCTCCTCCTCTTCTCTCTCTCTCCCTCTCTTCTTCTCTCTCTCTCTTTCTGTTTCTTCCTCTCCTCTCTTTCTCCCTCTCCCCTTGTCTCTCTCTCTCTTTTTCTCTCCCTCTCTCTCTCTCTACCTCTCTTTCTCTTTCTTCCTCTCTCTCTCTCTTTCTCTCTCTCTTTCTCTCTCGCAAGTGTACACCCCCTCAGGCAAATTTAAAAAATAAAAAAAAGGAGGCAGCGAGTTCCGTGGGCAGAAGGATACCAGGATTATAGCGAGTGTCACTGCTGGCCCCTGGAGCCAGAGTGGGGTGGTGTTCTGTGGGGGACAGGCCTCCCTCCGTGTGCCCTGGGGACATGTGACATCTGACGTGCCGCGTGAAGTGCAGAGGAAGCGGCGGCGAGGAGCATCTTGGTTAGAGGACGAGCCTGGAGATGAGCAGGAGGCCTGGTTTCAGCCTCGGGGTCTCCGCTCCTGGCTGTGACCTTGAGTCAGTCACCCGGCCTTTGCGGCCTGTCGTCCTCACCCTCGCAGCGCCGCAGTGGCCTCTGCCCTGCCACCTGGCAAGGGGGGGAGGGAGGAGCACCCTGTGTTGGAAAGCACCGCGGAGCCTGCTCAGTGTCGCCCTTAGAAACGGAGGCAGGCGGATGACCCACGCTCTGCTTTCTGAAGGGAAGAAGGGAATGTCAGGCGGGCACGGAGGACGTGAGCACAGGCTCTGGGCAGGCAGAGGAATGCGGGCGGCGCTGTCCGTGCTGGCTCAGGGGCCCCTTAGAAGCTGAGGGTGCCAATGGCAGAGGAGGGTTCCACAGGCCGCCCCGCCACCTCATCCGCCACACCTTCCGAGATGCTGAAGCAGGACTCTGACCGGAGGGTGTTCCTGCCTTCAGTCATCGCAGCGTGTCCAGAAAACGAGGTCCAGCAGACCCCACAGTCTCTCTGAGTAGAGACGGCACAGCGGACGGGAGGGGGGGCCGTGCCTCCCAGTTTCTGGAGGCAAGATCAGCTCCTGGCGTGAAACGGCTCAACGTGATGCTTCCCTCAACATGTCCTTTATTTTAGTTTACATTTTCCCTCTTATCCCAGGGATCACCTGGAAAGGATGGCATGGACGGACCACCAGGCCTGCCAGGATCCAAGGTCGGTTCCCTCCGGGCCGGAGTGGTGGACTGGGGACCACAGCCCAGAAGCCAGAGCCTCTTGGTTGTGGGGAATTCTAAAGGAGGTTGATTGTCTGGGTGTGGGGTCCAGGTGCTGCTAAAGTATCTAGGTTTTTAGGGCTGGGGGGGAGCTTTTTATTTCTACTGAGATAACTGGTAAAGAACTCACAGCCTTAGGCTTTGAAGCTAATCAGTTATGAGTAGGTACGTATTTCTCTGGTGAGGAGGAAGAACTTTCAGATGTCCTTATTAACATAATAAGAGACCTCAGTTTTATATATTCTAGTGGGCTATGGTTAGGTTTTATGGTAAGATTCAGGAGCTAAATTGTCATAAAGTTGGGAAGCAATTTATAGTTTAAATATTCCAAGCGGACAATTATGCCAATGAATGGATATTCTTTCCTAGCGAACATACTTTGGCTCAAGTATGCCCGTCAACAGTCCTTGAAAGCCACTGCTAAAGGCAGCTCTTAAGTGTGATGGGCAAATTCCTAGTCCTTTGCAATAAGCAGACTTAGAGACTCAGCTTTTTCATGACAAAATACAGACTGAGTATAGATCTAATTCAATTTTATGGGTATTTTATGTAAATATTCTCCATCCTTCTTCCATATCTTTCAAAACAAAGGGCGATGGCGAAACAGGTGCTGAGTGTTCTCAAAAGCACTCACATGGCCTCCCTGACTCTCAGTCTCTCAGTAAGGAGAGAACACGAGGGCCAGGTAGTTGTGCAGCCGTGAAACACCTGGCTCTGCGAGGCTACCCATGTGAGGAGGTTCCAGGTTCGCACACAGAGACTTTCCTGAGTACACTCTGTCGTGGATGATGCAAGGGAAAAGAAAAACAGAAAAAGAAAAGAAGGAAAGAGTGTCATTTCTTCTCAATTTGTGTGTGTATATATATATAATATATATGCATAGAAAGTATATATATGTATGTGTGTATATATAATATATATAGAAAGTATATATAGTATATATGTAACATATATATATTTTTAAGAGATTTTTGCTATAGGGCATATGCTCTCACTGGAGAGACAGAGAAAAAGAGACACAAAGCGAGAAATCACTCCTCAGTGAGGATGGCCACACTGCAATCCCTTCTTCTCCATTCACCTCTCCAGATTTTGGGCACGTGCACACACACACACAAAAGCACCTGGCTTGAGACTCAGTCTTAAGACACCGGGTCCAGGACTCAAACCATGGCCAACCATGTGGGAGTCCAGCAATGTAACTATTAGGGCCATCTGCTGGATCATATTTTATAAATAAGAATGGGAGCTGCAGAATGCAGAATCTAGGGGTACATAAGATCACTGGGCGCAGACAGTCTCTGAGTTAGTTAGAGGAACCCAAATGGCCTCTGAGAGCAGGCGTTCGTTTGCTTTCTTCTCTGGAAATGGTGCCGAGTGTCTGACCTGAGCCTGGCCCATGCCCTGTTAACTTTGCTTTGTGTTCCTTGCAGGGAGAACCAGGAGGAAGAGGGGAAGATGGTCTTCCTGGAAAGCCAGGCCCTCGGGTAGGAACTTGCTGCCTTCCCCCTTATCCTTGTGATTCTAGGTGGCATGTTTGGGGTTCTGTGTGAACCTTGACTTCTCAAACATAGATTCTGAATCAGCTAGGCCTAGTGGGAAGCAGGTAGGCCCATTGCCCAGGGCAACTGTAAAGTGTGGGCGGGGCTGGAGGGCTCCAGTAGGGAGGTTGCCACGTCCATACTATGGGAGAGGTGGTTCCTGGGACTCTAGGAGACCTGTTACTGGGGGAACAACCCCCAGTGACAGCTGTGGCCTTGGGAAGAACATGGTCATCATCATTGTCCAGCATACCTAACAGGGCGGGGACAGACAGTGCTTGCTCTCTTCCTGACTCTACTCTCCCTCCTTGTCAGCTGAACTCTACAGAAGACCAGGTGGGTGGAAAGAGGCCCAGTAGATGCACCTGCAGGGCCTAGTCCTCCTGGAGGGAGAAAGGTTGACATGGATCTGAGGGGACAGAGGCTACTGAGCTGCTTAGGCAGGGCCCCTGGAATGTGAGCCCCTAAGCATGCAGCCCCTGCTGTGGCATCCTCTGCACCCAGGCGCCTGCCTGGAAGGGCTGCCTTACTCGAGGCCTTCCTGGGGGCTGCAGCTCTGTGTGCAGCCTCAAGGACCCCAGCTCAGCATTGCAAACTTGGCCAGGGCCAGAGTGCACAGAAGAGAGAGGGAGGGGCTGTGTGCATGTGTATGTGTGTGTGCTGTGTGTATGTGTGTGCTGTGCACATACAGTATGTGTGTGAAGGGTGTGTGTATGAGCATGTGCACAGGCACCCATGAGTCTAGGGGAGACTGGCCAGCCAGGAGGTTCCATGAGGACTGCCCCCTCTTCCTCCACTGTCAAAGCCCCCTCTTCTTAAGGGTTGCCCTGGTCTTCATCAGTGCTGCCTCCCCTCCCGGCTCACAGCTGGGCACTTCACAGATGCTCTGTGAGGACTTACAAACAGCCAGGCAGGGCACTGGGGCGTCTGGACATAGCAGACTGGCCGACCTGTGCAAGGTGAGGACTCTTAAGAGGTGCTAATTGGCAAATACGCAATCCCTCGTGTCCCCTGTGCTGACTTTTTCATAAATTGGTCATTCTTTAGAAGGCCAAATTTAAATGGAGCAGCACATAGATTGACTTGCACTGAGGCTGTCTCAACACACCCAGGTTGACTCCAGCTATGGAGAGGGTGTCCCCAGGAGTCACCAAGAGGCCTCCACTTCCTGGCTTCCAGATTCTGAGGACTCAGCCCTTTGGTCCTGGTTAGCACACCAACATATGTCCCAGGGCCCCTGCTGGCTTGGCATTCCACATGGTTTAAGGCCTAAAACTGGTGTCTTTCATGACTTTTCACTCATTTAATTGTTAATAATGTAGGATTTGCCGTGTTTTTTTTCCATGCACATCTTGAGGTTGTTGGGAAGGGGTGGAGGAGTGAACCGCATGCTCTTAGAGTGACCCAGGCCACCTTTTAATATCTGATTGATGGGATAAAATCCTGCTATTTTCCAGAAAGGAGTTAAGACATCTATCTCAGTTTGTTGTTTCTTCCCATTCTTGACTTCATGGATCTTAGGAGGTCAGTCCTGCCTCGTAGTTGTGTTCTCTCAAATGTATGAGCTGTCAAACCAGTGTGGGCTCACAGCATATGAACTCCGGCATCCTGCTCGACAGTCAGAAAAACTCTGTTCCCACCAAGCTTCCTGGGCGTGATGCTGCAGGTGAAAGATTCTGAGAGTTATTGGGTTAAATAGGGGTGCCCTCAGGGATTGCTCTAGTCCTTCAATCTGGGTGGTTTATATTTCTGATCATTTGACCATCACTAATGGCTGAAAGGTTCGGGAAAGTCTAGTGCCACATCTCATGTCATTTTTGTGAAATTTCTAGTGATATCTGTTTGAAATATCTCCCTGAAAAGTTTAAAACAGAATCTCTGTAGTTACAATGACTTTACAACACTCTTGTTGCCCCAGAGGAGACCTGCCTGGGGGCTTCCTACTTTATTTTAGCAAAATGCCACTGGAGATAAAAATCCTTCTCCGAGATGATTATGAGAATGTCATGGAAGGGAGACCTGTAGGAGCCCACTCAGGATACAGTAGCTTACCGGGTGAGCAGATGCAGTGACGCTTTGAGGCTCACTCCAAGAAGTCAGGGTGATGCCCAGCTCCTTTTGCACTGTGCCTTTGGCTTATAAAGGGGATCACAGCACAGATTCAGGGGGACATCAGATTGTCTTCAAATTTTTTTTTAACCAAACTCAGCCCTTTGCTCTTTCTCTGCATGTAAAAGCAGTTCCCATTGCATAAGTGTTACCATACCAGCAAATTCAAAGTGGCTCTTCGAGTGACGAGTATTTACTCATTTCTGGTTAGAGCAATTTACTAATTGTGCTTGTAAACATCAGGAATTGATGGGAGCATTAGAGTGTGTCTGGAATTTCAAAATGTGCTGACTCTGCATGCCAATTCCTGTTGAGCTGCAGGGTTAAAGATATGCTCTATGTATGTATATGTGTATGTGAATGTATGTATGCTGTGTGTATGTATGTATGTGTATGCATGTATGTATGTATTGCCATCCTCTCTTATAAGTATTGCTGGCTTCAGTACCAGTTGAGTCTGACAGCTGTGGGAAATCCTTATGTTCATGTAGCCTGCCTGCTCATTCACTTATTCATTTATTAATGTGTTCATTTACTCATCAGAAAAATGCATTTTTTTATGGAACTCTACACCAAAAATTTTACTACATAGCATAGTGGATGTTATGGAGAAAATTGTCATTTAAGAAGTTAGTGCTTTTGAAGACACATGGTTGATTAGAGCTTCCAATCCCTCCCACCACCACCTTATACCTTGCACATCAATGATGTACAAGGACCGGGTAA
This sequence comes from Tupaia tana, assembly GCA_026018925.1. Classification (NCBI taxonomy): domain Eukaryota; kingdom Metazoa; phylum Chordata; class Mammalia; order Scandentia; family Tupaiidae; genus Tupaia; species Tupaia tana. Next base: position 89,811,911 of record JAKSZU010000008.1, on the reverse strand, counting down.
GCATAGCAGCCTTATATTTGGAGATCAAAGTGGGTGCCCCCTCTGGTCCTGTGACCCTACTTCAGTCCAACCACAAAGTGCTAGTTAAAAACTTAGTCCCTTCAGGATTCTGTGACAAAATCCTGAGACTGAGGAATTTCTGAACACTAGAAATGCGTTGCTTACAGTTCTGGAGGCTGGGAAGTCCCAAGGTGCCAGCAGGTTTCGTTTCTGGTGAGGACGCTTAGCTTCGTAGATGGCATTTCGTTGCTGCATCCCCGTGTGGTAGAAAGGCAGCAGGGCTCTATCAAGCCTTTTTTGTAAGAGCGCTAATCCATTCATGAAGGCTCTGCCCATGTGACCTCATTGACTCCCCATCGCCCCATCTTAACACTCCCATATTGCAGATAGTTTTTCAACATACGGGTTTGGAGAGGACACGTTTGACCATAACAGTAAGCTGATGGCTGAGGACAAAACTTGTCAACTACATACCTTTGTGAGGCATGCTTTCTAGTGGGAGCTTAGCTATTGAACAAAATTCACCTATGACTTTTCTTTGTTGTAAAACACCATGGGGAAGGAGAAGGAAGCTCTTACCTACCTCAAACCACAGGGGACTGCTTGTATTTATGTAAAATACTGACGACAACCATGGGACCTAATTGACAGGGGCATGCCCTTCCCTTTCATCATGGACCCAGCCTGGATTCTAGGTGTCCCTAACTTGTAACGAGACTCAGAGATGGGGTGGACCTGAAAGTCATAGATGTTGGCTCCTTGTCATTTTGAGTTATAATTGTTTATGTTCAAGGTAAATGGATTCAACCTGTGTAAAGTGTGGGGGGTAGCAAAAGACAACATGAGGAAGTGTAGAATCAGAAATGCTAAACTCTGGTTTTCACGGCCCATGACTCTTGGGCCTGTGATTATGCTGCATAATTGAGGATTACTGGTTGTGACTGGTGGGTGCCATGAATAGGTGGGGTTGATAGGGAGTGACAGCCATCTCTGTAAGTGTGGCTGGAAGATAATGGAGTGTCTGTTACTCTATCTCCAGGGTGAAGTTGGGGAGCAGGGCCTGGCAGGCCGACCTGGAGAGAAGGTATGTTTGTGCATGCCTTCATTCATTCATTTTATTCTTCATTTAATTCATTGAGTCATTGTCACATTCTAGGTCTTATATTAGCTGTTCACATGCCAAGAGGAATTATGTTTTCTGAGAGCTCGCTACATTAATTCACGTATTCATGTACTCCATAACCATCAGTGTATGCTACGGATCAGTCACTACATTGGGCACCAGGATATAACCATGAGCCAAAATAAATAGGACACTGAAAACAATGATCGGGTGCAGTACGTGTTGGTGTATGCATGTCCATCGGGACAGCTGGGTGGGGCAATCTGGGGAGTGTCAGGAAAGATGGTAAGGAGGTGGCATTGTGCTGTGTGACTGTGGACATGGACGAGAGCTTGGGAGGCCCCAGTGAACACATTCTCTAGAACTCCCCTTCCCTTTCCCAACCGCTCTGCTTTCCACTGATTTCCACTGAGCCAACGGATCTCCATGGGGCTGGAGAACGGGCACTAGAGCCCGTGGCCCATCACGGTACCTGGCCCGTAGGAGAGCCTTCCCGTCGGTGCCCAATGAACAGAGCCACTGTTCTGTTCCCATAGGGAGAAGCAGGCCTCCCAGGTGCTTCAGGATTCCCAGGCATGAGAGGGGAGAAGGGAGACCAGGTAAGTGACAGCTTCTTCCCACCAAGGCCACCTCACCTGTGACTATGGAAAGTAGTCCCTGGAGTCTTAGTCCCTTGTGGGTGGGGAGGTGATGATTTCTAAGAGTGTTGATCAAAGATAAATGGGAGGAGATTAGACTACTTGATTTCATGAGCTGGAACTGAAGATCCGTGACTGCGAGGCATCTCTAGAAAGGGAAACACATCTTCAGATGAGATTGCTGGACATGACGGGCTGGGTGGTACCTTCTGCCAGGGGCAAAAGTGGGAGTTCAGGGCTTGCCAGCTCACACCTCCGAGGTGGGCTTCATCATGTCCATTTTCCTCATGAGACATGGGCAGGTCAGAGAGGGAGTGTATATGTATGTGCAGTCCTGCAGGATCATACTACTCTTACGCTGATGAGGCAGGAATTGAACTCAGTTTGGACTCTGATGTTTTTCTAATCTTACCTTTTACTATAGGGAGAAAAAGGTGAACTGGGACTTCCAGGACAGAAAGGTGACCAAGGTGAAAAGGTGGGAGCTACTTACCTTTGCCCAATTGTCATTATCAATGATTAGTTGCTTTTTTTCCTAAAGTAGGCGTTTTCCTGCAGAAAGTTCTGTACCTGTACATTTCTGTGGAATGTATTTATAGATCTGACTCCAAAGCACATTTCTGAAGAAACAGTGTTACACATAGACCTCCAGATTTCTTGTTTGCACTTGTTGTAAACTTGAAAAGAAGGTTATGGTGTCAAAGGTGACACCTAACCACCCATCTGTCCTTTCATGCCCATGTGCTGGAGAGTGGTTTGAGCACCTGCGGCAGGCCAGGTGCTACGTTTGATCTCTCTGAGAGCTAGACCAGCACTGGGAAGCATGGACATTGATCTAAGCTTGTTGAGGGCCGCAAACCCCACGTGCCCTGACTCCCGTATCCTTTCCCCTACGTCATACCTGAACCCGTCCTGCCTCTGCTTGTGTGGCTGACTCTAGAGCCAGCTTTGGAGCGAGCCTCAGTGCTAGGATGAGAGGGAGGAATGCATCCTCTGAGCCTTGCCCACTGCGTGCTCTGCAATGCACAGAGGCTTCATCAGCACTGCTTCCCAACACCCTTCAGACAGACACTGTGTCCATCAGGAGCATGGCACTCAGCATGGGCAATTGAAGAGGAGCTAGTGAGAGGACTGATTGTAACGTCTGGATGGTGCTCAGGGAAACCGATGAGAGGTAGCATGCACTACAGGGCTGGAAGCAGCAAGAAACAGGAAGAGGAGAGGGAGTGTCCTGGGTCCAGAGAGGCTGGTGGCTGTGGAAGAAAGCTGACATCCTCAGGACTTTCCCTTGAGTTGGAAACAAGCACAGCCAGCCCGTGGCCTGGCATAATCCTCTGACCTTTCACTGTCACCTGATCTGGTGGTGTCCCATGGCCTGGCACCTTGGGCATCTCCTCCAGTCCTTCCTCTGGCCCTTGGAAGGCAAGGTTGATGAGACACTGAGGTTGCCTCCTGGATGACTGGCAGGGTAGAGAAGGGTGCAGGGTTGATCGTAAAGAGACAAACAGAAAACAACCTTGGGTCAGCAAGCACATCCTGCAGATGAAAGCTCTGACAGATCTGCTGTGTGGTCAGAGCTGGTGAAGGGTGGAGCTGCCCGCCCACCCAGGGTGTCTGGCCCTGAGTGCACTGGAGGCAAGCTCCAGGAGGCCAGGCCCCTTTAGCAATAGCGGCTAGTGGAAGAGGGCACTCACCGGAAGGGGGTAAATCGCTGCCCCCTGCAGAATTTCTCTCTAACCACACTCAGCCCCTCTGTAATATTCTCATGAGAAAAGGAGACTGAAAACAGTGAACCCTAATCTGGAGTGTGTGGTTTGAGATGAGATATCCCCCACCATTTTTACCTCCTAAAGACTGGTCTATGGTCCCAACCCCATCTTAGAATGCGCTCCCCACCCCACCCACCCACACACACACTCAGAATCCAAGTAAGCGAGAGGAACTGGTACGGACCAGCATCAAGCAGTCACCTGCTGTGACTCATGTCAAAGGCCCACAGATGTCTGCGAGAGCAGAAAGCATTCTGGGAGTTTAAGAGACTTGCTTGACAAGGGAGCCCTTTGGCCGATGAACTGCAGTACATGAACCAGCCAACTCTGGGGTGGGTCACTATTACCAACCACTTTTCCCTTCACAGATGGGGAAACTGAGGCACAGAGAACTAAATTGCGTCCCCAGGGCTGCATGAATAGAATGTGGTAGGGTCAAGATCTGAGCCCCGCCAATTCAGAATCAGACTCCTGGCCCCTCACAGCACAAGGTCTGATCGGAGGAGGCCTGAAGAATGCGGCCACCCCTACCACTAACGACCCTGCATCTGCCCTCCTGCTGGACCGTGTTTGCGAAGGTCGCCTCCCTCTCCCCAGCCTGCACTCGGTCTCCTATTTCCAGCTCCCAGCCCTGTGACTTCTGGGCTCCAGGTGGTGCCTCCCCCCCACCCCCCCATCTGGGCTGAAGACCTGGGGCTTTACTCGAGACAGACCTGTAGTCTATAAATAGGGCGCTGCAATAGGAAGGCTTTTCGTCGGTAAGCATTCAGGCCTGCTGCTTTCACAGCCTTTTCAGAAATGCAATTTCTATTTGAGAAACTCATTTCCAGAGTGCGAAGGCTTAGCAAGACCATAAAGCCCCTTTGATTATTTCAGCAGGATCACTGGGGCCATGGTAGAGTCTCATTTATGCTTCCAAAGACTCTGGCCTGCCTTTATTTTTCTCCAGAGAAATATGTAATAATAGATGATTATGGTAAAAAAAGCCCAAAAGAGGACACTAAAATGACGTCGCCCACTTTCGACTGTGCCCACACGCCCTGCCTTGATTTCCCCTCCAGGCCCACATGCCTCACTGCAAGCACTGGAGATGGGCGCGCAATGCTCTTTCCAGGAAAGGGCTACTGAGAGTTGAACCCTGAGGGAGAAACTGGGATTTCAACCCAGGCCTGTCCAGGTCACTCCACAGAGCCTTCTCAGACAAGCTGCTTTCTCAAAGCACATCCTCCCTGGGTCTGCCTATCCTGCTCCTCTCACCGCCCCCAGCTCTGAGGAAGAGGAAGCTGTTTCTGAGAGGCAGGCTCTGTTTCCTTGGGTTAGAGAATGTCACTCCTCTGACTCTCATGTACACACATCCATTCATTAGACTAAGAAATGCTCAACTTTGATAAATTTGACTTCCTGTTGAAGAGACCAATTTTGGATGAGGTTGGTCCCAAAGCCTGACTTCAGTGTCGGGAAGAGACTTAGGTAACATCAGATATGCATCGTAGCACTGAGAGTGCTTCGCTTCCCAAAGCTCCCGGAACTTTCATCGTTCAACGTGTACCACAGTAGTGAAGAGGATCGAGTCTGAGTTTAAAATAAGGTGTAGACATTTGCTGATTGTGTGACTTTGGGTAGACTAGTTGCTGTTTTTCTGCCTCAGTTTCTTCATCTTTTCATTCTGAAGTGAGAATAAATACATACTTTATGAACATTTCTGCATCAGTCCATGCATGTAAAATACATAAACCATGACCTGGAATTAAATGGTGTACAGTTGTAGGGAGGGCTAATCACCTTGACTCCTCTTAGATTTTAACTTTTCAAGCTGAATCTAGCACTGCAGACAGGTTGACAAGAGAAAAACATACAAATTTTATTCACTTTACATGTATGGGGGATCCCCATAAGTGTAAAGACTGAAGAAGTGGCCAAAGCTGGCTGCTTTTACACCTTTAGACAAAGAGCAGCAAACATGTGAAGGAATCTCAGGACGGCGAGATCTCTAGACTAGGGTCGTAAATTCTAGGTAAGTCACTAAGAAGTACAGGGGACTTCAAAAGTTCATGGAAAAATGGACTGAAAAATTTTTAATATAAATGATATTTCTCAACATAAGCTCCATCAAGCTCAAGACAAGTTTTTAAGAAATGATACCAAACATTTACTCCATCCCTAAAGACCTGAGGGGCCTAGGTATTTAACCATGTCAACGTCAATGCAGGGTTATTTATATATATATATATATGTATATATATGTGTGTGTGTGTGTGTGTGTGTGTATACACACACACATATATTTTTTAATTGAAGAAGAATGAGTACTTTTTTTCTGAGAGATATTTTTGCTGTAGGGCACATGCACTTACCAGAGAGACAGAGACAGAAAGAAATCACTCTCTGAGAGGGATGGCCACGCTGCAATCCCTCCTCCTCCTTTCTTCTCGGGATTTTGGGCATACACACACATGCACCTGGAGTGAGTTTCAAGTCTCCGGGTCTGAGACTTGAACCACAGTTGGCCATTTGGGGGTCCAGTATCTTATCCACTACACCATCTGCTGGCTCCAGAATGAGTACTTTAAAAACATATTTTAAAAAATATTAGGAAACAGAGAAATTAGAGGAGGCAAGTCAGGACTGTAAGGTGAATTCCTAATGATTTCCCATTGCAATTATCATAAAATGCCCTTGTTTGACTAGGATGGTGAATAGGAGCATTGTGGCAGTCAGTGCTGAAGCTTTCCTGAACATTCTTCTGCAAAAGTTTCAGTTAACTTTCTCAAAACACTCTGCTAGTAACCAGATATTATCATTCTCTGGCCCTACAGAAAGTCAATAAGAAAAATGCCCTGAATAATTCAGTTGCTGTCACAATTTTACTCTTGACTGGTCTGTTTTTGCCTTGACTGGCCACTCCTACGTCTTGGTAGCAATTGCTTTGATTATGCTTTGTCTTCAGGATCCCACTGGTAGAGCCAAATTTCATTTCCTGTTACAATTCTGCAAGGAGATTCTTCAGAATCTTTATCCCACTTGTTTAAAACTTCCATTGGAAGCTCTGTTCTTATCTGCAGCTGATCTGGGTACTATAGTTTAGTACCTATGGAATAGAAAGTTTGCTTAACTTTGGTTTTTCAGTCAGAATTATATATGCTGAACATTTGAGATGTCTATAGTGTTGGCTGTTGTTTCTTCTATGAATTGTTGGTCCTCTTCAATCAGGGGATAAGATTAATTTTACTCTCATGAAGTTATTGTGGATGGTCTGCAATTGCAGGTATCACCTTCCACATCATCTTGTTGCTTTTAAAACAAATCATGCATTTTTGAGCTTCTCATTTATTTGGGACATTGTTCTCATAAATGTTTTGTAAAATGTCAATGATTTTTCCATTCTTCCACCCAATCATGACCATAATTTGGCATTTATTCTTGTTTCAATTTTAGCAGGATTCATGTTACTCTGACAGTGGCTATTTTCAAACTGATGTCTTATCCTCAAACCAGATCTTGTTCGGACATGTTATAATAAGCTTACACAAGTTTATTTTGGTACAAAATGATATTGAAATCTATAAATTTTTTATAATATACATTTTTTCATGAAATTTTTGAAGACCTTCTCATACATGGGGGAATATATATTAAAGCTAATGGGAGATGTGGGTTATTTAGAGGAGTTTGTATATTCAGGTCCATCACAGCACCAATTGCCCATCTTCTGGTGACAAAGACTATTTTCCTACCCTTATATAAAAGGCACTTGTGCCAGAGGACTCTGTGGTTTTTTGTATGTAGGAAAAGACTAGTCAGATAATCTTTTCTGTAGCTAATTCCTCAGAGTGATTTCAGCTGGAAATAATCAATACACTAATTTGACATAGTTGGAGATTATTCATTCTGAACTTCCTTGCAACAATAAGAATAATGGTAGAAAGCATAATACAGCTTTTATTACTGGATTTTTGTTTATTAAGAGTGGCCTGTTCCTAGATTCACTGCTGAGTGAAGCAAGCCAGTCTATGAAGGAGAGGCATTGTATGTCCCCACTTAATATATACCGAGTGTCCGCACTCTATGACTGAAACTAATTAACTAAAGGATATAGAAACACGATATATAGATGTAAATATCAGATATAGAGTATGTGAAAGAGGAGGGTCTGAGGAAGGACATTTAGAAGAAAAATAGGGAGGCAAAGCATTAATGGCACAAAGAAATGTGGTATTATCTGTCGAAGATATTTTTTAGTTTTATCAACTGTACTAGGGAGAAGTGTTCACCTGTTGAAATATCCATTTTGTAAGCCAAATAATAATGTGATTTTATAAAAGAAAATGAAATGAAAAAAAAGAGAGTGGTCTGTCCCTGTCCAAGCCAGCTTTACTTATTCATTTTTCCATCTAATAATCATATTTGGAAAGCCTGCATAGACCTAGCCCTTGGCTGTAGGAACAGACCTAGGCATAGATGCCTGTTCTCTGGCTCCATGTGGCACAGCAGAAAAGACAACTCTGCAGACTGTGTCTACTTCTACTGTCACTCCTTCGTGGAGGGCTCATGACCTCATCTCCTCAGAGCGAATGTGACAGTACCGTATTTATCTTATTTAGTTCTTATCTGGTACTATGAGGTGTGTGTATTATTATTTGCAAAGACAAAACAAACCAAACAAATAATTTATAAAATGGTAGAGTTAAGTTTGAAGCTCGGGCAGTTCAATTCCCGAGGTTGGGTGGTTTATAGGAATGGAATACCATCCTCCTCAGGTCCCTGAGGACAGCCCCTCCCTCAGAGGGGGTGGGGCAGGACTACAGGTGCCTCTCGGGGACTTCAAATGTGGTCATGGAGCTTGAAGACACGAGTGTGAGAATGTTTGCTGCAACAAATCAAATGCTGGTTATGATTACAAATGGAGAAAAAAATGTCATTGACAAAAAGATGGGTAATGGGTAACTTTATTAACATATATACAATGGGATGGTATACAGTGATAAAAATGATCTATAGCTACACACCTCAATGTTAATAATTCTGAAACATAATATGTTCATACTTACACAATATTTTATAATTTGGAACGTATGTACATATGTATCTGTCTTTTAAGGTAGGTACAGGGTCGGTGATCTTGTGGGTGTAAAGTGGTATTATTATCTCTGAATAAGCACTGTTGGCAGTGACATTTATGGTAATTTATTTTTCCACTTCTTTATGTAGGGTGCATCTGGTCCAGCAGGCCCTCCTGGGTTACCTGGAACTGTAAGTTACTCTGCTTTAACCCCTTTACTTCCTCTGGATAAGGCATGGGAGCCTCTCCCCTGACATATACTAGAAGTTGTAGCTGGGCCCATTCCTAGGTGTTAAATTCAAAAGTAAACATGCTTCTATAAAAAACCATCCTGCTCTTATTGATTTAGTTTATTCAGCAACATCACAGTTACTACTTATCAGAACATACGCTAGATATTGAAAGTAAATATTGGTCTGTTATATATGGTGACACTGACGTCTAGAGGCAAGAAGCAGCACGTGCAGGGTGGGACTACACCACTGTGACCCCTGACTAGGATTCATTCTTCCAGCCTCAGCAGCTATTAGGGCAGGCATTGTGAGCTGGGATTGGGTATTGTTAAGAAGATGAACTTTGGAAGCCGAAAGGCCTGGCTTCCACTCTTGTTATCACCAACATTGTGGTCTTAAATGTGGTATTTAATTTCTGAAAGACTCTGTTTTCTCATACGTTAAAGAAAATATTATATCCAGCTATCTTGTATCTTTGTAGTCAAAATTAGCTGAAATAATGTAAAGTACTTAACAGAGTTCCTAGCACCTGATTACTCAATAATTCTTTTCAAATGCTATTATTATTTATCTTATTTCCAAGAATCCTGCAAAAGGGGCATTTCTTAATTTAATTTTTGAAAAATGTTCGATATTTAGCTTTGGGACTCTCTGTTTTGATTAATTGATTTTAGGGAAGTTGCACATAGCAGCACATACTGGCCCTGATGGGGCAAGTATATCAGGGATTGGACAGTTAGTAATCAAAGCAGGAAGAGAAGAGCCTGAGCACTCAGAGATTGTATTTGCAGTTCCGTTGTTCCTTCTCCGCCCCACACACGTGCCTCATCGAAATTAGATTAATCTCATAAGGACTGTGGAAGAGTTTGTCATCTTCCATTTTTGATTCCGATTGATAACATCCAATGCTAGCAAATGTGCAGGGAATTGGCTATGGTCACCCCCTTCTGGTGGGCGTGCATACATACGGCTACCTGTCTGAGGATGCAGGCAGTAGCGGTGCATCAGAAGTGTCTGCCTTTGGCTGAGGTAGTCCACGTGTAGGCATCTATCCTAGAGAAATATTTACATGTGTGCATTTTATAAAAACATGTATAAAAATGTACGTTGTATCACTTATAATAATGAAAAATTGGAGACAACCTTATTGTCAAAAGTAAGGATAATTAGAAACCTTAGGGCTGTAACCTTTTATTTAGTAAATCTCTCAGAGGTGGGCTTTAAAAATAAAATAGCAGGCTCCACTGGAACCCATCTTCCTAATTCCTGTGGTTTGCTTTTCAGACGTCCCTGTTCACACCACACCCAAGAGTGCCGGTAAGTAGAGGCAGCCCTGTGGTGCAGGCCTGGTGCTCCTGGGTCTGACTGGTGACATCCCAGTGTGAACAGAGTGGGATCTCAGCTCTTAGTCCCTGTGGCAGCCACTATCAAGCGTCTGGACTTCCAGATCTTGTCCTGGCAATGGATGGGAAAAGTGCCCTGCAGGGAGCTGGCATCAGGGTCAGGTAGAACTTTCTAGAGTTAGAGGTCAGCTCCTAGAAGCTGAGGGCAGAGGCCAAACCTCTTTGAGTCAAGTTAATTTTTCAGTGCACAAGAGAATTGCTGGTGGTTTTGAGAACAGAGTTATTAGAGATGCCCGAACGCTGAAGAGCCAGAGGGAGGTGTAGATGTTCCCCATGGGCATTGCAGTGGAGATCAGAAATAGGAGCGCCTTGAGGGGACCCAGGTCTCACAGATGCGGTTCAGAAGACTTGGGTCCTGCTTCTGTAGCCTCAGGCCAGGGCATTGGAGGGAGTGCTGAGCTGGCTCCCGGAAACACCGAAATACTTACCAGAAACAGTGCTGTCATCGCCGCAGCCCCAAGGAGCTGCCGTCCTCCGCTTTTCACAAATCTCTCTCCTGACAGTAGTGTTTGCAGCACCGAGGCCAGGAAGCGTGCCTGCCTGTTTCCTCTGCTCTTAGCAGTGGTTCTTCTGTTCTTGGGACTTGTCTTGCTGCTGCAGGGAGCAGAGCAGTTGAGAGCCTGGAAGGAGAGATTGAAATTTCACTAGTTCCTGTCTTCATTCTTTTTAGTATCAGGTAGATGCAATTGAAAAGTTTAAAAGAATTCTGTAGATGATGGGAAAGAGTAGAGCAGGTGGAGACTGAGCCAGGTGTTGAAATCACTGGAGAAGGAAGGATCTGGAGCCGTGCAGGGGGAACAGGGAGGAAGCGAGGGACAGTGTGGACCGCAGGACACATTGCTGAGATGTCTGCAGGAGAAGGCTCCCGACACTGAGGTGCTGACCCCGGAGCACGCTGCCCAGCTGCCCTCCCACCCCTGAAAATGCTCCTAATCCATTTCGCCTCTGAGGCCTCGTTTTCTCAAGTATAAAATGGGGACAATGAAAGCTCGCTTTCTGGATTAAGTGCGAATGGTGGTTTGCTTGCTCTCTTATGTAACTCATGGTGACTCTGACTCAGCTCTGCTGGTGTGAGGCACGAGCCTGTCTCTTACCTACCACTACCCTCACTGGCCCCTGCTCTCTCAAAGGGAGACCTCGCAGGGGAGGAGCCCAGGGCCAGCACGGTGGCTCAGCACTGGTGTTCCTCCCACTGGTGCAGCCATGCCTAAGCCAGCCCCCCTGGAGGGAGCAGCGTCTGCGTCCTTTCCACAGGTGGTGACCCTGGCTCAAAGATGCTAAGGAACTTGCAAGACCCAACCTTGGAGATAGGACTTGGGCACTGGTCTCTCAGCCATCGTGTGCCAGCCAGAGTGACTGTGCGCACCTGCTCTGTCTGTCCCGTCACCTCCCTCTTGCAGGACTGCCTCAATCCATGGAGTGTCCCCACACCCTGATGTCTTTGGATCTGTCTCCTAAGCCCCTTGAGCTTGAGAGGAGCCAGTACATCCAGCCTCTCCTTTTTTTTTGTTGAGAGGTTTTTGCTATAGGGCGCGGGTGCTCGCCAGACACACAGAGAGAGACACAGAGACAGAAAGTGAGAAATCACTCCCCGGGAGGATGGCCACGCCACAATCCCTTCTCCTCCATTCTCCTCTCAGGATCTTGGGCATGCACGCACATGTACCTGGCGTGAGTTTTAAGCCAACGGGTTAGGGACGCGAACCGCGGTTGACTACATGGGAGTCCAGCGACATAGCCATTACGCTAACTGCTGGTCCCCCAGCCTCTTTTTAAAGGAACTTCTTGCATGAAGATGATTTCCAGGGCTTTCCAATGGGTTAGCCTGGAGTGGAGACTGTGGCCAGGGCTTGACCCTCCATCCCTTTTGAGTCCCAGCAGAGACATCTTGCCTACATAGTCTGCAGCCCTGTGGGAGTCTGGAAGCCACGGGCCCATGCAAGCAAGGACATCATGTCCATGGGAAAAGTTCTCACCATGGGCAATTGAGTGGCGCTCTCGGGGACCGCTCTGTTGCCATGGCAGCATCTGTTGTATCCGTGGACCTGGAAAGTGTTCTGTTTGATTCTTCCTGCTCCCCTCGAACCAGTGGGCTTTGAGTCCCTGCAGTGCAGGAATGGGTGGGGACAGGATATTCAGATGGGCATTAAGGTTTGTCACGTAATTTAGAGAATGCGAAGGGCGAGAGGAGATGGAGGGAAAGCCCAGCGCCTGTTGCTCCCTCATGCTGGATTGAGGAGGCTCCTGGGGATGGCTGGTGGCCACTGAGGTTTGTGGAGGACGGAGTGGGGGCTGCCTCCCCAGCCCATGTCCACCTCTTCTCCAGAAAAAGTCGCACGCACCATCCTGGCTGTCCAGAATTTAGGGACCAGCCGTGGTCTGTCCTGCAAGGCTGGGTCCCTTCAGAAGGGGCGTGCGAAATACCCTCCTCTCTCAGAATTCTGTCCACCTGTGTTCATCAGTGACTGAGCACATGCTAGGCTCGCATTGGAGGGGACCTGAAGCAAATGGTGCCCCTCAGGGTAACATGGCGGAGGTCACAGGAGCCTCGGAGGAGAAAGGCACTGGACTTGGGGGGTCTGGAACAGGCAGGTGGGCCCCACTTGGGGTTCGCTTCCCTGAAGAAGTGACTCCTGACCTTTGATCTGAGAGGAGTCAGCGTCAGCCGAGTCTGGGGTAGTGGCACGTTAGAGCCGGGCCAAGAGAGCAGCCTGCTGGGGTCCTCGGCACCCGCGGGGAGAGTGGCCTGCTGGGGTCCTCGGCACCCCCGGGGTGGCAGGTGGTCTGTGTGGCTTCACACTAAGTCTGCTCTAACCTTTGCTTCTGACCAACAGGTAGAACAGGGGCCGAAAGGAGAGAAGGGAGATCCCGGGGTGCCCGGGGAACCGGTGAGTGCCCAGTGCCCATGGGCTCAGTCCCCATGGCCCACATCCCTGCAGCTGGTAACAGGATACCGGGTGTCCAAGGGCTGACAAGGGCTGACCAGCTCTGGGTCAGAACCGGACAGGCCACGCACGGGAGCCCTGTGGAACTGAATGCTACTCAGGACTCTGGGGACATCCCATCTGTGGATCTCAAATTACACCCATCCTGCACACGCCTGTGCCCTGCCCCCTTCCCACCCCGACTAGCGAGGAGGTGCTTCTCTGATGGGCTGTCTCCTTGCAGGGACCACAAGGCCGTCCGGGAGAACTAGGGCCTCCGGGGCCTGTCGGACCGCAGGTAAGAAAATCATCTCTTCCCCTTCTGGGCTCTGACACTGAGATGCACCCCCTACTCGAGATCCACCTGTGGCCCTTCCAGGCCAGCACCTTGTCCTCTTTGCCTGACGTTCTGGGAGTGCCCACCAGGTGGCATTGCCACAGAGAACTACAGGGACCTGTCAACTTCCCAGGGGCCCTGGAATCCTAGAATGTAAAATAAATAAATGAGTTAAAAAATTATATATATATATATATATATATATATATATATATATATATATATATAATTAATGCCCCAAATTCAGTCAACAGGGTCAGTTGCTGCCTCTGGATTCCTGACTGCCCCTACTCTTATACTAAAGGATTGGCTTTGGCCAGCTCTGGGCTCAGCACAGTCCAGAGGGAGGGAGGGAGAGGAGTGAGCCAGGCAGTCCTGGCCCCCGAAGGACGTTGAGATGCAGGAAGTCCGTTCCTGCTCCCCGACATTGACTGAAAGCTCTGGTTGCAATGGTATCTGATGCAACTAGCATTTCGACTTTGATATTTTTCTTGGTTTTGGTTCCTTCCCTGGAATCTTTCTTGGGCACTTGGATGGGGTCTCTGGGGAGCCCTGTGCAAGGAGTCTGTTAGAGCGAGGGTCGTGCTCAACCTCACCGCCACTGGCTGGTGCCATGTCCGCTGCCCTTAGTTGCATTTACATAGAGGGTCAGTGCTGACACCTGCGTCCTGGGGCGGTGTTGAGGGTGCAGTGACATGCTGAGGTCCAGCGAAGCCCCAGGCAGGGCTGCTGCACCCTGTAGACCCACTCACTGTCCCTTCAGTTTGGAGCCACTGATGACAAGGTGTCCCTGAGACTTCCTGGCTGTGAGGCTAAGGGCTGCATTGCCCGCAGTCTCTTCCCTTCCCCTTCTATTTCCACACAGGGCGCCCAAGGACGAGAAGGCTCACACGGGGCTCCAGGAGCTGCTGGAAACCCGGTGAGTCTGCACCCTGCCACAGACGGGGGACCTAAAAGGGAGGCCTGGTGGAGCGGCTGCTCCTTAGTTCTGGGCTGGCTCAGTGAGAAGTGGCCAAGGAGACCTACCTGCGCCTGAGTCCAGGGCTGAGGCCTCTGAGTAGCAGACAGCAAGGGAGACATCCAGGCCTCCTCAACATCCCTGGCACTTCAGGGCTTTGTTCACGTGCCCAGCCCTCAAAAGAATCTCCTCTGTATGTGTGCGATGACACACACACACCTACCTCCTCACGGGAGTTTGTTACTCTAGAAACGTGCACGCATGCACAACCATATGCATACATTCTAAAATCCCAGCACATACATGCTATGATGTACGCACACACACACCCAAACACACAGATCAGTCAGGAAAGTGTGCACGCGCACACACACACACACACACACACACACCCCTCTACTCACAGGGGAGTTTGTTACTTGAGAAGTGTGCCCATGTGCACAGCCACACACATGCATTCTAAAAACCCAAGTACACACATATTGTGATGCACACACACCCAAACACAGACACAGTAAGGAAAGTGCACACACACATGTGCACACCTACTCATGGGTTTGTTGCTTGAGAAGTATGCCCATGTGTACAGCCACATACATGCATTCTAAAAACCCAAGCACACACATACTGTGATACGCACACACCCAAACACACAGACACAGTAAGGAAAGTGCACATACACACACGCGCGTGTGCACCTACTCAGGGGTTTGTTGCTTGAGAAGTGTGCCCATGTGTATAGCCACATACACACATACTGAAAGCCCAAGTGCATACATGCTATGGTGCATGCATGTACACACATACACACACACCCCTTCACGCACGCACTTTCAAGCTCTCCTGCTGCTGCTCCTAGCTCACCTCATCTCAGGGACAGAACCCAGGGTGTTCGAGTTCAGCAGCCGGCACTCCTCCCTGGCCCATCTTGGGGTGCTGCACTGCAGAGCCCAGGCTTGTCCGTGAGCTGGTGGGAGATGGGACGGGGCTGCCTTCCTGCTGGTCTCCTAGCCGTGGTGGCAGTGGTAGGGGGAGGAGCCACTGCAGCATCTGGTGTCCATTCTGCTCCTGGGACTGCAGGCCAGAGGGGCCAGTGGGGACTTTTCTACATGGGCAGGCTGGGTGGAAGTGGGGTTGGCCACGGCAGACTAGCGTGGCCATGACAGAGCAGGGGGTTGGCAGCTGCTCTCTGCTAGTGAAGACAGACCCAGACTGAGTCAGCCTGGAAGGGAACTGCAGCAGAGTGTAGGCAAGGAGGCTAGGCACGTACTTCATGATTTCTGACACCGAAAACACATAAACTCCATGACAGTGGGGCACGGCAGCTGGAAGAAACAGCACAGCCTCCAGCCCTGCCAGAGTCCCTGCTTTCCCAGCTCTGTGGTGGTGGCCCGCCCGGAGTATGCTCTCATGTCTCACAGAATCCTGGCCCAGCCTTCAAGTTCCAGTTTAAACTAGTTTTCTCTAGGAAGCATTTCCCAACTCTCAAGCCAGAGCCCATACACGCATGCATGAGCACGCACACACACACACACACACACATGCACACACATGCATAGATACATGCACGCACATACACATACACACACATACACATGCACACACATGCACACGTGCACGCACGCACACACACACACTCTCTCCATTCCGTCCTGGGTGCCCTCTCTGCAGAGCACTGACTCTTCAGGTCAATACCCCTAAAGACGGTCTTGCCAAGGTCTGTTCCGATGGACACCTTCCTTCCCACCAGCAACTGGTCGCCAAGCCCTGGGCCTTTCTCTTCACGGCTCCTCTAGGAACGCCCGTCCTGTCCAGCCCATGGTCAGTTGTTGCCCAGCCCCGACCGTCTCTCCCCCAAAGGCTTGCTCTTGGCCTACACCAACCTGCATCACAGCAGAGAGATTTCCCACATCTCACCCTGAACAGCCTGTTTCCTTGTTGGTGTTTTCTTTCCCATTGCACTGAGGGTAAAGACCACACTTCACCGAAGGTCCTCATCCGTGGTGAGGGCCGTGCCCTCTGCCCTCTGCCGTCTGCCTGCCCCCAGCCTCCACACACTCCCGACCCCTAACTCTTGTCTAGCCTGTGAGGAGCTTCCTGAGCCCGTCTGCCCTCCTGTCTCCCCCTCGTTCAAGGCCTGGTGGGCTCTCAGTGCTGACTCAGCAGAGAGAGCAGGTGCCAGGCTAGGTGAGCGGCTGCTCCACCAGCCAGGATAAGCAGGGGACGGGTGGGTTTGGAGGCTGACTGGGCACGACTATTCGTGATGGATACACTGACTTTTCTGAACTCCTGTCTCCGAATAGGGGGCTCCCGGACCTGCAGGTCCCCCTGGGCCCAGCGGCCCCCCCGGAGGTGTGGTGAGTGATTGGGGGAGGGCAAGGGTTCTAACACTGGCTGTGGGTCTGCGTGTCCATCCACTAAGTTAGTTTATTTATCCTCCCTGGAACTCGGAGGTTAGGCATCATTCACTCATTTGCTGATGGAGACATTGAGTTCCTGACTAAGGTCCCCTGGAGATGAACAGCCAAGGCCCTAGGTCACCCATCGGCCTCCGAGTCAGTGAAGTAACTGCAGGAAGTCTGTACATTCAGTCGTTGGAATCAACTCGCAGTTCACCATAGAAGAGACAAACAACCCAGAGAAGTCAAGGCACCCCATCTGGCTGTTAGGATACCTGTCCTTATTCTAGTTCTTCCACGAACTGGCTTGATGACCTTGGCAAGCCTTTCTTAGAGGCCTCAGCTTTTTTATCCGCAAAGTGGAGACAGCAGGTTGGGCTGGTTCCCGGCCTCCCTTGACATGTGGAGATCTGCCGTGTTTCCTGTGGGGGGGCCCAGGGTGGGAGGACCAGCTGTAAGATGCACCATAACCTTAGACTTGAACGTAGTTCAGTAAGCACACAGTGACCTCTGGTCAAAGACAGCAGAGAATTTACCCTCCACGGTAGACTTAGGTCCCCCGTTCATTCATCAGACCTTTACAGGTAGAAACTGTCGCCGTTTAGAGGTTCTTACCAGACTTGCATACTTGCCAGGCGCTGTTCTGAGTGCATTTCCTGTGTTAGCTAAGGCGGTCCTCCCACGGCCCCATGAGGTGGACAGGGCGATTGCCCCCGTTTTACGCAGGGGGAAACCAAGCCCAGAGACTGACTCATGTCGTAAGAAGTTGCAGCAGAGCTACTAGACCTTCACCACGTAGCCTCAGCATTGCACTGCGGTGCGTGTGCTGCCTCCCAGCCAGCCCCGGTGCTTTGCCTACGGGTTTCCCGACCTCTGGGGAGAGTGCTGTCCTGCCTCGTGGCAGGCCAGAAACAGGCCCAGAAGCAGCCCTGAGCTGATGAGTGTATTAGGGGCCCTTCGCCCTCAAGTGCAGTGAGCCAGGGTGTGTTCCCAGCAGGACTGTGCTCCACCTGCTCACAGAGAACCTCTGGTTGCCTGGTGTCCCGTCTTACTCCCATTTCCTTGCTGACGTATCTGTCAAATACTATCACGGGACCCATGTCTCAGAGTAGACCCCGGAGACCCTGCTGGGAAGCTGCTGTGATGCCAGGTGCTCAAACCTGTGCCCTTGTACCCTGCCCCTTCCTGAGTGTCCAGTCTACCCAGCACTGCCCCCTGCAGCTCACAGCTCAGACCAGGAGCCCAGGTGGGAGGGCAAGCATCAGGCTGAGCACGGCTGCGGTTAAGAGCTCCACTGTGCATGGTGTAGGGCCAGACCTGAGGGAGGAGTGGCTCGCATCCAGGGAGGTGACTACTGTGGAGCATGCAAGTAAGGGGTGGGGAATGGGCAGGACAGTGCTGCAGTGCCTGGAAACAGACCAAGGACCTCGCCCTGGGGGCTATGAGCCATCAAGGTTGACCTAGCCTTGAAATTCATCATGTCAATACTTTTCCTTTCTTCAGGGCCCTCCTGGCCTGAGAGGCCCCCCTGGGAAAGATGGGGAGCGTGGTGAGAAGGTAAGACCATTGCAGTCTCTCAGCACACGGGCATCTATTCTAAACACACGGGCAATGAAGGAGGAGCTCGCACTGCTAGGTGCTGGCTTAGAGCCCTAGAAATCAAAAGGCACTTTACAAGTAGGGGGAAGAGAGAAGGCTGGGCCTGTTGTCATCTCACTTAATCCTCACAACAGGCCTACAGATCAGATGAAGGCCCATTTGACAGATGCAGAGACTGAGGCTTTGTGAGGTTTGTTACCCTTCTGTCTCAGAGCTGGTGATGTCTGAGAGCTGGCACTAGGTCTGTCTGACTTCAAATCCTGCCCTCTCTGATTGAGTGCACTACTTTTCCATTCCACACCTCTGCTTGTGCAGTTAAACTTTCCCAAGCTACTGGAGTTTTATTTATCTGAAAAAATAGAGACTTGATGACCCCCCCATCCCAACAAAACAATCAATCAAACATCCCAGAAGCTAAGGACGAAGTTTATACCATGAAGTCCCCCTTCACATTGCTCTGACCTAGCACCAGAGGAAGTGTCTCTGACATTTACTGATGACTCTGAGACAGAGTTCGGGACGTCTGAGGTGCTCATTTAAGTGATTCGGGTGAGATACGTGAGTTTCAGAACCCAGCTGAATGCCGACTCACGTTGCCTTGATTCTGTGGATCTGAACAAGAATGACAACAGTAGTTCTCAGCTGGGGCAATTTTGTTCCCACCCCCCAGGGAGGTACCTGGGTATATTTTGTTGGTCATCATTAGGGTAGAAGGACTACTGCTAGCACCTGGTAGGTAGAGACCAGGGATTCTGACAAAAACCTTGTAGTGCACAGGACAAATGCATTATCCACTCTGAATGTCCATGGTGCCCTGATCTTAATGAATGGCACCCTCTTTGCAACTGGATTGTTCTGTCTGTGAAATGTGGGTGACTGGACATTCAAACAAACTGAAGATCAGCTGAGGGGTTGGGACAGTGCGTGTGGAGGACTCAAGACCGGGTGAGGAGGGAGCAGTGGCGGTTCTGTCCTGCCCTCCCCACGTGAGCAGCTCACACTCCCATCCACAGGTGGGAGGGCCCGTCATTCCCTCTAGTCACAGTGGATCATCCCGAGGCCCCCTCCCACCACATAAGTGTCTAAACTCCTTATTACAAATTCCTTCAGGTCCACTTGGCCTGGAATCTTTTAAAGAGGTGATCATTTTATTTTTTAATATTTTCTGTATAATTTAACAGGAGTAGGTATATTAGGCCATCGGCGTGTTTTTCTATGCAAAAATGCATCATGTCTTAACCGATGACCCAACAGTTTGTATTTTGGCAGGAAGGCTCAATTTAAAAACCTATATCTTAGAGAAAACATGATTAATTGCAGATAAACATGATCATCAGCTTGTGGAAAATAGCATGGGTGTTTGCGGTGGTAGTTGATCATCAGCTTAATGATAACCCTTATGTGATGCAGGTGCTAAACAATTATTTAGTAAGGAGTACACTGTCTTAGATAGCAGCAACAACACTGGAGTACCAGATGGAGCAAGGGAAAGAACCCTGGCCCGTTCTGCCAGTCCTCGATTATTCCCCGTCTCAGGGCTGGCACAGTCTAGATAGAGCACTGATGGCCTAGATGGGTGTGATCAGGGTTGTAGGGGTTTTGTGCACTCAAAAACTAGAAAATCGATGGGCTGTTGGCACATCCAGCCGCTAGAGGGAGGCAAACTCCTCTCCTTGGCTGAGGGCTGCAGTCTGACTATTTGGAAGGAAGCTCCAGGATTCTGCAAGGTAGTGGTGAAAATCTCCAATCACGTTCTTTCTCTGTCACTGTCACTGTGTTCAGCAACTGGCCTGGGGTTTGGAAAAGCTGATCCTGCCCTGAGCTTGGAGAAGGGCCTTTGTCACACATTGCTTTGGCCATCCATGATTCATCTTACCTCATTTCTTCATCAGGAAATGTCTAGAGACACATAGATTATAGCTTACTCCTGGGAAAAGGTATGCCCTGATTCTTGGGATTCAGTGTAAAGTTCTTCAATTAGGACTGCCACAAGGGAGCTGCTATTAGCTTTGTGGTAAGAAAGGGTGAGTGTTGGCCTGGAGTAAGCCCAAAGCCCCACTCTTGTAGTAGACCCTGGTGCACAAACTTCTTTCTCTCTCTCTCTCTCTCTCTTTCTCTCTCTTTCTCTCTCTTTCTCTCTCTCTGTTCCTTCTTTCCCCTTCCCTATAGATCCCTGAGCTGGGGGACCAGCAGTTAGCGTAATGGCTATGTTGCTGGACTCCCATGTAGTCAACTGCGGTTCACGTCCCAGACCTGGTGGCTTAAAACTCACGCCGGGCACGTGTGCTTGCTAGCCCAAGATCCCGAGAGGAGAATAGAGGAGAAGGGATCTGTCTCTCTCTGTCTGTCTGGCAAGTGCATGCGCCTTATAGCAAAAACCTCTCAAAAAAAAAAAAAGAATCCCTGAGCTGTGTTCCTATCATTGAATACCTATTTTCTGAAGAGAAATTAGATTTTATTTGCAGATTTCTAGGGAATAGACTGAGCATCAGATGTCAGAAAGTTTTCAGAGAGGGTTGTCTTGACTGAATGATAAAGGACTGAATGGCTTGAGGGGTGGTGAGCTCTTGAGTCCCCAAGGAGTTCAAGAATAAATGGAAGGACTGTCTGTAAGAGACACATAAATGGGTTTTCTGCACTGGGAGGACAGCAGGACTAGGTGGTCATTAATGTCCTTTCCAATTCCATGTTCTGCACTGTATGCACTTGCCAGGGCTGCAGTAACAAAATTCTGTAATCATGGTGGTTTAAACAGTAGAACCTTATTTTCTCACAGTTCTGGAGGCTGGAAGTCCCACACAGAGGCATCAGCAGAACTGGGCCTTCCAAGGCTGTGAGGGAGGAGCTGTCCCAGGCTTTCTCCTTGCTGTTGATGGCATCTCCTCTCTGTCTTTACCTTTTGCTCCCCCTATGTGTGTCTGTGTCCAAAGTCCTCTTCTTTATTATCTTATCTTAAAATGTATTTATTTATTCTGAGAGAGAGACCCTCAACAGGATCTCCATGCCACTAGCCAGCTCCGATCTCAGACAGCCCAGACCACATACATACACCCAGCATGTGCAGGGTGATTTCTGGATACAAACTCAGAACCTTCCCATGTGGGACCAGTGTACAGAGCATTGTACCACTGCTAGCCCTCCAAATGTCCCTTATTAAAAAGACACCAGCCAGATTGGATTAGACTATTGGAGGACCATGGCCCAGTATGGCCTCATCCTAATTTAACTATTGGGTCATCAGAAAAGTCATAACATTTTTTTTTCTGTCTTTCAGTGCAAAAATGTGTCATGACGTTTCCAACGACCCAATAATTCCATTTGCAAAGATCATATTTCCACACTGAGGCACTGGGAGTTAGAACGTCAATGTATGGATTTAGGGGATACAAGTCAATGTATAACACACATTTGAGGCTCCATCTGGGCTGCCAGAGGGATAGGATTTTGGAAACTGCTAGGGAAAGCTGCCAGTCTACTGGGACTCGTTCACAGCTGGAGATCTTAACTCTGCTTGCCATCAATCCTGGAAAATGTCCATTTTTCTTTACAGGGCACGGCAGGGGAAGAAGGGAGCTCAGGGCCAGCTGGTCCCCGGGGTGATCCTGGTGCTCCGGGGCTCCCTGGGTCTCCTGGAAAAGGGAAGGATGGAGAGCCGGTAAGTGGCAAATTGAGAGGCTTCTGTGCCTGCAGAAACCAGGCTAAAACTGGAAAAGCAAAAGACTGGCTGCTGAATTTTGCAGAAGCTGAGTCATAGGCAATGAACCCAGGCTGGTTGGGAGCCAGGTAGAGCATGGACAGATGACACACTCCAGTGTATTTCAGGCCCGTGTGGGGCAATGTGGGTTGCCAGCTGCATGTTGGGCTGGGCTGCAAGCTGGGACACAGAGATGGATTAGATAGGCTGCCCAAGATGCTCACAATCTGTGCACATTGGTGCCCCTAGTGCAGCAACTATGAGTGTGCCCTCGAGGAGGGCCTCTTGGTCCTCTCTGGATCACTCAGTCAGTACTTCCAGAAGTAGAATAGTGATTTTATTTGTGTCCACAAGTGCCACATCAAGAAAAATTCTTCAGCCTGACAGGAAGACTGTAAGGTGTCTCGATGGCATGGTAGGGAAGATAGCGTCTGGCTTGGGAATCAGGTGAGCCCTGCCTTGAATCCTAGCTTTGCCCCTTCCTTGTGGGATATAAGATATGGATAAAATAAAATATGAATCTTAAATAGAAAAGCAAACTAAGAGAGGCTGAGAGGACAAGCTGAGAAACTGACCTTGCTCAAGGTCACACGCAGGCGGCAGGTGCAGAGTCAGGTCTCAACTCACAGCCAGGCCTTGTGTCAAGACAGAGAGAGAGTTCTGTCTATGTCTCATCCCACAACAGAAGCCAAAACCTTGTGTCAAGTCAGAGAGTCCTGTCCATGACTGAACCCTACACCAGAAACCGAGGCCCTGAGTCAGGTCATAGAGAGACTCCTTTCCATGCCTGGACCCCACAGCAGAAACCAAAACCCTGAGTCAGGTCATAGAGAGACTCCTGTCCATGCCTGGACCCCACAGCAGAAACCGAAACCCTGAGTCAGGTCATAGAGAGAGTCATGTCCATGCCTGGACCCCACAACAGAGGCTGCATAGAGTCTGGCCCAGGGTGGATGGGGCAGGGCTCGCCGATGGCATCATAACTACCCGTGTGTTGTTCATTTCCCCAGGGCCTGCGTGGATCACCGGGATTACCTGGACCCCCAGGAACCAAGGTGAGTGCTTGTTCATGTGGTGGGTGGCACTTAGAAACCGTGGGCCATGGGGACTTTTACTGTAAGCCACTCTGGTCACCTTTCACATTTCTCAGCTTACCACCTTCTGTTCAACCAGAGCCTGTGACTCTTAACTCACATGTTAATATAGATGCCATACAAGTGATGCTTAATGAATACTTGCTATTTAGATGAAATTGTGAGAGACACTGGCTTTCTACCGCAGTGGGTCTTGCTGTCTTATATTGTTAGTCTAATCATAGTAACAGATGATGCCCAAATTTCTGAGGCGTGACACAGTAAAGGTTTATTTCTCTTTCACATTAAGTCAAGTGAGAGTTCTAGTGTGTGGGAAGTTCTGATCCACACAGACATCCAGGCACTGAGATTCTATTCCAGTGGTTCTTTCTTTGTTGAAGATCTTGGCATCTTCTACCAAACCCTTGGAGTACAATGGTAAAAGAGGAAAGAGAGTGAAGACTTGGATGGGAAGATTTACAGGCCAGGCCTGGAAGTTGGTAACTCATTCCTTCTGACCTCTTAGTCATCTGGCAGTGCACTTAGGAGGAAAAGGGAAACATTTTGGTAAATACCAGTCAGTTGCTTCCTCAATTCATTTGCAACTGTAATTCAGAAAAGCCGGCTGTTCTCATGAGAAATGTTCTTATGAGAACTGACATGGCTAGGCAGGGATGTTCTCTGTACTTAGCTTAATAGTGAGCCATTCATTCATTTACTCATTTGTGCATTGGTTATCAATGCATTTATTATTTAACTTATTATTGCAACTACTGGGCTTGTCACCACGTGTCAAATTTAAGGCAGGTGGTAGTGGAATGACAACAGTGTATGTGGTGTGTTCCCAGGCTGCCAGCCGCTCCGGCCTGAGGGAAAGCAGGCAAAACAGACAAATGCTAGGAGAGCAGGAAGCTCAGAGCATACCAAGTGCAAAGGATGCTCCCTAACTAACTCAGCCCAGTTTTATTATCAGTGGCTTTCTTGGAAAAGGTTGTTTCTCTTGATTTTCAAGTATACGCAATGTTTGACAGGAGGCAAAGATGAGGAAGGAGTCCTTGGTAGGTGCACTAACATGGCAGAAGACATGGAGGTCCAAGAGAGAAGGTGTTCAGGAAGAACATGCACTACAAACGTGCCCACATCTAGGGGAAATTATTTGACCAATCTAAATGCATCAATTTTTACAGGGGAAACTCTCAAAGACATTGGCACAGTGAAAGATTTCGTAAATAAGACCTCTAAAGCACAGGCATTAATCCCCAAAATAGACAAGTGGGACTACATCAAGCTAAAAAGCTTTTCACAGCAGAAGAAACAATGATTAGAGTGAAGAGACAACCCTCAGAATGGGATAAAGTTTGTGTAAACTATGCTTCGAGTAAAGGATTGGTAATCAGAATATGT
Source organism: Tupaia tana (assembly GCA_026018925.1). Lineage (NCBI taxonomy): Eukaryota > Metazoa > Chordata > Mammalia > Scandentia > Tupaiidae > Tupaia > Tupaia tana. Next base: position 89,787,298 of record JAKSZU010000008.1, on the reverse strand, counting down.
AGGGAACAGAGTCATATGAAGCAGTTTACCTGCAAAAAAAAAAAAAAAAAAAAAAAAATCCAATTAAAAAGCAAGTGAATAAGCTGAACAGACAACTCTCTAGGGAATCAAAACCACAATGAGATACCACTTAACACTAGTTAAAATAGCCAAAGTTAAAAAAGTAAAGAATGACAAGTGCCAGTGAGGCTGTGACGAGAAGGAAGCCCTCCTACATTGCTGGTGGGAATGTAAATGAATGTAAATGAATACAGCCACTTTGGAAAACAGTATGGAGATTTCTTTAAAAATTTGCAAGTAGAACTACCATCTGGGCCAGTAATACCTCTCCTAGATATTTACTCAAAGTATAGACAAAAGCTCAGTCAGAAAAACACTTGCACATCCGTGTTCATTGCAGCATTATTCACAATTGCTAGGACATGGCCTCAACCTCAGTACCAATGTGGCACAGGTACACTATGGAATACTACTCAACTATAAAGGGACAAAAACACAGTGAAACTCAGTCATTGGATACAAAATGGATGAGTATAAATTTAATGCTGATTAGGCAAGCCGGGCTTAAAAGACAAATATTGTATATTCCCACTACATATATACTAAATGTCTACACTGTATGGCAGAAACTAAGTGATTCGAAGATATAATAGCAGAGAGGACAGGTATATATACCAGAGACTGTATAGAGAGGAGTGGACAGTAGGGAGTAAGAAGGAGGGGCACAGGGAAAAAAACATTTAACAGGCATAAGAATGTAAATTTTTCTGGGACCAACAGTTAGCATAATGGCTATGTCGCTAGACTCCCATGTATTTGACCACGGTTCGAGTCCCGGACCCTGTGGCTTAAACTCACGCCGGGCACGTGTGTGTGCATGCCCAAGATCCCGAGAGGAGAAAGGAGGAAAAGGGATTGCAGCGTGGCCATCCCCCATGGGGGGGCGGGGGTGATTTCTCGCTTTCTACTTCTCTGTCTCTCTCTGTCTTTCTGGTGAGTGCACGTGCCCCATAGCAAAAACCTCTCCAAAAAAAAAAAATAATAATGTAAATTTTTCTGTTGAAAATTATGTATGTAATATATTTACTTGATTGACATGCATGCATGCATGCTTAGAAAAACCATATTGTACACTATAAAGTGTACAGTGATTAAATATGAATAAAATAAAATAATAATAAAAAAAGAATGTGAATGAGGGTGGGTGGCATGGTAGTTAAAGTGGCTATATTCCACATGGCCCACTGCATGGTTCAAGTCCTGGGTCCAGTGGCCTGGAATAAGTATTCTGGACATGTGTGCTTGCCTGGGATCCTAAGAGGAGGATGGGGAAAGGACTGTGACATGGCCATCCCCCTGAGGGGTTCTCTCTCTCTTTCTTTCCCTCCTTTCTCATCTCTGACAAGTGCACACACACTACAGCAAAATAATAATAATAATAATAATAATAATAATAATAAAATAAAGTTTAAAAAATGAATCTGAATAAGATACTCAATTACTTCATTATGATTTTATTTTTTATACATATTCAGCATCACATACATAAACGTTCCATTGGAAAGTTACATTACTTCTTATGCACTTGCATCTGTTTACAAGAACAATTCTTCTTATGTGTCTTTGATGTCATTGCCTTGTCATTATTCAAGCCACTTTCTCTGTCAACTAGCACTTTTCCAAAACATATCACCATCCATCCAGCTGAGTATTATAAGGCTCAGCACTTCTGGAATCCATATATGCTGCTATTACTGGAAGTTTTATTGCAGGCCCCAGAGATCATTCATCTCTGGTAGGACACCTTTTTCTCTCCTTTATCCCTTTTTTTTTTTTTCTTTTCTTTTCTTTCTTTTTTTTTTTTTTTTTTTTTTTTTTTTTTTTTTTTTTTTTTTTTTTGATTGTTGCCATTTGGTACATGTACTTGCAGAAGAGAGAGAGAAAAAGTGAAAGTGAGAAATCACCCCCCGGGGGGATGGCCACACCACACCACAGTCCATTCTCATTTTTCTCTTAGGAATTTGGCCATGTGTGCACACATCCAGTGTGTTTTTCAAGCCACCAGGTCCTGGATTCAAACAATGGAATCAGTCATGTAGGAGTCCAGTGCCCTAACCACCATGCCACCTGCTGGGCCCGCTTTATTCCTTGTATTCTGTAGCTGTATCTTTGGGATCTTAGCAACATAACCCCAGAGTATATTGCTACTTTTCTCCTAGGCAGAATTTGCAGGGAAAATAAATGGCATTGTACAAATGAGGACAGTTGTCTAGAGAAGTGATTGTCACAGGTACATATGAAGGTACATAAACTGGTCCTTTTTGCTAGTTCATCCTGTGGGATCTGCCTTGGATTGTTGCAAGAAGGTGAGAGTTTCAAGGAGCATGTGCACCTCTGCAGGCATGCTGTGTAGGAGAGCACATGGCTGGTGGGTGGAGGCACAGGCAGACCAAGCCTCTGGGATGTGGGGTGCAGGGCCCCCTGCCCTGGCTCCACTGGACCAACCAGCTTCACTCCATGGGACTCAGGTTCAATCACACTGCCCTTTGGGCCTATTTTTTTCCTCATATTTCAAACATGAGACATTTAAGCACAAGCCTCAACCTAGCATCAGTAATAGAGGAATGTGTAAGTTAGAGTGTGGCTCTAAAGGTTTAAGGATATGGTTAAAGGATTCCATAGTTCGTTGGCTCTGGGAGGCCAGCTTGGAATTCAGAGATGACATTAGTTGGAGAAAGGTTTGTTCAGAGAGAACCAAGGGAGAAATGGAGGAAGAAAGGAGGGGACAGAGCCAGAGAGACCCTGAGAGAGACCCTTCAGTCTGACCCTCCCTGGGCTGCCCCAGGGGCTGATGAGAGGCCCGTCAGGGAGTTAAGAGAAGGCCATGTGGAGGCTTTTCGTGGCCCTCCCAGGCCTCCCTAATTCCTGTAACTGCAGGAAGACTCCTAAGGACGCTTTTTCTTCTGAGTGGGACTTGCTTCGAGCAGAACACATGGGCTTTGGCTTCATCCCAGGTTAGAATTCCAGCTCAGTTACCTGCAAGATAGATAACAAGATGGGCAAGAGACTTTGTCCTGAGACTGGTTCTTCCCTGTACACGGCAGTAAAGAATCTTTAACCTAAGAAGGCTCCTCGGGAGATAAATGGCCTCATGGCACAGTCATTGCTCGGTGACAGTCACTCTCTGAATGTCTTCTTGCCTTCTTCCCTGGATGCTGTGTTAAGGGCTTCTAGCCCACATGCCCCTTTTTTTCTTAATCCAGAGTCTCATGCTTTTGCTGACAGAACATTAAAGTCTTCTGCTGCTCTCTGGGCAGTATTTTCTAGAAGCTTCCATTCACTAAGTTTCCTGGAGGGGTTGCTAGCATCACCATGGACCGCGAGCATACACATGGATCCAGATCCAGTCTCTGTGCAGAAAGGAAGCAGTTATGCCTTAGCGCGTCCGGGCTGAGCTGGGGAAGCCTTTCTGTCCTGCTTCCTCCTCTGGAAAGGTTTATCTTAGTGTCTGACACGATGAGACTGATGCAGGAGTCAGCCATTCCTGCTCTCGGGAAGTGGCGTTGAAGGCTGCCACCAGTGCCAGGCCACAGCTGGACACTGGGTGAAGCGATGCAGACACTGTACCCGCCCTGACTTGTGATAGGTGCTTGATCGATGCTTGTTGAGTGAATGAATGAGCGGAGAGTTTCTGCTTTGAAGCTGCTTCACGGAAGTCAGGGGCCTAACAGTTGAATGGATGAGGGGGGGCAGTGTGTTAAGAGGAATGCAGATATACACAATTACCTCCAATGTCACCTTCATCTAAGGAGAAGACATGGAGCCCGTGGAGCCCAGTGAGAGCGTCGGGTCCTGATTCCTATCTTTGTGAGCTTCGTGAGCCCTGCTCCTCCTCATCTCCATAGACAATGCTTCTCTCTGGAGGTTCGCAGGCCATCGACATGGTGACCTCATCGCTGAGTCATCTCGGGCTCAGAGACGTGATTGCTGCTTGCAACGAATGAGCAATTGAGTGTTAACTGAACAAACATATAACATACATACACATCCAAGTAGCAGTCATCCTATAGGAAAAACAAATCAAATCTCATTAGGAGCATTACTTTTCTTAAATATCCAAAATGCAATTATTATGACAAGTAGGAGATAGCTGCTTATTAATGAGTATTTTTAATGCTTGCACACGTAAGTCTTACTCAAGCCATATGTTGCCTAGTGATATCTGGTGCCATCTGAAATGCATCTGCAGCCTCTCACTGGCTCCTCATAACCACTTCCATGGGTCGGAGAAGTTACCTCCTCGCTGAGAGATGAAGGGCTTGACTGTGCTCACTGCCATCTCGGCGCAGGCCGGGCTGCAGCTCAGCTGACCGGATGAAGTCGGAGCACAGTCCCGTGTAGAGTTGTTGAGAACGTATGTGTTTTGGATCCAATTTAATTTGGATTTTCAAAAGGCAGTGATATGCAATGTGTATCACAGCATTTTCTGTGGTGTCTGGGGAAGCATCGCTAATCAAACTCATTAATATTTATACAACAAAATGTGTAAATATTCATCTGAAATGGGATTCCTAAAGACTGTCAGGAGCCTGTGTCGGGACAATTTGCATTTGCTGCTGACTGAGCTAGGATACACACCGATTTTCAGAGGCTGAGGTTTAGAATTGTGGACCCAGTGTAGCCCTGCTTCAGTTTCTTTCTACAGGAAGTGGCCAACAGAATTTTCTCCTTTTTCCCTTTTCTTCTTTTTTTTCCCACCGAAGTTCACAGTGGTGGCTGGAGGAGGACGCAAACAGCAGCCGATGCGCTGAGTGCGTGCCACGCTGGGTTTGCAGACCCTCCTGGAAGGCGTGCTGCCTGCCCACTGCGCAGCTTTGTCCTGTGCTCCTGTGTAGGTGAAGGAACTTGAGCTCAGGGAATTCATCACTTTATTATATGAACAGTTAAGAAATGTTGAAGCCAGAACTTAAGTCCAGGCGTCTGATCCTCAAACACAGACCTGAACCACTATGCTTAAAGGCAAGGTCTTATTTCAGTTGGCTCTTCACCCAACACCCAGAAGAGTGACCCGTGAAGTGTAGGTACTTGGTAAAGTGTTGGGGAGTGGACGCATTAATTTACTGGTGGGCTGAGGTCTGAATTGAAATGTGGGCCACGCTTGATCTGCAGTGTGGCTGTGTCAGAGGGTGGGGAAGTTTAGAGAAAGCGTAGTAATTCATACTCCGGTCACACAGAGAGCAGGGTGTAGTTATGCAGTAGCCCTCCGTATCTCTGGGGGGTGTTCCCAGACCCCAGAGGATGCCTAACACTGCAGATAGTACGAACCCTGCGTGTGCTGTTTCTGTTCAGTCTGAAAGCGGAGGCCTCTCCTCAGGAACCAACGGGCAGGCAGCACGTAGAGATGATTCTGCGTGAGGAGGGAGGGGTCACACCTGAGGCAGGAGGGCGCTGGACGGCATGAGAATTCATTATGCTGTTTAGAATGGACACCCTTTAAAGCTCATGGATTGCTTTTTTAATTTTCCATTTAACCATTTTAAGAGACTGAGGATAACTGAAACAGTGGAAGGCAAAGCTGCAGATAAGGAGGAACGTATCTGGAGCCATGGTCAAGGTTGGAAACGGCCCACCTTGGAAGGCATCTCATGGAAGCTGGTGGCTGTGGTCCATGCAGTGCTGAACTGACTGGGAGGACGGGCTCCTTGGTGGGCTGGAGAGGCACAGAGAGGCCGGGCAGCGGGAGAGGCACCGGACGGGAAGTGCCGAGTGCCAGCAGGATCCTGGAAGCAGCATGGTCCTCACATACCCTGGCCCTCTTCTTCCTCCCTGGCACAGATGTCTTGATTTTATTTTTCTCTCTTCCTAGGGGGACCGAGGAGCACCTGGGATTCCTGGCTCTCCTGGAAACCGTGGCGACCCAGGCATTGGGGTCTCTGGCCCTCCTGTGAGTCCTTTTCCAGTCAGCACTCACTGGCTCTCAGGCCATGCAGCCGTTTGCTGCTTGCTTCCTGTATGGGGAGGACCGCCCAGAAGACCTCCCTGCCAGGACTCCTTTCTCAGCATCCTGAGTCCCTGAGTCACGTGGGGGGTCTGACATGGGTATGCAACTCGGTGTACTCTTACAGAGTGAGCCTCATGGAGGGATCGAGACTTGTCTTATTCAGAGAAGAGCATGAAACTTGCTACAATCTAAAAAGAAAGTGATAGACCAGAGTGTGAGGTTCTCAGTCATAGCCAGTGGCAGCGGGCTGGTTGGAGAAGAGATACTGTGGGAGAGACACTGTGCTTTCATGAATTTTAAGCAAAAAAAATTACCTGAGGTCCTCTAATTAGCACAGGTGAGACTATAAGTGAAATCAGGTCTCCAGAAGAAAATCCATGAGATAGTTCTGGAGTTGGTAGTTTTGATGAATCATTCACATTAGTCTACGAGGTGTGAGTTTGTAAACTCCCTGAAGGGTGCAGCTTTAAGAATTGCTACAACCTTCTGGTTACGAAGGACCATAGAGATCAGTAAAGTCCAGGCCCTGATCCAGATTGAGGATGGCTGTCAGGTTCCTCCCCCAGCCTCCACCTGGGTTCCTCTAGACACGAGGACACACTTCTTTCGAAGCTAGTATATCTGGCTCTGAAATACAGAAATGCATTTTCATCACTTCCAATTCTTTCTGGTGCCCCAAAGAGCACATCTTTTCTGTCTTCCTTTATTGAATGATAGCCTTTGACATGTAAGCCCTGTTTTCCATCTTGAGGTTTTATCCTGTACTGTTACTTCCATATCGTTAAAGATACCAGACCCTCTTAATGCACCTAAAATTGCATTTATTTTACTTTTTCCATTTTCTTAACAGCCATGACTTACTATCATTTAAAAGAGGCTAAAGCGCCCCATCCTTTTCAAGTGCTATTGCGAAGTGTTGGACCCCCAAGCTCTCTGCAGTTCTTGCTGCTAATGCTATTTTAACCCAGAGGCATCAGCCTGCTTTACCCCCACCTCATGTAACCTGAATACAGACTGGAGCAGCACAGGGCCCAGCTCTGCTTGGCTGTCTTCTAGAAATTCAGACCACAGCTCAGACAATTAAAAGCAGAATCATTCTTGATCTATGACTCTCAAAGAATGACTGGACTGAAGTGAAGTGCATTTTATGTTGAGTAAATTCGCTTTGCAACCTAAGTGGTGTATAGTGATTAAACATATAAAATAAGCTAAAATGAAAAAAAATAGAATTAGCATGGAGACCCAACTTACTAACCACAGTGTCACGCGGGAAATACAAATCCCCTGTCCTTTCCTTGGTGGTCTCCGACATCCAAGTGGTTCACTGCCTAGCATCCTCCAGATCACCCTCTCCTCTGCCCGTCCACCTTCAAGCGGGCCTTGCTGCATTCACCAGAAGGGGGCGCCTCGCCTCTACCCCTGCCCACTAGCCGCAGGGGCTCATCTCAAGGTGGGGAAGGGCCAGTGGCTCTCTGTCTTCCTAGATTCCCAGGAACCATGGAAGGGGGCATGGGGAATTCCCTTGGGAATGTCTAGTTCAGTTCAGCTGTCTTCCTTCAAAGAAATTCAGTCAAAACCCTTCACTTTATTATTATTGAGTTGTCAGAAAAGTCATGATGCACTTTTGTATAGAAAAACAGAAAAAATGTATCATGAGTTTTCTGACAACCTAATACATCAATTTTGTCTTTTTTCTTTGGCTATTTTTTTTTTTTTGGGTCTTTTGGCAGTTGGGAGGGACTGTGTAAGACTAGATGCAGTGAAGGCACACAGCAGGGGAGACTTGCTTCTTCCTGAGACTCTCCTGCGACAGGGCCCCTTCTGCTGGTGTTGGGGTGCTAGGTGAAACCGCAGACCAGTAACTGGACGTGGAACTTCACCACTTAGCAGGCTTCTGCCTGGTCCGGTCTTCTCCCAGAGAAGTCACTGCATCCACCCCCAAATCAGGAAGCCAGGCAGCAGGGGTGGACACCATTCCTGCCACCACCCACTGACGAGCCGGCCACAATCACCCGTGAAATACGTTTCTGCCGAAGCGATTCCACCTGAAAAGTAACTGGCTGATTCTAGCCAAGAGGCTGTAAATCCAATGTCTTTCTACTGCTTCGACTTATTAAAAGCTTCCATGGTAGACGAAACCTTATCGAATTTTCATAAATCCTAGTTTTGTTCACCAGCAGAGGCTTTAGTGGCCTGGGGATCTGGATGGAGGGTTCAAGGATATGCCAGGTTGGTGTGTGCAGGAGGTGACGAGGGGCAGCGAGCGTCTCGGGCCCACCTGGATGCACTTCCCTTTACAGAAGTGTTGCTGTCTGCTGAGAGCCCCGTGTGCCCGTGCTGAGTCCCAAGGTCTCCATATCCAGCACCGCGTGCAGTCCTGTGGAAGCTGCTTTTGTGCTCTGGCCAAGACTGGGTTACCATGAGCTTCTCTGAGAACAGGGCCTCAAGGGCGAGGTGTCAGTTTGGGAGGTGATTTCCGAAGTGACAGTGTGAGACGGAGAGCAGAAGGGCACTCAGGCAGGGCGTGCCCCTGCAGGTGAAGGGCCTCTCCTCACCGCGTGCCCGGGTGACCACATTCTGCAGAGGAGCCACAGGAGGGGTGTTGATGGGCCCGTTCCTGCTATTCCTCATGAGACGTGTCTCCCTGACAGTTGGCTCCAGGAACACTCAGCCTGTCCCGCGCTTCAGCCAAGGTCCTCGTTTGGAACGAGAAGGCAGGCAGGTGCTTGGAGAGGGAGCTGCCGGCTGGCGTGTGTCCAGGGAAAGGGGAAGGGCAGGTAGCTGCATCGCCGTCAGCAGTGTGAGGTTCAGAGGTGGAGTGACTTGGCCAGTGTCGCAGCACTCGTCTGGGGCGGGCCGGGGTACGGACCCACTTTGCACACCTCGCTCTGAAACCCTCTTTCCCTGCATCCCCTTGTCCTGTGGCGTTGGCAGGGTGGGCAGGGTTTGCTCATTTCACTTAAATCCCCACAGAGAAGGCGCATTAAGTGTGGACCTGGATGTAAATGCTCCACCCCTTCCTTCCCCGTGGCGTGCACTCCGAGGCCTTGGCATCAGGCCTTGGCATCCACAGGAGCTGCTTGCTGAGGCAGCTGTTAGGGTTTGGCTTCCTGCTTCAAGACATTAACAAACCCCGAAGCCCTTTAATCTTCCGGTTGCCTCTGAGCTTCCTCAGGGAGGTTTAAAGTAGTTCTAAGATGAGCCCACTCGGGCCCTGGGGCAGGTCAGGATGCTCACGAGCCTCGGCGGACACCAGGAGCTCTGGGTTTGTTGGGACAAAGTTCCCCCTGACCAGCAGGTAGCCCAGGACTCGCTCCTTCCAACTCTGACCATGGCTTTCTCCTGACTCAAGTGCGACAATTTCTGCAGCACCGTCAGGGTCGGGAGGACTCACTGTCAGTGTCGGCCACAGGACCTGGTCCCCTGCCTTTGCCCGCTAGTCCCATGAACACCCTCTTCCTCCAGCATGGTTCTCAGCTGTGCAGCCTGAGAGGACTCTCCGTGTTTTGAGCCCCCGGCCCTCCCTGTCTGGAGGTAGTTGTGTGGCCGGCTTCACAGGAGCCTGTGCTTTGAAGGTGTACGTGGAATGGGTTGGGCCACCACCCTCCAATGGCCTTGAAGCCCAGTTGTGGCAGAAAACAGGGTGCCAACCACATGCAGTAAAATGTTCCAAGTGCCCTAACAGGAGAGGTTCTGTTTTGTTTTGTTTTTTCATTCCTCCACCTCCCAAGGAATGCTGAAATAATAATAGAGATGGTGACCACAATACCACCTCAGCCAGCATCGACCACCTGGTGCGTGGGCCAGAGTGAGCAAGTGCCTCTATGTCTGTCGTCTGTCTTCTGGGCAGTCTCTCCTGTGATCCTGCAGCCCTGCAGGCACTTTCTACCCCTCTTCTCATTTTACAAAGGAGGAAGCAGGCTTTCTCACATCCCTGGAGTCACACTGAGGACAGGATAGAGCTAGGACTGGACCCACAGCATCTGACACCAAGCCAGCACCGTTAGCCTATTTCAGCAGGAGGGCAGCGATGACATAAGTCCATGTGCCCTGTCTCCATGGCCACTGTCGTCTTGTGTAGCATAGTACCCTGGAATGGTTGGCTTTCACTTCTAGATGATTGTTTTATATTCCTATGTCTTGTGTATCTGTTTTAATTTAATTTCTCTGGTTGTAAAAAGCCCAAGTCCCTCAGACGGTCCTATGAGTTAGACTGGTAGAACCCAGCCATGGTGGTGTGCATTGCTAATACGCTGTGTTCTGCAGGCTGGGACCACATGTGAGGCCTGGGTTTGATTCTGGGTCCAACTTAAAGCTGGGCACGGCAGAATACACCTGTAATCTCAGCATCTCTGTGACTCAGGAAACTGAGCAGGGCTACCGTGAGCTCCGAGCTGGTGTTGCCCACACAGTGAGACCTTGTCTGAAAAGTGCATGCTTTTTTTTTTTTTTTTTTTTTTTTTTGAGAGGTTTTTGCTATAGGGCGCGTGCACTCGCCAGACAGACAGAGAGAGACATAGAGACGAGACAGAAAGCGAGAAATCACCCCCCAGGGGGGATGGCCATGCCACAATCCCTTCTCCTCTATTCTCCTTTCGGGATCTTGGGCACGCACGCACTCGTGTCTGGCGTGAGTTTTAAGCCACCGGGTCTGGGACGCGAACTGGGGTTGACTACATAGGAGTCCAGCAACATAGCCATTACGCTAACTGCTGGTCCCAAAAGTGCATGCTTTTCAAGCTGCAAACCACAGTAATAATGCAAGGCTGCAGTGGTGCAGGGTGGTCAGGCCCAGCACCCACAGTGGAACATGGGTTCTAGTCTCACACTCGTGAAGAATTAGAGACAAGGACACAGAGAGGGGATAGCAAGTGGAATTTTTAAGAGGGGGGAGAAAGAACAGCGCTTTCAAGTGGGGAGTGGTCCTGGAAAAGTGGACTTCTGAGGAGGAACTGAGGGGAGGGGTTTTTATCTGGGTCAGAGGGGCTTTGTTTAGGCTTCTTGTGCATGTGTTTCCCTCGTGAGAGCTCACATGTCCTATAGATTATGCCATAACTCAGGGTGGTCTCATCGTAATGAGATCCGTAATGGTGGCTAATTGGGAAGCGCTTGTTCAGAGGCTGATCATTTAGAACAGGTCATTATCTTAGTTAACTTTGAGGGTCTGGTGATCCATATCTTGGAATTCATTACCCAATCTGGGCTTGCCTTGCCCCATTCTGTCTTCAAGATAACATTTTTTTTACATTATCTGCCTGTCCTGGACTATGTCCTCCGACCCTTTTGGTCTTAGGACCTTTGCAAAGGGCCACATGAATTCTTTAAGAACCAGATTTACATGGCAAAGGAATATGGTAACTGGGAGGGGGAAGGAATTAAGGTCAAACAAAAAATGGGGGTGAGGGATTTAACAGGGCCCACACAGCAGCACAAGGGCTTTCTTCTGGTGGGGAGGGGTGCTACCCTGTCTACCTGTAAATGGGGTCTAACTCCTGTCTCAGTAAGACCATGTGGGAATTGGCCCCCTTAACCATTGGGTTATAGGGCTCGCTGGGGAAACAGTGATTTCTTTTTTTATTTTTCTATGAGCTAAGGACTTTTTAAAGGTAACCACAAACCCTAAACAGTTATCACATACCCTAAAACAGTTTAGTGCCATGATCAAATATCCAATTAATATTCAAATTTATAATTGCTTCGTAAGTACCAGGATTTTGCAGTTTCTTCTTGTTTGTATCAAGATGTAAATAAACAGCAAATGGGGGATTTTTCCAGGTTTTCTTTTATTAGTTTATATTTCCCATTTTTGTTCTCACTCACTGTATTTAGTGATGAAACTAGGCTTCCTTTTTGGTCCAGTTGGGCTTCCCACAGTCTGGAATTTGCTAATTTAATATTTTAGCATGGTCCTCTGTTCTGTAGTTTTTTATAAATTGGATCTCAGGCCTCAAGGCTTGATCAGATTCAGTTTGATGTTTGGAAGACTTCACAGGTGGTATGTTCTGCCATCAGGAGACACAGGAGGTCTGGTGACGTCTCTTTGTAATGTTTGCACCCTTTGATGTTCAATGCCTCCATCAATTAGCACACGAAGGGCTGCAAATTGCTGCTGTTCTAGTTCATTCTTTATTAGCCAGAAAAGTTCCTCATTTACCATTTGGATACCTGATGGTACAATACAGATGGAAGATAAACTGTGAATGCAATTCTTTTTCTTTTTTTTTAAATTTCAAGTTCTTTTATACATTCAATCATGTTACTTAGCTCGCAAAGTGAATATTCCAACATGTGTACATTTCTCCCCAATCCAGTTGATAGTACTATGAAGTTATCTTCAACAGATAATACCCCATTTCTTTGTCCCATTAATACTTTGTCCCCCTACCATCTTTCAAAGATGACCAGTTAGATTGTTTTGGTTAGTTGTTTTTTTTTTTTTTTTCTGGAGAAGTTTTCACTATAGGGCGCGTGCGCTTGCCAGACAGACAGAGAGAGACATAGAGACAGAAAGCGAGAAATCACCCCCCAGGGGGGATGGCCACGCCGCAATCCCTTCTCCTCCATTCTCCTCTCGGGATCTTGGGCACGCACGCACATGCACCCGGCGTGAGTTTTAAGCCACTGGGTCCGGGATGCAAACCGCGGTCGACTACGTGGGAGTCCAGCGACATAGCCATTACACTAACTGCTGGTTCCCGGTTAGTTGGTTTTTAAGTTGGTTGGTTTTAAGTTTGAAGCCTAGCTCTGTAGACTAGTGAGTAAGAGAGCCAGATCCCACATAGACAAACTCAGTTTGAATCCTGGCCCTATTGTATTGAAAAACACAAGTGTGTGTGTGTGTGTGTGTGTGTGTGTGTGTCCCAGGTCCTGACAAGATGCAGAAATGAGGGAGAAGGGATTGCAGCGTGATCACAGCCCAGTGCAGCATGCTTTCTCCCTCTCATTCTCTTTCTCTAGCAAGAGCACATCCCCCTGGCAATAAAAAAGAAATCAATAAATAAATTTGAACTCATAGATTTAAATGCATTGAATGTGTTTTAATAGATTGCAGTCATTCTTCCTTTCAATATTTGAATTGGTATGCAGAGAGGAGTCTGTACAAGTTGACCCTGAGTACTGTTTAATTTTGTTTATTTTAATTGGCACATGATAATTGTGTATATTTCTGGGATGCAATATGATTTTCTGATCTATGTACCTTATCAATGGATTCTCAGAGGAAGATTTCATTAGTTAATTTATTCATCATCTCACCCACTTGTCATGGTTTTATGGTGAGATATTGAATATCTCTTTTATCTGAGCACTCCTGGCACAGCCTAGCCTAGCTCATCTTTGATCGTTTCCTTACTCCTTGAATGACATTGTCTTCTAGGTTTGTTGTACACATTCCTTGTCCAGATCTCTCATAAGTTATTTCTTCACGGAGCTGTAGTTTATTTTGGTGGAAATTAGTGTCAAAAGCCAGAATCTTGGTATTAGTGTCAAGTGAGCCTTGAACAAGCACATTGGTGGCAGTATCTTGGAAAAGACGATTGTCACTATTGAAAATATATTTTGCCTTCAGATTTAGTAATGACATTGGAAAATGATGGTAGAATTGTCCCTCTCAACACATTTTAAATTTCTTAAACATAGATGAGCAAAATAGCAGTGAGAATGCCTCTTATGGACCCTGGCCTAGTTCTCTACTTTGATTTCCATAGTACGGGGCAGGACTATACTCTAACTTTGTATTACAACTGAGAAAACATAAGCTAGGGAGACTGTTTAATTTGCCTGTGTTGGGACAGCTAATAGGTAATAAAGCTGAGATTCGAAATGAAGACCTTTGATCACAAAATCCATCCTTCAAAGAGACTTTCATATTAAATGACACATGAAGGGATTAGAGCCTAGTCTAATAAGCAAGTTGAACTCTCTCAGTGGATCCTGGAGTTTAATTTGAAAACAAAGGGTGGCTCCAGAATAACAGGCAGCATTCCTAGCCAGGGTAAACTGTCCCTGCATCCATCGTTCATGGGACAGGCATGCAGCCCCTCGGGGACTACTTTGATAGGGCCAGTTCAGATGCTTGCACCGGGGTCTGTGGCCATGTGACTCACAATGTGACTGAAACAGTGATATGGAGGGGACGGTGGCTTCTGAGTCCAATAGACCGTAGGTGGAGCTCTGTTCCAATTTTTTTTTTTTTTTAACCTGCCAGGCTTGCTGAGTTACTTAATACCTTTCAGTTTCAGTGTCTCCGTATGAGCAACGGGGTGTGGGTGGTGTCCGACTTGCATGCTTCCAGGGGGTTAAAGCGAAACTCTCTGTGTACGATGCACCCAGGACTGCTGCAGGCATACAGACCAGGAGCTGGAAGGCCCCTTCCTTTCACATCTGTGAGTTCCTCCCTTCCAAATCTCCCTAGCCAGTCCTTGTGTGTCTACCAGCATTTCTGGGATGAGACTGAATTCTGAGACACACAATGAGAGAGAGAGGCAGACAGACACACACAGAAGTACTGTAATATCCCAGTGACTTTCAGGTCATGTGGTTAAGCAAAAAAGAGGAGAATTTTAGAAATGTACTATGATTTACAGCTTTTCAGTTCCAGCCACCGTGTGCCTTAGGAGTTATGCTTTTCTTTCGTTTTTAGTCTGCTTCCACAAAGCCCCTCTGCATAGGATCCTCACAAAATTACATTTGCCATGATTTATTTATTTATTTATTTATTTATATTGTCATCTTGTTTATATTACATTGAATCACATATCACTTTACAGTGTATTACATTTCTTTTACCAGAAGGAATACAATGCCTATCAGTCAATACAGAGACATTTAAATCCTCATCTTCATCATCCAATAGATTTTTGTTCTTTTCATGATTATTATTATTCCAATTATTTTTTAAACAGTCAATCACTGTTTATCATTTTGCTTATAAAAAGACTTTACCCATCATGAAATACTTCTCAGACCAATCCAGTTGAGAATACTATACACGTCATCACCAACAGGTAATAAGCCATATCTGTGTCCTGCTAATGTCAGGCCTCTCTATTTGTTCTCTTGCTATCTTTCCCCATACTCTTCTCCCGCCCCATTGCACACTCTATTATCATTATTCACTATTTTCACTGTGTTTATGCCCTCCAATATATCAGTCTCCACCATAGAGTGAGGATAGTCAATATATATTAAGTAGATACATACAACATCTTAGTTTCATATCCTGGCTTACTTCACTCAGCAATAGATCCTCCATATCCAATCACTTTCTATCAAATGCCCAGGGTCTTGTTGTTTTTCATGGCTGAGTAGTATTCCATAGAAAATATGTGCCACACTTTTTCAATCCACTCATCTGTGGACATTTGGGTTGGTTCCACATCTTGGCAATCATGAATAATGCTGCAATAAACATTGCTGTGCAAGCGCTTTTCTGACTGAGTGTTCTCCTGTCCTTTGGGCAGATACAAAGATAGTTCTTACTGGACATTTTTATTTTATATTGGTTTTAAATTTATTTTATCTGGTTATTACATTTTTTTGTTGTTTTAGTAATGTTAGATTTTTATTTCTAAAAATTCTCTCTGGCTCCTATTGATACCTGGATGATCATTTTTTTAATGTCTTGTTATTGTCTGAATATGTTAATTATTTTTTTTTTTTTTTTTTTTTTTTTGCTAGAGGCATGTGTGCTCACCAGCGAGACAAAGACAGAAAGGGAGAAATCACCCCCTGGGGGGGATGGCATGCCACAGTCCCTTCTCCATTCTCTTCTTGGGATTTTGGGCACGCACGCACACACACACACCTGGCGTGAGTTTCAGGCCACCAGGTCCAGGACTCAAACTGAGGTGGACCACGTGGGAGTCCAATGATGTAACCATTATGCCATTTGCTGATCCCTTTCATTTTTGTTGTATACATTTAATCACTTTAAATAGATCTTTTTATCATCTGTATCTGATTTTTTTTATTCTTTGACATTCATGGGAACTGCAATTCTAGTATTTCTTGTGTTCACTAACACTCTCATTGTGAATGGTTTTGTAACTCGAGATTGTGAGTTCCGGTCTTTTGGGAATGTATCTGTGAGAGTCCTTTAGCCTGGTATGCTCCGAGGTGCTTTGCTGGGTGCCAGGGCTGACTGTGTAACATATTGGTTGTGAGCTGAGACTAGGCAGGACTTCTACTTTAGAGCTCCCAGATACCTGTGGGGTCATACCTACTAGGGTCAGCTGTCAGGGGAGGCTTTTCTTCACTATGCACTTGTATCCTACCAACACAGGTCATCTGTCTTAATGTCTTTTGTTTACCTACCCCTTAACTTAGATTATTATCCAATGTTCAGAAAACTACCACCCCCTGGCAAAATCTTGTTCTTGCACACCTGCAAATTTTTTTATTTCCATTTTTAAAAATAATTATTTTATTTAACTTTATTTATTCATCTACTTATTTTAATTTGACCAGAAAGGGACAGAGAGAGGGAGAGAGAGAGAAAGTGAGAAACCAAGCCACCAGGTCCAGGACTAAACCTGCAGTTGGCCATGTGGGAGTCCAGCACCCTTAACCACCACGCCAAATGCTGGCCCCTATTTCCATTTATAAATGGCCGAAAAATCAAATTATTAATAGAGTATATTATGATTGGGGAGAATCATGTGAAATTTCAATTCCAGTGTCCATAGACAGTGCCATTGGAGCACAGCCATGCGGTTCACGTTGTCATCTGTGTCACACTCTCACACTCAGCGTGGGCTCGGGATTGTGCCAGGAGTGGTGTGACCTGCGAAGCCTGATGCGTTTGCCGTCTGTCCCTCAAGAAGTTTGTGGACCTCTGTGGGAACTGGGTCTTACTTGATGCCCTGAGTCCCAGTTTTCTAGTCAAAGGACCCTACAGCCTTGTTCTCTGTCTGTGAGCCCTTAGAACCCTGCTCCCCTCCGGAGCAGACCAGGTGGCCTTAGGGAACCATTCCTCAGTTGTCTTTTTCTTTAGATCTCTGGGGGGTCCACCTTGTATTTTAGTTTTCGCCAGTGTGCTTACGATGGGCTGGTCCTACTTTGTCAGGTGCTCTGGGGTGAATTTAACGGACAGGTTTCCACGTACCTGGGCCACTGTGTTGTGGTGGTCCGGCGTTTGGGATCTCTCCCTGTGGGGAGCAGCTGGTCTGTTCTCCTGGGCTGCAGGGAGAGACGGGGTGTGCCGGACCGAGCAGGAGCGGGACCTATCCCACCCTGCATGTGGCTCCTGCTAAGCGCAGACGTGTCTGTCTCTGGCCCTTGGTTTGGCCGTCATTGAAGTGGAGAGATGACTGCATTGATTTCCGAGTCCTGTTGGTGCTTTTGACTTAGGTTTTGACGAGTTGGTGGTTGTGCTCTAGCCTGCTTGTTCTTACAACGTGCGGGGCCCTGGGGTGAGCTCCGCGAGTACGTGGCAAGGACACGGGCACGGCGCCCGCCTCATGCTGCGTGCAGTCCACACAGAGACTGCATGAGAGAGCTGGGCCAGCAGGCGGTGACACACGAGGAGGCAAGGCCTGGACGAGGTGCGTGTGGGATGGGGACAGTCAACGAGCACCCCGAGAGAAGCCGGGGAGGCTTTCCAGGGGCAGTGACTTTGACACTGAGGCTCAAAGTGTGACGAGGATGTATCCAGGTAGAACAGGCAGGATGGAGTCATCCATGTAAAAGCAGCAGCATAGCAAAGGCTCGGGCTAGGGGCGGTCCACTCCCTGCAGGACTGGCACTTGTCCAATGTCTTCTAGTCGATCAAGGAACACAGCTGAAGTACAATATCTAGAAGCCGAATTCTGGGGGGGCTCAAGGTTCGGCACACTTGTAGGATGACAGATCCGTGTATGTGTGTGTGCACACGCATGCGCACGTGAGTGTATGTGTGTGGCTGTGTACCTTTGAGGGGCAGGGAGTGACGGCACTAGGATGTACCAGGTCAGGGGCAAAGGGAGGAGATTCCAGGGAGGTCCCGTGGGCAGTGTTCATGGGAGGCAGGTGGGGAGAAGGGGTGGCGATGCCACGTGAAGATGGGACAGAGGAGGACAGTGAGAGGCTTGCCTTAGAAAGAAACCCATAGCTTCTTTCAGTGACACTGCATGCCTCTTCCTCTTATGTATTTGTTTCTTTCGCAGGGCCCTTCTGGACCACCAGGAGAAAGGGGACCCCCGGTACAGTATGCTATAAATAAAGGGTTGGGTTTGTTTGGGAGGAACTCTCCAGTCAAAACAATTTTAAATAAGAGGCACCCAAAAGTGGTTTCTACAAGTTCCTAACACTAAGCAGCACAGACTCTCCAAAAGTGAGCACAGACCTATGGCATAGGGTAGGACAGATGCGGATACGACGAGGAAGAGGAAGGGGGATCCCTATTCCAACGTGCTCATTTTGAAGTTGAGCAAACAGACTGGCTTTGTCTTTTAGCACCTCTCCATCACACACAGGCAGCTGGGATTTAATTCATTTCATCACATTTGGAGAAAAACTCATTTTGAATCTCGGCACCAAGCATGCAACTGTTGACAAATGAGGAGATTTCTCTTAATCTGTAAGGCGGACACGGGAAGAGCTATGAGTCAGGGTGCAGACCTGACAGGATCATTTTCTGAGGCAGCAGGAGAGCCCTCAGCGAGCATTCGTGCCCGGGAGTGGCAACACGGATGGCGTGCCTCTGCCCGCATCGCCCTGCGAGTGGGAACTCCTGCGCACACACGTCTTGGAGGAATGAGGGTGGCTGAGATGATGTGGAACATTATGCCATGTGTACACGTTTTAAATTGTGGTCATTCATTTGACATTTGACTTTTAAATTAAGGTGGATAGGAATCTTTATACCCATTTTTATAGGTGAGGAAATTGAGGCTCAGAGTGGTTACTTAGTAGGCATGAGGTTTCTGAGCAAATTATTGCAAAGCGGAAGGGTCTCCACAAGGAGGTCTTGGAGTAAGGGTGGTCTGTGAAGACCCCAGAAAGGACAGGATTAGCCCCGAGCAGCTGTGCTACACCGTTCTAGCACCTTCCAGGACAAGAACTGACTCCCAGGTTGATTTCTGTAAGGAAAGGTCTCACAGGGAATGAGATCCACGATGTAAGATATCTGTGTCCTTCCCCGGTGGTGTCCAGAAAATTTCAACAGAATGGGACTCACTTCCTTGTAAAGACCAATAGCTGTCCTGTCTGTGCTGAGGGTTGAGCCGATCTTGCGCAGGAAACTTACCTAGCCAAGGAACAGCCCGCAGGGCTGAGGCATAACGGAAGCCAGGATTTGCGCTCAGGCCCGATTCCTCAGGGCTGAAACAAGGGACCTACACGTGGGGCCTGGGTCGCCAGGTTCAGAGGAAGGCTTTCCAGGGTGCTCCGAGTGTACTGAGCATGTGCCCTCCGCAGGGTGCGGGCTCGGGTCCCACGCCCCAGGGCTGCCTCCTCACAGCAACAGCCATTGTGCCGAGGGAGGCGGAGGGCTCTACTTTGCTTAAAGCATTGCAGTGTCTTCTCTTCTTTTCCACCAGGGATCTCGAGGCTTACCTGGATTTCCCGGCCCTCAGGGACCAGCCGGCCAGGATGTAAGTAAGACAAAGGGATAGATTTGGTCAGCGTCCACTAGAAGTCCACTGTCCCCCACCTCAGGCTGCCCTGGCCCGTGTGGCCAGCTGCCTGGCACCATCACAGATTTCCAGGAAACCCCCTAGACTTGCTTTCTCTTCTGTTGCTTGTGGTCTATAATTAGGGTTGTTCTTATGTTTTGTGTCATGCTTTCAGAACCTTTTAAGTTCCTGAGGTATCTCATCCAATTTCTTCTATTTCTTGGTCTTTTATTTTTATTTTTATTTTTTACACAAACCTAGCCAGTCATAACTGCTCAAATCAGCTACTGTCTTCTCTGCGGACTTGTTTTCGACCCATCCCCAGAATGATCCTCCTTTCAGGGGAGGTCTCCAGACGTAGCTGGTTCTCACTGAGGATACACCACTGCCCAGTGCTGACGGCAACACTGGCCTCTCGTCTCCAGTGTCTGGCTTTGGCTCAGACAGACCTGGGCTCCCAGGATGGAGGGCCCATGCGCCCTAAGCCTCTGTGGGTCCTTGATGCCAGGCTTCATGCCAGCTGCGTGGACGTTACAGATACTGACAGCTGTGAGGTCTTACAGGGCCAGGTGCTGGCAGTGGTAAGCAGTGGTATTTATTCTTAAATATGCACCTCTCCATCTCTATAGCTTTAGTTTATTATAAGCAAAAAACATGATCCTTTTTCCCTCTGGGTTCAATGCCATTAAAAACGTTTTCCCTAATTCCTACCTCCAAATAGATTCCATCATCCACTCACTGTCAGCAGTACCTTCTTACAGTCCAAGTGCTGTCCTTTTCAAAGCCAGTGCTTTTGTGTGTTTAGAAAAGGTTTGGACAAGTTTAAGCAGGTGTGTGTGTGTGTGTGTGTGTGTGTGTGTACTGTTAGAACTCAACTCTGCACATTTAGTTATGGGTACATACTCTGGGCACATGAGTTGTTTTGCTTAGTGTTTAGGGTAAGTTACAGGAGAGCTAGCTCACTCTTCTAAACATGTGTCACTTTAAATGTTTTCTGGGAAGCCTTGGGTATTCAGCTTAATTGTAAGACATGTATTTTTAGCGCCAGTCTTCATGGTTGGGTGTTTCTTTCCCCGCTGCGTTACACTTGGTGGGTATTGAGGTTGGCAGAGGGGGTGGGCAGAGTGGATAAGGATCACGTGCTTATCACAGTTAGTATTTACTTTTTTTCTTTCTCCTCCTAGGGTGCGCCAGGGAATCCGGGAGAAAGAGGGCCTCCTGGCAAACCAGTATGTCATCTTACGGGGCCAGATGAGCGCTGACTGTCAGCCAGAGCTCGGGCAGGAAATAAAATGCAGCTCAGACATTCCAAGAGACTTTTCCAAAGGGGCCTTTTACAAAGCTGTGGGCAGAGGGGACTAACACAGGATGCCGTGAAACCCAGAGCTAAACCGCTGCGGGAAGCTGTTACCGCCACTGTGTCCATTTTCAGAGCCAAGTGAGAGCTAGCACAGTGGGAGAGGGGCTGTCAGATGAAAGCTGTGTTGTAAGTCCAAAGCCACTTCCAGAAAGCTTGGCCTCCCCCACCCCAGGGCCCTGATGGCTATAACACCATCACTGTTAGAACTCAACGTTGGGCCGCAGGCGGGCAAGCCCTGTGGTATGTCCTCTGGGGCCTGGACTGAGACAGAGAGGATAAGAACCAGGCCTTAGGCTCAGCGAATGGGCAAAAGCTGCTCTGACTGCAAACTCCCAGCATCCATTCCCTACCCTGGGGCAGGGAACGTCTGTGTCTGCAGTAGCTCAGTTTTACATGACAGAAACTGTCGCAGTGAAAGCAGTGGAAGCTGTGAACGTGAGCAGACATGGACAGCTTTGGGTCCCAGCATGTGGCTACAGCCCAGCCCCAGGGTCCCACAGGCTTCCTTGAGGTACAGCACCTTTATCTTCTGGGACACCCTCTAACTGAATTACCAACACCAGAGACTTCCAAAAGGTTAGCTGAGAACCCAGACCTTAGGTGGGCCCTCAGGCACGGTGCAGCGACGGCGTCTGGGTCTGAGCCGGTGTGGAGACCGCTGTTCAGGTTTGGAATCAGCCTTTGCTATATGGAAGAGGCAGTGGTAGTCGAGAACGGGGCATCACAGTCCTCACGAGAGAGGCTGATGTCTTCTGCTGCAGCCTGGCCTGCCACAGTTTCAGAGAAGACCTAAGATGCAGAGCCCACGTGGGTGTACCTCCCTACCCCTCCCTCGTCTGAGTTCGCAGGCTCAGCAGAGACCTGGGCAGGGAGGCTGGTCTGTTTATAATGGCTCTAAAAATTCTCATTGGATTTTTTCATTCCGATTAGATGAGTGGAAGGTCCCGTTGGAGGGGAGGGGTAACTTACTCGTCCCTCCTCTGTGGTCTCAGATTGATAGCTCCCAGAATCTATGTCATTACCCAAGTGCAAGGCCCAGTGAAGTGGGGAACAGTGAGGTTCAGGCCAGAAGTCAAATGGGGATTCAAATGGCCTCCGCAAAATCTAGACCTTGACACCTCCCTGCAATGAGATTTGAGTCAACAGAGTCCAGCTGATGACGTCGGCAGACCTGGCTGTCACACAGCTGGTGACCAGGGGACCCAGAGAGGGAGTCTCGCTCTGTTATGGACTGCCCCCAAGGGCCAAGTGTGGCCAGTGACGTCAGCCCCTTCCTAATCAGACAGGTCATGGTGTCAGGGGTTCCCACACCCACTCTCATGCTCGGTGACTTTCTAGAACTCACAGAACTCAGAGAAGCCATTACACCCGTGGTCAAGGTTTATTTCAGTGAAAGCATACAGGTTAAAATCAGCAGGGAAAGGTGTGTAGGAAAGAGTTGAGGGGAGACTGCACGGGCTCCCACGGCCCCTCCCCGGGAGCTCGTGCAGACAGTGCTCACCAAGGGCCACAGTGGGGGACCCCCGAGCCTTGGTGTCCAAGGCTTTCACTGGGGGCCAGGCAGGGACGTGAAGTGCCCTCATGATTGGCCCTAGTTAGGGTCCAGCCTTTCGGAGGCCAAACTGATGCTGTGTGACCTGCGGTCCGCCCTGTGAGTCACATAGCTGGCCTCAGCTGTCTGGCTTGGCCCCCGACCCGGGTAAGTAAGGACGCGATTCGGGGCATCCCTAGAGCTCAGAAATGACCCCACAGAGCGTGTTTCAGAACGGTCAGGCCTGCTGAGCCAGACCTCGCTGCGCGGCCATCTACCTCTGCGCCTTCGCGGGTGGAGGGCGACCTGAGTGTCTCCCAGTGCCGCACCCATCCAGGGAGAAGCAGAATCCCGGGACCAGGCGTCCCATCTCAGGCAGCTGCTCCGGAAGCAGGTGGGCAGTGGAATCCTTGCGTGGGTGACTGAGAGTGCTCACAGGTGAAACCCGCAGGGACCGAGCGAAGCAGCACACGGTGGGAGAAAGGCCAGTCCAGGGTGTGGCTCAGCCAAATCTAGCCTCCATCTGGTTCCACACGGAGTTCGAGCACGGATGGCCCCAGAGCTGCCCCGTGTGTGGGCGCGGCCAGCCCTGTTCACTCCGTGGACTCAGTCTATGGCTGTGTCACCTCCCTGGCATTTCCAGCCATCCTTCCTGGTGCCAGAGCGTGGACACCAGGAATAAGTACAAGGAGAACACAGGCCGCCTTCGCCACTCGGCGCTTCCCACTGTGTCCTCTGAGCCCCCGGCCTGTGACAGTCTACGATGCGTGACCAGCTCCTCGCAGGCAGAAGTGGCAATCAGGCACCCCGTCCTCACCTGTGAGGCCACTGCCTCCATGCAGACCCCATGTCTGTGCACTGCCTTGCGAGTTCCCTTGTGAGCCTCACAGAAATAGGTCACAGCAAGACATAAGTGAGCTCGGAGGCCACACTGTCCTGAGACGGAAAGCCATTCCCGTTCTCTGTGCCTTGGTCACCAGTACCCGGCCGTGCTATCTAGTATAGCTCACCCCAATTACAGGAAGAGCCCAAATGACAGCATAAAAATACCCCGAGTAATCCAGTGCCGGCAGCGTGCACATGTTCCAGTCTGAGCAGGGCAGGCCCTCCGCTGTTCTTAACGCTCCAGGGAAAATATCTGAGGCTTCGCCACGAAGCACCTTTCCCTTTCTAGAAGTTGAGCACGTTCCCGCCGTGAAGGTTGTTCTTCCTCTGGAAACTCACCCCGACTAGCAGGGAGGTGAGCTCGTCTGCTCAGCTGTCCCTCAGGGCTCTCCTCGCGGCACTGACGACTCCTGCAGGTCCTCCAGGCCGGAGCATCCAGCCTCCGCTTCATTGACTGCCCCACTCTTAGGGCAGCTCAGAGGGTGACTGGATCTCTGAGCAAATCAGCACAGGGAGCAGCACCCCACCCCAGAGCACCCCCTGCAGCCTGGTGTTACCGCGGCCCGACGGCTTTAGTCACCCACAGGCCAGGAGACAGCAGGAGAGCCAGAACAGCTGTCTTGGTGTCAGCCTCTTCAGGATGACAGACTAGATTCCTAATTCATGCCCTTAAACTTAGAAAGAAACACTCTTGGGACCAGCAGTTGGTGTAATGGTCAGGTCACTGGACTCTCATGTAGTCGACTGTTGTTCAAGTGCTGGACCCGGTGCGTAAACTTACACCGGGTGTGTGTGCGTGCGTGCCCAAGATCCCGAGAGGAGAATGGAGGAGAAGGGATTGCAGGTGGCCATCCCCCTGGGGGGTCATTTCTCGCTTTCTGTCTCTCTCAGTCTTTCTGGTGAGCGCACGTGCCCTATAGCAAAAACCTCTCCAAAACAAACAAAAACTCAGAAGGAATCACTCACCACAATCTAATGATGGCCACAGGCGTCACGTACCCCAGGGGGAAGCTGCCGGCTGCCTCTGCACGTGGATACTCTGGTTCCCCTTTCCCAGCACACACTGAGAAGGTCACAGAGTAGGTGCCAGTGTAATCCTAGGCAAGGGCTTCTTCTCGTGCACCTGGGCCCTGGGCTGGCCTCCGCTGTGCAGGCCACACTCCAACTCCTGGCTTAGACCCGAGTCCAGTGACCTGCAGATGCCTACATCCCTTCAAAGGCTCTGCAATTACTCTGGATTTCTTGAAATCTCCTTTCTAGAATGAAAGACTTTAAATCCACAACGACAGATGAGGTGTAAATGTTTCCCACCCAGGAGAGCTGAAGGCCCTGGTTTAAATCCGTACTAGGCTGTTAATGATGGCTAGCGATAGCTGTTGCTCTTCCGGGAGGTCCATGAGCGTCCAGTGGCAGAGGGCCTGCCTTTCTGCCCCCAGAAATGTCCATATGCCCCTCCAGCTTTGATGGGGTGGGGAGGAGGGTCTCCTGGGGAAGAGGGGGCAGTGGGAGGACACTAGGCAAGAAGGCCTGAGCTCAGTCAGACCTAGCTGGGACCAGCCACCTGTGTGGCTGCGGCCTTGGGGTGCTGTCTTTCCATGGCTCCCAGACTGGGGGCGTGGGCCAGTCTGTGTGTGTCCCGTGCACGCCACAGGCGTGTTACAGCAGGCTGACGCCTTGAAGCATGCTTGGCTATGTTGTATGTGCAGGTGTGTGGGGTGCTCATCCATTTTTACATCCACAGGGCCCCTTGTCACTGCCATCTCCAGGGGACATAAACCTCTTGGTTAAGGTAAGAACAGCGACGGTCACGCGTGTTTCTGGAAATGCGGTGGGTGCTGGAGACCTCCAGAAGTGCTGCTTCTGCTTTGTCCGAGCCGCCATGGCAGCACCGCCGTGGCAGCGACACTTGTGGAGAGCTTATGGTGTGCCTGAGATGCTAAATACACACGGCTCAGCACCACGGCCGCTGGCCACAGGCGTCCATTTAGATTGAAATTAGTTAAAACTATCAGGAGGGCCAAGGGACTCAGGTTCTCGGTACACCGGGCGCTTTCCCAGTCTCTGGTGGGCTCAGGGCTAGGGCCTGTCTCGGTGGGCGGCACAGGCGTGCAGGGGACGGCGTGGACAGCGCTAAGTGTTCAGATGCGTCTCTGGTTCAGTTCCTCTATGAGGTCAGCAGTCTTCGCGTCCTTGTTTTGCATATAGGAATCCTGAGACGTGGTCCCAGGAATACAATAGAATATGCTGAAAACGCAGTCCAGCTCTCGTCAATTCCAGAGGCTGACCTGTACCCCCAGAACCACCTCGTGCTCTGGAAAGAGAGCCAGAGGCACAGACAGCTTGGGATGGTCCTGCTTGGGCCAAAGGCCCGGAACGCAGGCTCAGGGAGGCAGAGCGGCTGCCCTGCATTGACAATGGATGGGACCTGCGCGCACACTTACCTGGTCTCCCCAACCGTGTTTGTTTTCCCTGGGGTGCCAAAGACCCACGAAGTTGAGCATTCCTTGGCTGGGATAGGGCCTGGCATGGCTGGAGTCACACCTGAAGGCTACATTGTAAAAGTGCTCCGGGGGCCTGACCAAAGGCTTCTGTTCTTAAAGGGAGGGTGGGAGTGGGGAAAGGCTGCAGTGAAAGGTGGAAGGCCTTGCTGTAAGGCGCGTGGAGAAGCCTTCTGCTGTCTGTACTTTCAAGCCTCTCTTTTAAACTGGGTGAAGTCTGGCACTGGGTTTTGTGTGACTGGCCCCTTCCTCATTCCTTAGATTCTAAAAGACAGTTGAGTGAATTCAGAAAAATACCTAGTTCATGCCTGAGACTGAGGGAGGAAAGAAAGGAAAAGAAAGCCACCTCAGAATCCTGGGGTTTTTAATTTTGCTACAATTGAAAGAATTGAAAGGTCTTGATGGAAAATTACACATTTTATTAAAATAAAATACATATAGAACAATCTTCACCCATTTTTATTGACAAGATACAACTTTTTTTTTCCTGCAGTCAAGGACATGACAGAAAATCATTATCTATTGATCGAATCCCATGTTTATTGCAGGCTTTTATTACCTCGATTGTTTTCTTTAATTCCCTAGCTCTAGAAGGAGCTGGGTTTGCATCAGCCCCTGCCACCCCCACCAGAAGCTCTCAACCTGTCAATCTTTATGCCAGTAGTGATGACAGTGAGTGCTATAAGGGCTAAGTGTCATGCCCCGCGGCATCCAGAGGCTTAGCCACATCGATATCCCCAGCTGCTAAGGGGTGCAGCTGTGTTCATAAGAGCAGCTGGGACCCATGCTCAGCGTGGCCCTGACACTCTCTGGCCCCAGGAAGCTGTGCTTGGCCTGGGCAGCCTGGGGGCAGTGGCATGGACTGGGGGTGGGGGGGGTGGCCAGGTCTTTGGTACCGACTGTCCTAGCTCCTGCGTGCACAGCCAGCCTCTGCCCTGCTGGTGTTGCTTAAGGCCGGCTGGTCTCGGAGAAGTGGCTGGGGACAGGTGCCTTCGTGCTGAGAAGGCAGCTTTTATTACAGAACATTTACCTCTGCCACAGAGGGTTTTATAGCATCAACATAATTTCATTCTGGTACTCAGAAGACTGCCTGGGGAGAAAGTCCATCTTGGGGATCCCTGCTAAATGAGCTTCCATAGCTGGGTCTGGGCCTCAGGCCCCCTCAGGCAGTTTTTGTGCAGCCGCATTTCTGCATAAATACAGTATATCCAGTTTTCACGACCTGGTGGGTGGGCTCTATTCCAACCTGTGCTTCCTGAGGGGGAGGTTGAGGCACAGGTAAGGCACTTGTGCAAGGCCACAGAACTGGATAGTGGCTGGACCAGGGTTCTCCAGTGCCATCCGACCAGCCCAAAGCTTTCAGGGTAACCCCTCTGGTAGCTCCTCCTTTGTATGAGCCAGAATGTTCAGGCAGCTTTTTGTTGAAGACAGCAGCTAGCAAGTCCTCGCCTGTCGCCTAACAATTCGGAGATGTAGGAATAGTGTAGCCACACACCCCATTGGTAGGAATATTGTAGTGAGGACCCAGATATCCAGAGAGGTTGGGTGAGAAGACCCACGGGGGGCGCACAGCCTGTGCCACTCCTCCACGTGGCCACATTTCGTGGAGCACTTACGGGGTCTGCTGTTCCACACCGAGTGCGACACCGCCCGTGATGTCGCACAGGGAACCAGGTGTGCTGAAAGCTCCCCAGACCAAAGGACATGGGACTGGCAGGGAAGCAGCACGTGGAGATCCCGCACAGCACGCCCGCAGCATCCCGGGTGCCAGCACCGCAATTTCATCTACATTTCACGTCAGTCAGGGAGGACAGGAGGCTCAGGAGTTTGGGGGCCACGGTGAGCACTGGCAGGATGGCAGGTTTGGGGCTGGCCCTGCCCTACGCTCACTGGATCCCCGGGCTGGCTCAGTGCATGGAGCCTGTCCCATCTCGAACACATCTGGGGCTGCTGACAGCTCTGGTCTTCAGTGAGCAATCCTGCACAGCCTGCAATAAAGACAGACCCAGACAGAAAGCTCTGACAGAAATGAGAGAAATCAGAAGGTAGCAAGATTTCTATTACTCAGGTATCACTCCTTTATGCTATGGGTCCCATTGTGAAGATTGGAGGGTGGAGTTACAGATAGATCATGTTAACAGGGAGGCAGGTACCTCAGCAGTGGGAATTCCTGAGGTGTATGAACACTTCAGGACCCTGCCCAACTCCTAAGGCAATCAGGAAGGCTCAAGTGAAAGGAAGGTGAGCCATTCACAGTTGCTTTTGTGATGCCCAAACTACCATTTTGAAATAGAAACCAAGACGAATGCTAAACCACCTCTTCTTACCTCACCACAAGGAACAAATGCAGCTCCCACGGGCCTTTGCAGGTCCCTCTGGCTGGGCATTCCAAAGGTCTGTTAGTGCATTATTTTGTCTCTGTTGACACCAATCATCCATGCGCTCTTCAAGAAGCACGCTGACTGTGGTCTCAAGCATACACACACCCTAATGGATTGGATGCTTTGGGAGAATTTTTGCAACGGAGGAAGGAGTCAGTGAAGAAGTGAATGAATATAATAGTGAACGTACTGGGCATTGTCTACCTTCATCCTCTGCCCTCTGACCTCTGTCCCTCTACCTGCTTATCTATGTATTTCAACATTATTCTAAGTGTCTTGTTTCTACTACGCATTTAACCATTATCATGGGAGAAAGGAGGGGAGGCGGAGAGGAGGGCTAGGGAGAAGGGCACGAAGGAAGCGATCCAGGAGACTGGGCACGTCAGATAGGTGAGCATGCACAAGGGAGTTTTCTGGTACTGTGCTCCCAAATGTAAGATTTAGAGATGACACAGACAGATCAGGAAATGTGTTCCCTGGGCTGACAGAACTTTAAATATTTGCTCCAGGGATGGCATTTGCCTGCCTCTGAGAAGTAGAGCAAAGCTCCGCTCCAGGGAACATTTATTGAATGCTTACCTTGGGCACAGAAGGAAGCCAGGCATTGTCAGAGCTTGGGTGTGCGCCAACACCGCAGGGACCAAAGGCACACGCTTATGTCACCTTCTGCTTCTTAGTTCAGAGACCGTGCAGCCTAGGCCACAGCACAGCCTCCAGCTTTGTTCATCTCTAACATCAGGGACGGAGCATGCTGCTTTAGTAATACTGTATTTTTTCATTAAGTCTGCACTGTTTATGCTTTTAGATGTCATAGATTTTTTTTATACATCTTTTACATCATTTTCTTGGCTCTACTTCCAGTAGTCTGAATGGCGGAAGTAGGGATAAATGGGATAATAATCCAGATATATCGGCACTGAGGTCTAATTTTCAGTTAAGAGGATGAAAATGCAAAGTTTTAACACAAAAGTAATGACTCTATTCAGCTAGTTGCTTTAATATCTTTGTGGGTATTTAAAAACAAGATGATCAGCTGGAGAACGAGGAGCCATGGACACTTCGCTTTGCAAATAACTGTGTTAGGCATTTATCCTCTCCCTTTCTTCTCTCAGGATGTGTGCAATGACTGCCCGCCAGGCCCCCCAGGCCTCCCTGGTCTGCCAGGTTTTAAAGGGGACAAAGGTCTCCCCGGAAAACCAGGGAGAGAAGGCACAGAAGGAAAAAAGGTAAGAAGGAAAGAGAAACTTGGTCTTTATCATCTCAGTGGAAAATATTATCCTGGACACCTCAATACTGCCCTCCTGCCTCCAAAAGTAATGTGACTTGGAGGAGTTAAAGGTGGCTGGGGAGTGCTGGCTTGTAGGAGCACAGCAATGGAAACGGTAGGAACTGGGCGTCTGTGGGTCTTCGTCACTTTAAGATGATGTTGGCTGTTTCATCCAATACACACTTAATAGTAATGTGTGGAGAACCATGCTCATTCAGTTGGTCTTCTTTACCTTCCTTTCCCTCCTTCCATCCATCCAGCAACTTTCAACTATCTAGTATGACATAGGCACCAAGATAAGCATTTCCAGTTCATGGATCCATAGAGCCATCCATCCATCCACTTTTCCATCCCTCTATCAGCATATCTATCTACTTATCCATCTATCCATCCATCCATCCATCCATCCATCCATCCACTATCCGTCTGTCTACTCATTCATCCATCCACCTATGCATCCATCCATCTATCCATCCACCTACCCACCTAGCCATTCACTCTCCATCCATCCATCTATCCATCCATCTGTTAATTAATACCTTTGTTATTACCTGCTTATAACACCCCATTGGATGTGCATTATGCGTCAGTAAACACATAGGCACTTGGAAGACCCAGAAGAGAAAGATTGAGGCCTTGTTCTCATGGGGTTTAAGATCTGTCTTGGGACACAATAGGGGTGGAGAGTTGAATGGTGTTGAGGAAATACATTTAAAAATAAAATCTCCAGAACACCAGCAGGTGGTGTAGTGGTTAAGGTGCTGGACTCCCACGTAGTTGACTGCAGTTCGAGTCCTAGACCTGGCAACTTGAAACTCGGACCAGGTGTGTGTGTGTTCAAAATCTTGAGAGGAGAATGGAGGAGAAGGGATTGCAGCATGGCTATCCCCTCTGGGGGTGTGATTTCTTTATTTCTATCTTTTTGTCTATCTCTGGTCAGTGCTCACACCCTATAACAAAAATATCTGGGGAAAAAAATCTCTCCCCTACCCAGAACACTTATCCACAAAAATCATAAAGGACACAGTTTACCACTGAATACACGTAAACCGCAGTGTGTCGCTCATGCAGTCTGCTCAGTGTGTCCAAGAGCAGAAACCTCGCTCTTTAAACCCCAGCGGGCACAGCCACCACTGCACACATAGCCTCGAGATAAATGGTAGCTAGTCCTCAAGAAGGGGACTTGACAATACCATCTGTTACACCTGCTCACCTACAGTATCCACCTGGGAACCGGGCGGCCAGCTCTGTTAGCTAGCTGGCCTTATCCACAGGAAAAATAAACTTCTTAGTTTCGCAACAGGAAGAGGCTTCTACCCTCTCACTGAAATTGAGAGAGAGAGGCAGCATCTTCCCTTTCAAAAAAATGGCTCATAAGTCCTTGAGAAAGTCCTCGAAGCTGGCAAAATCCTTATTTGGCTTTTAAAAGAATTTACATACATTCCAAAGAGAGAAAGAACACAAAGGACAAATTTTCTCAAGTAAATGCTGGGAGAAGAGGGGTGAGGAGAAAAGCTCTTCCCTAATTTTCAAGCCGCAGCATGAACTCCGTAAGTTGCACTTGTGCTTACAGGGGACAGAGACACGCGCAGGTATGAAACGTGGCCTCTATTCTCGTTCCCTGAGTCTTAAGACCCTGCTCTGCCACATGTGATCTGGCATGTGCCCCACTGGTGTGCTACAGCCTCCCCCAAACCCTGGGCCCCTGAAAGGGGACAGGAGCCAATCCTGGAGCTGAACTGACCAAGAACCCTTCATGTAATTAAGTTCTCTGGTAGCCAGGTCACCAAAAGTAGGATTTATTTTCTCCATGGCATTTCTTGTGGACACCACGTGAGAAAGTCAGTAGACATGTTTGAATATTTTACATCCACGTTATAGGTCTTTCCCCTCTGGCTTACTCTTAAGCGGCTCAAAAAAAATCAGTCAGTTAAGATAGATGAGTCTTTTTGATTCCAGAAGACTTTTTTTTTCATTTTATTATTATTATTTTTTTTATTGCCAGAGGGTGCATGCGCGCTACAGAGAAAGACAGAGAGACAGGGTGGGGAGCACCCCCAGTGGGCTGTGGTCATGCTGAAATCCCTTCTCTTTCTTCATCCTGGTGGGACTTGGGGTACACGTGCACATGCACCTGGCCTGTGTTTTGAGCCTCTGGGGCTGGGATCCCAACCACAGTAGAGCATGTGGGATTTGGCTTCCTTAAGCGTTGCACTACGAGCTGACCTGATGCAAGGAGTCTGAACCTATGAGATTCTTGGCGCCCCTGCAGTGGATTTTCGATAGCATCAGCAAATCACGTAGAGAGGTTTTAAGATACATCCTTTCTGGGAATACTCACGGTAGACTGTTGCATCGAATTACTAGTAATGAGGGCTGTGTTCTGTGTGCTTGAAAACGACAGCTCCAGCGGGTCCAATACTCGGGATCACTGCGCCCCTCCTCCTGGTGGGCCTGCGGGTGGCTGGGAACCCCCATCCTCCCACCTCTTCAGAGCCAGACGTCTGGCTTGAGCCATTACAGAGCACTGGACATAATCACAGAGTACACACTGTGTGTGTGTGTGTGTGGTGCACATACATATGTAAAAAGCATGCACAGACATGTGTCACTTGACAGTGGTACATTCTGAGAACTATACAACCCGCTGATGCCATCGTCCTGACGATAGTTGCTTGGACGAGCTCGGGCAGAGTCGCCCGCGTCTTGCGTAGCCGTACGCTCAGCCTGCCGCCCACTGCCACGTATGTAGTCCCTGTGGAGCACAGCGGCATGTGTGACACAGGTGCATACATGAAGTAAGATACAGTGTCAGTCAGTGGCTTTTCCTCATCGCAGCATGCCCTCCTCCTTCTCAACTGTATTAGTTACTTCTCACTTCATCTCTCCAAAACCTGTTTGCTTAAAATAATGAGCATTAGCTCATCATTTCTGAGGGGCAGGGATCTGGGAGAGGCTTGGCCGAGTGGCTGTGGCTCAGGTCTTTCATGAGGGAGCCCTCAAACCCCGAGCTGCCATCACCCACAGTCACTCTGGGAGAGGATCCCCTTCTTACCCACTCCACCCTTGGGGCTGTTGCCTGAGTCCTCAGTCTCTAGATGGGGCAGGCAGGAGGCCTCGGTGCCTCACCGCCAGGGCCTCTCATGGGGCTGCCTTATGAGGGTTGACAGGACAGGTGATTGTCCCCAGAAAGAGCGGTCAGAGTGAGAGCAAGGGAGGTGGCAGGCCATGGTAGGAGCCAGTTGTTTTTAGACCCTAATCTCCGAAGTGGCATCTGTCACTTCTTCACCTGTGGCCCACACAGACCAACCTTGGTACACATGTGGACGCTGACTCGGGGCTCGAGCACGGGAGGCAGGGCTCGAGCCGCCCTGGGGACTAGCTCCCACGCCAGCTCATGGCTCTGTGGTGGGTGCACTCAGGATTGCCCAGCCACAGGCATGTCACCACCTGTCCGGCAAAGTGAAGGCAAGAGATGGCGTGGACATGGGAGACCTCCGTGGAAATCAGTGGGTGACGTGCGAGCCTGATGGCTTGGTGAGGACTCTGGGTGTGGGCCCTAGATACTTACTCTTGTTTGTGCTTTCCTTTTTCTCTCTTTTCCCTGCTACAGGGAGATGCTGGGCCCCAAGGCCTCCCAGGACCCCCAGGAGTCGCTGGACCCCAGGTCAGTGAGGCCCCTAAACGTCCATGTGTCTGTTCTGCTTGCCCTTGCTCATCTCTGGTCAGTGTGAGGAGGAGTGATGGACAATGTGCATGGGAACATCTGGACTAGTATGTGGTCTATTCGTGCTAGGGCATGTAAATAAACTTTAATAAAACATAAAAATTAAAGAATGAAAGCAAACAAAACAGGGGTGGCTAGTGTGCAGAACAGTGGCTTCGACATCGGAAACCCTGTTGCAGGTCTGATCAGGGCACTGGCTGTCTCAGTGACCTTGGGCAGGTCTGTTCACCAGGTGCTCAGGAACAGATCCCTGAGTGCTGGAACTGTGAGCTGCACTGGGAGCTGGCCTCTGCGCTTCTTAGAGGTTAGACCTGAGCTTACAGGAGATGCTCCCACTTCTCACTGCAATGTTTACAGTGTAAAGATGTACCATGATTAAATGTAAATTTTAAAATGTAAAAGAAAAGCAATCGAATTAAAAAAAATAATAAACAACAATGTTAGGGATTGCTGGAGGGGAACCATACAAGGGACCTCAGAAAAGACCATGGAAGATGCATATTATGAAAAAAATCTCTGCATGGATTTTAAAAAATATTTTTGTACCAAAGTAAACTTGTACTTAATTTCACATCCCCACAAACTCAGAAATCTTGTATAATGCACAAAAAGAACCTTGGCCCTCCATGTCAAAACAAGGTAGGGAAGTGCTTCGTAAGTGCAAGCGAGCATTACTGTTCTCGTGTGCGTGACGGGCACCCCTCTGCGGCGGGCGGCATCGCCCTGTTTCACAGCCGGGGGCCAGTCGTGGGGAAGCCGGACCTGGCCCGCAGGCCCACAGGACAGGCAGAGCCTCACGTCCAGGCACCCCACGTCCAGGCACGTGCTCTGGGGCCGTGGCTGTGCCCACGGTTGGTGAGCGTGCTCAGCTCTGACAGACTGCGTGTGAGCACGGGGGCAGGAAGGCTCAGGGTGGCCCAGCCCCTCTGGCCACCATGGGTGCTTCCTGGGGGTGTTCTTCTTGCCCCCCTGTGGTCTCCCCCTCTCCCCACACTCGTGTCTCTCCCTACAGCCTGGTGGGACATAGCATGGCTCATTGATGGCAAAGGTGGCATAAAATTGTCACTAGGACAGGGCCCAGGAGCCAGACCATTGGGGTCAGAATCCCATCTCAACTCTGTGATCTATGAATAGTTTCTTACCCTCTCTGTCCTCCCTTGTTCTAAAGTAAATTAGAGATTATAGGGGCAGTGACCTTCCAGGCTCATCACCATGACAACTGCAAGTCAGACGCTCCCATCAGTCCCTGGAACACGTGAGCCCTCAGTCAGTGGCAGCTCCGAGGTCACGGCAGCCAGAATTAGGGTGAGGAGTTGGCATGAAATGTCAGAGGGCGCCAAAACCAAGAAAAGCAATTCTTCAGTGCAATGATTCTCAAATTTTTAAATTCAATGAGATTGATATGAGGAACATAATAAAAATTTTAAATGAAGACAGAACCCAGCCTGTTAAAGAACTCAAATCAAAAGAGAAAAAAAGTGATTGAATTAAAAGATAATAAACAACTGGGCATAAAGCTTGCCCGTGCCCTGTGAGCCCAACTGCAGACGTGAGTGTGACGAGGGACGCTCAGCCTCATCAGCACGTGCAAAGCAAGGAGGGTGGGGCTCTCCAAGGAGCCCCCTCCCATGCATTTTTAAGGGCAGAATTAAGTGTGGGAGTCCCAGGTGCATGTTCAAATCAATGATTCGTTCAAGAGGGCTAGATCATCTCATGGGCTTTCTTAATTACTGGGGCCTCGGGTAATCAGTTCCTAGTCTGGAAGAGAGTGGCCATCAGGTTTCTGGAGCCATTCAGCTTCAAGTCTGTGTGCTCACGGCCAGCAGTTTCCATCCTGCAAAATATCTTAAGAATTTAAGTTAAAATCTTATCTTTCCTTCAAGTGGGAAATTTGAATATATGGCTCTGACTCATGACCCATGTTGCCTTATTACATGAGGTCCTTGCATTCCAAGCAGTTTAGAAAGACGCTTTCAGTTCAGCCCTTACTGATTTTCACTGGGGGAACTTTCCATTTTTTCTTCAGCAGAAGGGGGAGCTGAGGGTGCCACCCTGTTAAGGGGTTCCTGCTCATTTTCACGTGCTTCACTTGAACAGCCTCTCTTCCTTACCACTGCCCGAGTCCAACAGAGTCATAGAGTTGTGTGTATTTACATTCTGGTTTGTTGTTCATCTTGGGTTGCTTTAGATTTTGACCTTTTAATATACTGCGTTGGAATGTCACTCTTCTAAGTTACTGAGCTTTCTAGTACCCAAAGAAGATGCTTCATTTGCTTTATCCTGGGCCCAGCTTGCCTACATTTCTTGCCTAGTAGACTTTGGGGGCCTGTAATTTCAGCTCATCCTTAAGTAACCTTTGCTGTCAACTGGCTGGCTGCTGGGCTTAGCCTCTGCCAAGGGAGAATTGCCTTTATTCAAAGAAACAAAAGCAAATCAATTAAATAAGGAGTTTCCTCCACTGAGCATGGCTTGTTTTCTCTGTCACCCAACCCTGCTTGAAGTATTAATGTTTTGGGACAATGACTCTGCCTTTGTTCCTTTATATTCCACTTCAAAGGAGGACTTGCTTCTTTAAATATTCCCCAAAAAAGCCAAAGAAAGCTTCCATCCAGAAAAAGAGCAATAATTAGTGCTTCATCTGAAAGACTAGGTTCTAGCTTCCCCACTGGGGGGTTGGTGGTGACCTTGAGCAGTACCTGGGCTCTAGTCCACTCCCCACAGTGAACCCCAGCAGTGCTGAGGGCCGTGCACGGAGTGTTAGGGCCAGCCATCTGCTTTATGCTATCATCCCCTGCAGTGGGCAGCATGTTCCTGGGAGGGAGACACAGCCTCAATTTCCAGAGGAGGAAACCGGGTGTGGCTAGATTAAATACCGGCTAGTAGGTGGCATATCCGAGGCTCATCTCTGCTAGCTGGCCTTCAGGACTCTCAGAGTTAGTGTCCTGTTGTCCTCCCAGTAACGTTAACGCCGCCGCCAGCACCCCGGACAGTTCCCAGTGGAGCGCCCTGCTTCAGTCTTGTCTGGTGATGGCCCTGCGATGATTTCCTCTCTTCTTGTGAATTGTCATTGATTTCTTTAATTTTGAAAAAAAAAAATATAGAAAATTTGTAAGAGTAGTACAATGAACCCTTATATAATTTTCACTTCCTTTTTTATAGCAATTTTCAGGGTTTTTTAAATTATTTTTTATTTGCATTTAATCACTGAACACCTTTACGGTGTACAACATGGTTCTCTTGTTATGAATATGGTGCATATTAGCTAAGTCAGGATATTGCCATATACATTATCATCAACAGATAACTTTTCATTTTTGCACCTATTCACTGTTTTAGTTTGTCCCTGATCCCTCCCTCCTGCCCCGTTACCCACCCTTCCTGTACCATGTGCGATATCCAGTCAGCCTCCCTGCTATCACACCTTGCGGTATTTCAGTTTCTGCCGTAGAGAGCAGACACTTGTTATGTATTAAGTGGGGACATACAGTGCAGGGAACTTAAGCAGCTAACCCGAAAAATAATAATCAATCCAATTAAAACATGGGCAGATGGCTTCCTTTTGTCATCATGTATTGTTGGGAAAATGAGTCACATAGGGGTAAAATATCCCTCTGAGAACTCACAGCTTTGACTTGGTTCTTGACTAGAAAGCTAAGCCGTTCTCTATGCTCTTCACTCACCCCACACCACTTTCCAGAGCACAGACAGGAAGGCCATTGCATTTCCTCTCTGCTCAACATCCCTTATCACATGGTATCTCTGCAGGACTTGTGGACATGAAGATGAATGTGTTCTCTGAAAGAGCTCCCCATGGCAAAGTAGCCATCCTCGCAGTGAGCATCCTTGTATAGCCCAAGGCCCTGGGATGTCACTGACTGTGTTGCCAAGAAGCTTTGGCTCGTCTGTTTGCGACTGTGATGCACCATCTGGGAAGCAGCTTCCCCAAGGTTTATCTTGCAGATTAGCAGCTGCTCTCCCCAGGGATTGGGTCTGGGGAGGTTAACTCCATGGCCAGTCACAGAGTTCCATTCCAGGACTTGAAAACTACAGAAGAAATTGACTTCAGCAGACAGGATCTCGAGATCATGACTGCTGTTGTGATTATGATCCATGTAGAAGGGATAAAAGAGCAAGACTAGTCACAGTGATGGTCCTGGGAGCGAGGATTTCTACAGAACTGCCTAGTAAAGCCAGTCTCATGTTAGAAATGATGATTATTCAGTCCCTTATAAAAAGCATGTTTGTTCTTTACATGTTTACCAACCAGGTAATGGTAAAGGGGGCTTTCTGTGGAACTGAAGACACTTTTTTGAGCAGATGTCCTGGATTATAGGTTCTAGATGATTCTGGGAAGGCAGAGATAATATCTGCTGCTATTAGCACTGCCAGGAAGGACCCCAGGAATCCCACCCAGATCTATTTACTCCATAATTTCTGCAGGAGTTCTCTTTCTGCACCCATAGCTGCTCCAGCCCTGAAAGATTCTCACGAGGCATCCCCTTAAACAGTTTCCTTCTAAGTCATGAGGTACAGAGAGGGTTCAGATATGGCCACACCATCCAGACCTGATGCTGTGATGGAGAAGAGAGACAGCTAGGCCTGGTGTGTCACACATACCACAGTAAGGCTAGACTGGAGGCCGGTGAGGGCGGTGGGCTTTGGAAGTCAATAACCTGCTGGACCTTTTGTTAGCTGCATGAATTTCACCTACTAATGATAGGGCTTGGGCATTTTTTTTTTTTTTTTTTTTTTTTTTTTTTTTTTTACTTCTCTGAACCTTGGGTCCCTCATTTTAAAAGAATGGTATAGCTTATCTCTCAAGGAAGATATAAGGACAAAGCAAGAAGAAATTTATAAAACATAGCAAGTTGGAAGTATTTCATACTTGGAACTTCTACAGGTCCTTATACTTCTTGTTCATTTGAGTTAATAATAACTACGGTAAGGGCCAGCAGGTGGAGCAGTAGTTGAAGCGCTGGACTCCCATGTGGCTGACTGTGGTTTGAGTCCCAGATCTGGCAGCTTGAAAATCACATTGGGCATGTGTGTGTGCATGTCCAAAATCCTGAGAGGAGAAATGGAGAAGGGATTGCAGCATGGTCATTTCCCATGGGGGGTGATTTCTCGCTTTCTGTCTCTCTGTCTCCCTCTGTCTCTCTAGCAAGCATACTTACCTTATAGAAAACATCTCTCTCAGAAAAAAAGAAAAATTAACTATAATGAATTGTCCCAAAGAGAGTAAATGACTCTAAGGAAACTGACACACAGAGCAAAGGGCATCCCATGAAGGCCACAGGCTGGAGAAGGGAAGAGTTCAGTTGTACC
The DNA here is from genome assembly GCA_026018925.1 of Tupaia tana. Classification (NCBI taxonomy): domain Eukaryota; kingdom Metazoa; phylum Chordata; class Mammalia; order Scandentia; family Tupaiidae; genus Tupaia; species Tupaia tana. The sequence continues at coordinate 89,748,731 of JAKSZU010000008.1, read as the reverse complement.
TTAGAGTGAATCAGGATTTTTCAAGCATCTGGGGAAAAAGATTTTTTAGAAGAGAACAGAAAAATTTCAAGGGCAGGGTTTGTTCTGAGAGCAGCAGAACTTATTAACTGGACAGCGTTGAGGCCCTGCCCTTAACATTTGTAGACTCCTCGAGAGAGGTCCCTGCTCAGCAGGTTCTAAAAGACCAACATCTGTAGAGCAACCCCTGGTATGATTGTAACCTCTAAATAATTGTCACAAAATGTGCTTGATACATCATGGTGTTGGGAAAATATAAATTAAAGAAAAACAAAAATCTCCTTCCCGCCCAGAAAACTTCCCTACAAAGGTAGAAGAGAAAGGTAACAATTTTATTATTAAATAAGCATTACACTAGAATGTGATGCATATCACAAACTTTTGGCTAAGCAATTGCAGTGACAAAAACCAACCTCACTCTTCTATACAGCCAAGCCCACACGGGCACCCATCAAATCCACTCCTCACAATAAAGCATAACTCATCCTTAAGAGGATTAAATAGCACCATTTTCCCACGTGTTCATCCTACATCCGCCTGGAATTTGGGTGGCCATTCGTCTTAGCTAGTTGGCATTATCCAAAGGAAAAATAAACTTCACAGCTCTCTAATGGGAGGCAGTTTTGCACCTTGGGGCCAGGCAGCTGGCCGAGTTAGGTATCTACCATCCCACAGGACTTGGGAGCGAGGGTTGCTCCTCTAGGCAGATTATGTTTGAAAAAATGGTTCCTTTAAGAAAGACGGTCTTGGGTTCCTGGGTGATAAAGCTAGCAAAATATTGATCTTTTAAAAGGAGTTATATATTCCAGAGACAGAAAAAGAGCTCACAGTGATTTTTTTAAAGTATGTGTTTTAAGAAATGGGAGGAAAACAACGTCTCTTTCATTCTTTTTTATATTATTTTTAATCCAAAATGAAAATACCTTATTACAGAATATTAGATTAGTATCAGTCACAGAGTGGCCTTGGTGACACAGCCTTACCATGACCGAGACGCCAATGTTTAAGCTGTGGCTGCAGATGCCCAGAGTTTTGCAGACCCCTTCCAGACTACTCAATTTAACAATTAAGACAAGGAGAATTAAGCCCTTAAAGTGGTTCCTCAATAAACATCTGAAGAGAGCTAACCTCGTGAGTTCTTAATCTCCCTTGAATAGCAGCTCGGGGGTCTTTATCTGTTCTATTGGCAGCTGGACCTCCAGTGTGTAGAACTGTGCCTGGCATGTGGTCGGTGTGGTCAGTGTGGTCAGGCAGGCTTCCTGGCTATAAATCCTGTGTCCGTGACATCATGAAACCAGAGAGACGAGGCATTGTGGAAGAGAGAAATAGCCCAGAGAGTAACTTGGTTAGGGATACTTGATCATCAGACTGACCTTGGTTAGATGCCAGATCTTTCGTTTTTATTAGCTGTGTGACACAGGTGAATGACTTAACCTGTCTGGCCTTCAGATTTCTCAGTGAACACTCTGATGGTAAGCCCTACCTCACAGAGTAGTCTTACTGCCTAAGTTAGATACCACAGACATGTTAAATACTTTTGCATAAGCTCAGAATATAAACAAAGCAACACATGAAGTAGGATCTCATGTGGCAAGTCCTAGCTGAGTGCCCATCAGAGTAGAGGCTCTGCAAATGTCAGTCCTCTTTTCTGGAAGGAAATGAGTCAGGCTTGGGGGTGGCTGTGTTTGCTTTGATCCCCGACTGCGGTGGGGATCAGGAGACAGGGACAACTGTGGAGATCCTTAAGCTGCTGACATTTCCATTGTGCCAGATGAGTGTTGAAACCACTTCAGTCCCAGACTGGGGACCAGAATTTGAAAGGAAACCATTTACCTTTAAGGCAATTGTCCTAAATGTCAGGGAAATAGTGTGCTATTCTGTGTCACTTCTTTTCATTGATTACAAAGCAGCCTGCAGACAGTTTGTTGGCTTAATAGATTTAGAAACAGTAGAAATAATTACATGCACAAATGTTGGAACAATTGCATTTCCCCTCTGAAGCCATGTTTTTCTCTCTAAACAGTGGGACTTAGTCCTTTACAGGCATTAGCGCACCTAACCCTCCCTGTAGACCCTGGCGTGGAGGAAGGGAGTGTTATTATGTAGTCACCATCGGCAGTGAACTGCTGTGAGGTAGAGAAGTCTGGATCAGAAGAGATTAAACTTGATGTTTCAATAAGATACTTGTGGGGTCCTGAGCCCTCACAGACAGATTCATTTAATTGATGGAAAAACTGAGACCACAGAGGGGCATGATCAGCTTAAGAATACAAAGACAGGGATGGCAAGAATAGAGCCAGAGCCAAGATTGACTTATGGCCAAGGACCTACTTCACTGCATAGTGCGTTCTCCTGAAGGACTGAAGTGGTTCTGTTTAATGACATTTTACTGAAACACATTTGTTAACAAAGTAAATGCAGAGCCAAGATTGGCTACGGATAAAAGATTGGAACCTTTGAGTGTCACTTTCGGGGCTAGTCTGTGAAAGACCCTTTCTGCAGGTTGCACATTGTGAGTGTATTAACGACCATGCTGATGGTGGTGAGTGTGATCAGGATGACGATCGTGACAGTGTAGCCCACGATGGTGATGAGGGTGGTGTTGACAATGGTGATGGCAGCGGTGGTGGTGAGGAGGAGGTTGATGATGGCAGTTATTATTATTATTCCCATCTTACAATTCAGGAAACAGAGTTGAAGCACTTTGCCCAGTGACACACAGATAGTAAATGACGCAGGATTCAAATGCAAGCTAATAAAAATAGTAATTATAACTAAAACCTAATTGAGCTCTTGCTGCATTCATAGGTCTGTGCTTAATGTTTTATCTGATTTTATTCTGCCAACATTTCATGGGGTAGGCGTCATTATTTCCTCCTTGTTAGACCAGAATAAACAAGCAAAACCCCCTACGATGCTGAGTAAGTGACCCTCCACAGCCCACAGCTAAAAGGCAAGGAGGAAAATGCACGTGTGGAGGGTCTTCCTTCAAAGCCCCGTATGTAGGGCCACCTCACGCTCCATCTTCTCAACTCTCCTCTCCTCACTCCTGCCCCAAAGACCCACAGACACCTCATCTTCCCAGCCCTCTTACTCCTCGTTACACCCTGTTTGCCTCGTAACTGATCGCCCTTTCTTTACCTGGTCCTTCTAGCCCTCACAGCCACCCCACTGCAGCCACAGCTAAGGCCCAGGGCAATTGTACATCCTTGAAGGTGCCCACAACCATCCCAGACTCAGGAGCTGACGTACTCGGCACTCAGAGAAGTGGCCTGCCTGCCTCCCCAGCCCCATTTCCCAGTGCTCCCTAGGGTGCCCGCAAACCCACTTGATTATGTAACAACAATGTTTTAGCCAGACCAAGTCTCTGTCTCTTGCCACCATGCCTGACCTATGGCCAGACCTCAGTAAGAGATTGTTGAAGAATGAAGAAATGGGCAAGTGAATGCATGGACCTTTCCTTCCTTCCTTCCTTCCTTCCTTCCCTTTCTTTCACATTAATTTCCTTCCTTCCTTCCTTCCTTCCTTCCTTCCTTCCTTCCTTCCTTCCTTCCTTCCTTCCTTCCTTCCTTTCTTTCTTTCTTTCTTTCTTTCTTTCTTTCTTCTTTCTTTCTTTCTTTCTTTCTTCTTTCTTTCTCTTCTTTTTTCTTTCTTTCTTCTTTATTTCTTGCTGTCTTTCTTTTCCTTTTCTTTTTTCCTTTTTCTTTCTTCCTCTTTCTTTCCTCCCTTTCTCCCCTTTTCTTTTTTCATTTTGCAGGTAGCTATAGAAAAATTCTCAGTGACTTTTCTTTTCCCCCTAGGGAAGTAAAGGAGAACCTGGCGCAGACGGAGAGGTTGGACAGAAAGGCGATCAGGTAAAAACCACCTATAGTGTACCATTAGTTCTGAATAAAGATTGCTATTCCTCTCGGGTAGATTCCATTCTGCTATTTCTGCTGTACTCCTTCTTTCTTCTTTGCCTGCAAAAGGATTTTTTTTAAAAAAATTACAATTTCATGGTTTCCATCTTGATATCTCTAGTTCACGTTCATCCTCCCCTCTTCCCTGTCATCTGGGGAGCCCGCCCTCCCTTTTCATTTCATTTTCTATTTTGGACTGATTACCTCGCCCTTGTTCACTGAACTAGTGTGTCGTATGTAGAAATGCTCCCTCTTCCCTCGCCTCATTTCCCGAGGCCCTGTCGCGTGACTCCCATGGTGCTAACTGAAATGCTTCCCATTGTCCCGTGCTCGGGCAGCGCCCCCTAGGCCAGCGGACCAGTCCTGATGTATGAGAGATGGTGCCAGTGAGGACGCGCTGCCCTCTGCGTGGACCTGAGCACTGAACCGCCCCGTCTTCTCTGCCAGCTGCCTGGCTCAGCCTGACTAGTGTCCCTGCGATTAAAGCGGCTCTGTGCCTCCACGTGGTTCTCCCTCGTGCCTCTCTCTCCCTCTCACGCCTCATCTCCTCTGCCTCTCACAGGCAGTGCTGTGTAACGCAGCCGCACGCCAGGCACTGCGGTGGGCTCCAGCGTGCAGAGTGAGGGATGGGCCGGTTCCCGACCTCAGACTTGCCGTTTACTGAGTGGGGCGTGTAGCAAGTCACCCACAGGCAGCCAGATAAGAGGTCTCATAGGACCCTCGGCTGAAGTTGCTTCTGTGTTTGGAAAGATGAAATATATTTGGATCATGCATGTAAGAGTGACTGGTCAGCGTGATGAACTCTACGCTGAATGTTGGAGCCCATGTCTTCCCATGGCAGCGTGTGGAGGTGCAGGGTTCATTCGGTCGTATGACGGTGGAGTGTAAGAGCAGTGTCAGCGGGCACGTGCTGCGCTGTAACTCCGCATCACCATAGCATGGCTGCCCTAATTCTGTTAGTCAAATTGTGTGTGTGTTGTCTTTTGGTATTGCTCCATCAGCAATCAAGATCCTTACATCAAATCATGTGTGTTCATGTAATCCGTGCACATTCTCATATACATCAAATCTTCTCTTAATTACTTATAAAATCTAATACAATGTAGATGTAATGTGAATAGTTGTTATGCTGTATTATTTTTTATGTGTTTTCTTTTCTTGAACATTTTTGATCTGTCTTGATTTGTAAGTGAAATGGTTGAATCTGCAGATGTAGAGTATGGAGGTGGGATGATCCATATATACACACACATGCAGGTTAATGTCCCTAATCCAGAAATCTGAAACCTGATATGTTCCAAAATCCAAAGTGTTCAGAGCATCAACGTGACACCACAGCTAGGAACATTGCAATCTGACCTCATGTGACAGGTTGTAGTTGAAGCACTGAGATACAAAAATACTGGAGGGAATGACCTTCAGGCTATGTGGATAAGAAGCATGAATAACTTCTCTGTGTATATTTGGGTTCTAGCCCCAAGATATCTCTTTATCTGCATATGCAGATATTTCAAAATAAAATAGAATCTGAAATCCCAAACATTTCAGGGCATTTAGAATACTCAGTAAGGGATAATCTACCTGTGTGTGTGTACACATGTGTGCATGTGTGAGTGTGCGTATACGCGTGTGTGCATGTGTGTGCACATGTGTGAGTGCACATGCACATTTATTTTTTATTAATGGGTACTTCAAACATATTGACAAGTTAGAGAGTATAATATAACAAGCCCTGGGCCCCAGCACACACCACTGTCATGGCCACTCTGGTTCTCAGTCACACCCTCAGCCACCGTTCCCACCACAGTTTGGTGAAGCATCCCCGTTTTGTAAGCACTGTCAGCGGCTTGTCAGCCTGCAGAAGCATTAGTGCTATATAAATAAAGAGGTCATTTTTGTGGTCCATATCTTTAACACAGATTGTTAGTGAAATTAGAAGGCAGAGGGTAAATATGAATATATGAATATGAATATATATATATATATATATATATATATATATATGAGACAAAAATGAGAAAAAAGAAATGGAAAATTATTTGTCGATTATAACATATATGATTAAGACACTAGCCAGTATATTCTGGATGGGAAATCACGTTTTGTATGCTGTGATGATGTTCAGTGAATAAATGTAAAATAAAACAAAAGAAATAAATAAAAGAAATTAGAAGATGATTCTTGGATTACTATCTGAAGTTTGGTATTTACACAAAATGAGAAGCTTTTTATGAGCTGGTTTTCAGGAAGGCTTCTCTTGTTTTCCTAGGGTCATCCTGGAGTTCCAGGTTTCATGGGGCCCCCCGGCAACCCTGGGCCGCCAGTAAGTAAGCGTCTCGGCTCCTCTCCTGTCTTGGCTGTGGCACTTGAGCACATCCTTACACTGCAGATGGAATCACACGGGGTCGCGCTCTGACCACAGAAGGCACCCTGGGATGGGGAGGGTGGGTCCCAGAGGCACCCAGGGCATGTGCAGAGGCACCTGGTGGCTTCGGTAGAGCAAGCGGAATGGAGCTGGGGCAGGTGGGAACTGCCATGTCAAGTCTGGGGTCTCAACTGAAGCATGTGGAAACTAAGGGAGGTGAGAGGAGTGTTTCCCTTTTCCGAGGAACCCGTCCCATGGCGAGAAGCCCTGGGAAGGAGAGCATGTCTCATAAGCCCAGATTTCCTGAATTTATTCTTTCTTTTTTTTTTTTTTTTTTTTTTTTTTGGAGAAATTTTTGTTATAGGGTGTGTGCGCTAGCCAGACAGACAGAGAGAGACAGAGAGACAGAAAGCGAGAAATCACCCCCTAGGGGGGATGGCCACGCCACAATCCCTTCTCCTCCATTCTCCTCTCGGGATCTTGGGCACACACACACACACACGCGCCCGGCGTAAGGTTCAAGCTACCGGGTCTGGGACACAAACTGTGGTCAACTACATGGGATTCCAGCGACATAGCCTTTACGCTAACTGCTGGTCCCCTGAATTTATTCTAATCAATAACAACAGTACTGACCACAGCTGATTATTATTCACTTTTACTATTCAGTATTTTTAACAATCCGTTCATTATTATTTGAAGGCACTTGCTACCTTTTAGCTCCATGGACTGCCATTGTTGTCATTCAGCTTGTCCCCGTGGCCCCTGCGCACACCTCCTCTTCCTCTGGTAGTAGCTGTGTCGATGAAGGCCCTTCTTAGCGTCTCTCTCCCTTCAGTCTGGGCTGCCTGCATATCAGTTATAATGTGTCCCTAGTCAAAGTCCACTGCCCTGGCAGCCTGTGTGTCCATTGTGAGTAGCCATGGCAACAAGAGGTGGGAACCAGTGTCCCTGTGAAGCCCAAGATCAGTCTCCTGGGACTTCCCATGGCTTGTCCATGAGACCTGATCTCACAGCCTTGCAAACAGAGGGCCACATTGATGGCTAAAAGGTCACTGAAGCAGAGAGCAGAGAGTCATAATAAGTAGTGAAAAAGAGGTTCAGCGAAGAGCATGAACTGGAAATTATGAAATTAAGCTTGCTCTTTTTTTTAAAACAACTAATTGTGGCTACATGTAATTATTAGAATAAATCAGACTGTGTTAAATGTGGTTCTTTCAATAAAACCATATAAAGCACAAAACAACATTTTTCATTGCATAATTGACTCTTATAGCAAACCCACAAGGTAAATTATCCACAGTACTAAAAACTGTCTTTGAATTTCAGAAAGCCTACCTTAATTCTTTGATATTCAACCCATTTTTCTCCCAAGTGCCTTTGATGTTAATATCCTTTATAATTTCTCGATCTCAATTCTTAGCTGGTCTGTCTCTGCCTTGCATCCATTAGCGAAGGACCTTGTACAGGAATGATCAGTTTGCTCTCATTTAACTTCACAGAATTCTGTAATTCTTCTAAGATTTGCAGTTTCACTTGGTAAATTACTTGGTAAATTGTATTTGCATATGATATTGACATTTGTAGCATCTTACCATCAGCAGAAAGAAAAAAATACTGATAAAGACAGTGATAGACCAGGTAGTGGGAGAGGTATTAGTGTTGAGCAAGTAGGGACATTTGAGAGCGGACTAAATTAACTAAAAAACAGTTTATTTAGGGGCCAGCACGTGGCGTAGTGGTTGCATTACTGGACTCCCACATGACTGACTACAGTGCGAGTCCCAGACCCAGTGGCTTAAATCTCATGCTGGGCACATGTGTGTGCATGCCCAAGATCCCAGGAGGGGAATGGAGGAGAAGAAATTGCAGTAGGGCAGGGCCATTCTTCCTGGGGACTGGTTTCTCACTTTTCTTCTCATTGTCTCTGTCTCTCTTTTTCTGGAGAGCATACATACTCTAAAGCAGAAAAAATAAATAAATGAACAACTCTAAAACAAAATAGTTTATTCACAGATAATTTTATATCCTGGTGATTTTTGCTTCCTTGTGGAACCTAAGAGCTAAAGGACTCGGATATCGAATATGGGGTTAAACCCTGTGCCCCTTCCCCCCTGGAGGTTCCAAAACTTGTAGCACGCTCCAGTATAGACAGGGTGCTCCTCTCCGTTGGAATTCATGGTGACCCGGGACTCTGTGACGGTGGCAGGAAATAGCTCCCAGCTTTTCATTCTCACGCTGGGTGTTAAAGCTGAGTCTCAGAAGCAGTCCTAGTCAGAAGCCAGCTTGTCTGCCTCCCGCCGATCAATGCTGGCGGTTCCCTGGCAGGTGTTTAGTGAGCCTCTGTTTTGTGTCCTGCTGGGTGCTGCCCACTGCCTGGAGAATGGCTGCTGAGTCAGCCCTGCCCGGGGCAGCAGCCATCGTGCAGAAGGAGCTCGGGTGCAGGAGTGACTGCTTACGCACTGGTGTTTGGTTCCTTTCACTTTTGTTTCCACTGAGTGCTCATTGTTTGCCAGGCCCTGTCCAAGGAACCCAGGACAGAGGTGTCAGGCAGGCAAGACTCTCCTGTGGTTTATTTTCTAGTCCTCACTCGGCATCCTTCTCCTGTTCTCAGTCTGAGGAAGAGGATTTATTAGAATTCCAACATAGCAAGTTTCCAGAGTCTAGGTCACCAGAAGCTTTTGCTAAGATTATGTGCAAAAATCTGGATTGGAGTAGAAATTCCCCACCCTTTTATTTTTTAAGAAAGATTTTTTAATAGGGTGCATGTGCTCTCCAGAGAGACAGAGACAAAGAGACAAAGCAAGAAATCACCCCCCCAGGGGGAACAGCCATGCTGCAATTCCTTCTCCTCCAGTCTCCTCTCTGGATTTTGGGCATGCACACACACATGCCTGGTGTGAGTTTGAAGCCACCAGGTCTGGGACTCAAACCATGCCACCTACTTGTCCCAGAAACTCCATTATTACATTAGCTTTGGGCTGGTTGTGTAATTGTACCCTAAGCCTTAGGCTATTTGTTTAAATGTTATCATTACTTCATATACATTTACTGAACATTTACCAAGCCCCTACCTAATGGGGGAGGTAGAGGTGAATCAGAATGACCCTGTCCCAGGAATCTCTCGTAAGTGTAAATTAGGCTTATTGTCTATGCTTTACCGAACATCTGTGAGATCCAACCTGTGTGCCATTTCTTTATCCCTAAAGCTTGGTTAGTGCCTACTAGAATATGGACACTCGATATATGTAAAACAACTAAAGAAGGTATTGGGGGAACTTGCTGGTTTGTTCTCTCATATATAGTTAAAATATGCTGTGTTCCTGCTCTTGGGATGGACAGTGGATACCTGCCCTTAGCATGTGCCTGGCATTGGGTAACTCCTTTTGTGTATTCACTTATTCCAATCTCTCAAATCCCATATGGAATAGGTGCCTTTTCTTTGTTTTACAAAGGAATGAGATACCTACGGTCATGTGACTACTCAGTGGGGAAATGGTATCTGGACTAGGGACTCTGATTCAACCAGAGCTCCTAGAGGTAGATGCGCAAAGTAAAAAACCACTCATTTATCACAGAGCCGGCCCAGCCCCTAATTCATTCATTAATTCAGGAAGCATTGGTTACCCACTATATCCCAGGCAACATTTTAGTTCCCAGGAAAAAGAAAAATCCCTCACTTCAGAAGAGTGTGGGAGGAGGGAGGCAGGCGATAAACAAATAAAAATCAGCAAATGCCAGAGATGCTGGCAAGGGCTGCAGGGAGGCAGACAGAAAAGGGACAGGCGGTAGCAGGGGTGGTGAGGTGCAGAGGCTTGCGATGTTGGGTCTGCAGGCCTGGAGCGTCTGACTGCAAAGCAGGTACCTGAGCGAAGTGAAAAGGGGGAGGGCACGGGCTCCTTGGGCACACAGGCACATCGCAGGCAGAGGGAGGAGTGTGAGCAGGAGCCTGGAGGCCCACGTCTGTGTGGGGCTCTTCGCTCTGGTTACTCCCTGGTGTCGGGCTCCTCTTCCGTTTATCCATCTGTGCATCTCTTTATCTCTAAGTTGATGCAAGCGATTGCCTTCCTAATCTTCTGGAAAGTAAACCCAACTGTTCATTCATAGCTTCCTGTCCCAAAATATTCCCTGCTACTTTAGTAGCTGAAAGTGTCCACTCTGAAGTTGAGGCCATCTACCATTATCTTTGGATGGCTGACTGGTTAATGCCTTGGCCCCTTCTGACATGTGTCTGCAGTTCTTCCAGCATCATTGTATTCCCAGAGGATGGCCCAGCTGATGGGGAAGACAAACACTCCTTTGAAATATTTATTGTTTGGGCAGCTGGGAGGGGGCACAGGTGCAAGATCTGTGTGTTGGGTCATGAGTGACGAGGAGGGCACTGTTGACCTCTGTCCAGGTGCACAGGAAACTGGCTTTCTGCTATCTTTTTCAGGGAGCTGATGGGACTGCAGGGGCTGCTGGACCACCAGGAATTCAAGGACCCCCTGTAAGTTCCTCAGAAGACAGGATTTGTCTTCAGTCTGACCTTAGGCCTTTCCAGAACCCCAGGTGTTCGCTCATGCTGTCAGATCCTCCGTCCTCCTGTGGCTCACACTTCTTGAGGTTCTGTGTACTCTACTCTTGCAGGGAAGCTACAGAAGAGGTCACTTTCTGTTGGAGCTTTGGTTACTTTGCCACAAAAATAAAGCATTAGATAAAATAACCTGGCAACGTGGCACTCCAGGATTAAGTTTACCAGCACCAGGGCAAATAGGCCCTCGGTGTAGGCCCGGCGTTGCTATTCCCTGTCACATGGTCTCTGTTCTGAGCAGCAGCAGGGTGGAAAGGCTCAGAGCTGACCCACCATGAGCCCAAGGTCTGTGCCAGGGGCAAGGCAGGAGGTAGCCATAGTTACCCAGATTCCAGGACAGGAGCGTGAAGTTCCGAAAAGAGCAGTCACTGGTCCAGGCCTCGGAGCTACAATTGGTGGAGTCAGCCTTGGAATGCAAGGCTTTTAGCTCAGAAAACTAATTCCATCACTTCATGATGTTGCTAGAAACATTCTTGGTTTCAATGCCATAAAGCAAAGGGTGAACTGCAGTTCAGTGGGAGTCACGCAGGAGCCGGGTCGGGCATTGCATGTAAAGGGAGGAACCTAACAGACTGCTTCCACACACTTATTATATTTTTAGAGAAATTTTCGCTATAGGGCATGTGTGCTCTTCAGAGAGACAGAAAGTGAGAAATCATCCCCAGGGAAGACGGTCACACCGCAAGGGTCTCCTCCATTCTCCTCTCGGGATTTTGGGCATACACGCACATGCACCCAGTGTGAGTTTTAAGCCACTGGGTCCAGGACTCAAACTGTGGTTGACTACGTAGGAGTCCAGTGCGGTAACTATTACACCATCTGCTGGTCCCTCTCCCCACCATGTTAGCCCTACAAGTTAGAAAAGCCTGAATGATTATCTACATTTTATAAATAAGGAAAGCAGGGATTGGAGAAGTGAAATGACCGGTTGATGGGGGGAAACTGGTGGGCATAGCAAGCCTTGCCCCAGTGGTCTGGGGAAAGAGAAATTAGTATTTTTTGAGTGTGAATTGTCTCACTTTCTTATGACAACCCATGAGATGGAAATTATTCCTAACTTTTTATAGGATCTTAGAGTCAGCAGTTTTCCCAAATGGCATGGCATAAACCCTGGTCCATAGATAAAGCCTGCTCTATAGGAATCTCAGCTGGATTCCAAGGCTCGCTAGCAAACAGGTCGGCCGTGCCCTGCTCTCTCTGCACGCTCGTGCACAGGGTACTGGGGATCAGCCAGCACAACTTCCTCCTCCTCAGAAAAGGAGAGCAGCCTTCAGTCGGGTTCAGTCACATGTTCAGAGTCACACAGGAAGTTGATGTCCAAGCTGGGAGGCAATTTGAAAACTCCTAATTCAGTGTTCTTCCTACTGTTCCACTCTGACACATTTTATGGGGTGGGGGCTGTAGGTAAACTGAGATTGCAAAACAGACACACAGTTCTTTTCTTTCTTTTTTTTTTTTTTTAGATTTTTGCTATAGGGTGCGTGAACTCACCAGAAAGACAGAGAGAGACAGAGAAAGTGAGAAATCACCATCCCCCGCCAGAGGTGGTGGCCACACCACAATCCCTTCTCCTCCATTCTCCTCTCAGGATCTTGGGCACACATGCACACACGTGCCCAGCGTGAATTTTAGCCACCAGGTTCGGGGCTTGAACTGCAGTCGACTACATGGGAGTCCAGCGACATAGCCATTACACCATTTGCTGGTCCCTCACACAGTTCTTTTTAGGATTATCATCTGGTCAATCCTTTTGAAGAAGTTCACATGGAAGTCCCACGATGAATAATATAAAACATATTGCAACAGCTTTTTATTGAGACTCAGACAGCAAAAAATTTCCCCAATAAAAATGAATGGACTGTTTGGCTGAGGAGAATAAGATGAGCCCAGATGTAAAGCCATTTCATTCCTAGGAATTAAGCTGCACTAAATAAGACCTTATTCTGTAAGGGAACCCTTGGAGAGGGTGGTCCTATACTGTTCCCTAACTATCAAACCAGGATACAGTGGAAGTTTTCTTTACCCAAACAGTGACTTTAGTAGTCACAAAAGAGAAAACGTAAGTAATGTGGGCATAACGAAAAGACACATGCACACCTGAAACCTTTCTGTTGTGTTTGAAAACAAAACATTAACTATCTGTCAGTCTTTTTGACATAAGATGAAGACTCTATTTTGATTTGGGATAATGATGGAGTTCCTCATTATTATTCTTGTAAAACAAATATTCACCCATCTGCTTTTTGTTGCTTCTTTTGAAAAGCTCTTTGAGACTCTGTGAAGCAGTGGAAACGGAGGGTCCTGGACCACGAGATTTCTTCCTGATCTTTTACAGCTGTCTTATCCTACAGTCACCATTCAGATGTTAAGTGACTCGGTGTCATTAAATATTTTCAAAGCCCTAACTTAACTTGCATAAAAGGATATTTTCTTTTTCCACCTACATTTCACTGAGTTAGTCAATAAGTACTTAAATTGTATAATTTTCTTTTTTTCATTTTTAAAAAAGTTTATTATTTACATTTAATCACTCTACATCTTTTTCAAAGCAAATGAATGGTGCCAGCAGGTTAGAAGCAAGCACTGACTCCTCAGGCACCCTCATCTCACCTGTCAGGTAGAAGGAGAAGGGTTATGGGGCCAGCAGGTGGTGTAATGGCTATGTTGCTGGACTCCCATGTAGCCAACTGTGGTTTGAGTCCCAGACCTGGTGGCGTAAACTCATGCCAGGCATGTGTGCGTACGTGCTCAAGACCCCGAGAGAAGAACGGAGGAGAAGGGATTGCAGTGTAGCTATTTCCCCTGGGGGGCGATTTCTCACTTTCTGTCTCTCTCTGTCTTTCTGGAGAGCACACGTGCCCTATAGTAAAAATGTCTCAAAAAAGGAGCAGAGTTATGCTGCAGTATGGCCACGAGGCACGGACTTTCAGAAAGGGAACAGGGACTGGTTTATCACTGGGTACATGAGTGAAGATTGTTTCTGAGTCTACAGAATTAGACTTAGAAATTACCTTAATTTCCAGTTTCTCTGCCAAGGGAATTACTTTCTCATAAAAGAGAAGTGTGCCTGTGGTGGCAAGAGCTCTGGACAGGGAGTCGAGATGTGGAGTCAAAGTGTGGTTCTCAGCTGGGTCTCCACGTGCCTCTGTGTGACTGCACTTTCTTAACCTCAAGTGGAAGAGGTTGGCCTGGCACAGAGCTTGGGAGACTTTTGACATAAAGAGCCTAATAGTGACAGTTTTAGGCTCATCAGCCATATGTAAGGTCTCTGTTGCAACTACGCTACTCTGTGGTGGTCAAAGTCGGCTGCAGACGGTAGGAAAGGAAGCAGTGTGACCGTGCTCTGATCAAACATGTTTACAACACCTGGCAGAGAGCCGGCGCTGGAGAGCCAGCTCCAGATCCTAGTCTTTCATACGAGGGTCTTTGAAACACTGAGCATGCAGGAGGACATCCAGAAAGCTCTATCTTCAATACTAAGTAAGTCCCTAAGGAGGGGCCAGCAGGTGGCATGACAGTTAAGGAGCTGTATTCCCACATGGCCAACAGCAATTCGAGTCCTGGACCTGGCAGCTTGAAAGTCACTCTGAGCATGTGTGTATGTGTGTCCAAAACCCCAGACAGAGAAGGAGGAGCAGGGAGTACAGCATGGCTATCCCTCCTGAGGGATGATCTCTCACTTTCCTTCTCTGACTCTCTTTGGTAAGCACACATGCATGTCCTGTGGCAAAACAAACAAACAAACAAAAAATATTAAAAATATCTCTAATGAGAGTTGAATGAATGCAAACATTCATGCTTGTCTCAGGTTGACAGAAAGTACGGACTTAATTTGTTTATGAGTTTGTAGGTGTTGGGACGTGGGTGAGGGGGTGAACGCTTTCTTTTGTTGTGGTTCCAATTTTGCACTGGTGTAAGAGGCAATGTGTCTGGGCAATCTCAGGTGCTATGCAACTTCGTGTTCTAGAGAGCTGGGCTATGCCAACTTGCTCTCAGTGCACGTGCATAGACATAGCCTTCTGGTCTTTCTTCTTTCTTTCTTTTTTAAATTAATAGTCACTTCTCAACTGGAATATATGGAGTGTAAATTCTCTTGAGAAAACATTTTAACAGACAAGAAAGAATTCAAAACAGTCTCTTCTTCATCAGCTTCCAGGGTTCTATTAAAAATTCTAATATCTTAATCATGCATTGCTGATGGCTTTTATTTTCTTCCAGTTTGAAAATAAAACTCAATTATTGAGTTTATATTAAGTTTGAATAGTACTTAATAAAGCCAAGTATTTTCTGGGACCCCAATTTGGACCATTTTTATATGACAGCATATAAAATCTGTGTAAATCTGACACAAATATGTTTCTGTTTGTCCATTTGTTTTTGATTTTGCTTTCCTTTCAAGGGGATAAAATCACCACCTTTACGTTGTTTCATGTTATGTGGCATGTGAATCAGGATGTAAAGCCTGGCAGCTGTGTCTTATCTCGCAAAGACACTGGTGGGGGATTATAAGCTGTCAGACACATGCGGAGACCCTCACAGTGGAGTCACAGGGTCGTGTGAAAATGCTCACTGTGGTAGACACGATGACACTGGTTACCTCCCTCCTGGTGATTCAGAAGGCCTGACTCACGGTTGTATGTATCTTTGATGAACAAAATGGGAAATGAAGTACTGATTAATGCAATTTGGAGAACACTTTTTCAAAACACAGTCTTTTTTGCACAAGGGAAAGAGACACTAGATGTGGCCATTGACAGTAAAAGGCTTAGGAACCTCTGGAAAGCCCATTGGTTTGGGGTGCAGGCTTGTGAGAGGCCCTGTGTGCATGGACCTCTGGGCCCACAGTCATGCTAGATGGTCTCGGGGGATTTGCGGAGAAGTACAGTTGGATCTGGACCGCAAGACCCAGCATCTTCCTCCCACCGGCTTCTCATGGCTCGTTCTCCCCAGGCTGGTGATGGCAGCGATGAGTCAGTGTGCATGGCCAGCGTGGTGCTCTTTGTCCTGGGCAGCCTCACCACTCTGTGAGGCACAGCCTGGAGGACGAGGTTGAGCAGAAGTGCCCCTTGTCCTAGCCAAAGACCCATTCTCCCAGCTCTCAAAGGCAGTCTGAGACGGAGGTCTACTTCCAGAAAAGACAAGTATTTCATTGTATTTTCATGTCTTGGATCTTTTAGGGCAAAGAAGGTCCATCCGGCCCCCAAGGCCCCTCTGGAATACCTGGAATCCCAGTAAGTGGTATTTATTTTTAAATACAGGATATTTTTTGGACAAAAATTAGTAAACACAAATGTATTCTATCACTGTGAAGCAAGGCCTGTCCTCTAGTGGAGTTTGGGGTAGGAAAGTAGAAGGGAAATGGACACTACCTCGGTTATCGGTCAAAGATGACTGCATTTTTGATGGACTCAGTCTTAATCCTGTTCTTTTAAATGCACATATTGGTTGTTGCTTATTTATTTAAATAGTATTTTCCTTTTGCTCCCAGACACTCAAAACTCCTTGGCCTTTATCCAGCGAATCATTCCTGTTTAGATAAGCCTTCCTCTCCCTCTATCTGGGCAATGAGACTCAAAATAGCTTTCCTGTATGTTGCACTCACCCTTTGGCAGAGTCTGTGATAATGTGTGGCCCTCGCAGTGGCCCCATTCATCTGCCCAGCCCCAAAGTCCCCACTAGACATCACCTTCTCCTTGGACATGTCCTGAACCTCCTAGTGGGTTGGAGAGGGATGCGCTGTAAGACCACCTCTCACCTCCACCATGGCACCTGTGCTGTGTGGAGGACCACGAGTGCCCGTCAGTGTCCTGTCTGCCCTCACTGCGCAGTGCTGAGCACGTGCTTCCTAAATCTGGGATGACTGAAGGACAGGGTGGATGAGTCAGGCATGAGTGAGCAGCCCACGCCTGACCTAGGCCAGCGTTCGAGGTTCTAGATGCAACCAGCTGTGGTTCCAGCTCTCAAGGAGCCTGCAGTTTCCTGGAGAAGCCAAGCAAGAAAGGACATAGCACGTAATGCACACGGTGATGGGTGGGAGCAGAGGGCTGTGGCCCCCGGGGACAGACTGGGCAGGGACACCTCGACCCCCCGAGGGAGGCAACTCTTGGGAGTGTATTTGAGGTCAAGTTATCTGGGAGAAGATGTTCCAATGGGTTAGGAAGAAGGAATTCTGGGTAGAAGGAACGGCCTGCCAGAAGGCATGGCTATGTTATCTACATGGAGATGAATGATTTCCTCCACTCCTGTGAGGCTCTGTGAAGGAGCAAGGCCCAGCAAACTTTGGGTAGCAAGGGCCAGCATTAGTTTCCGTGAAGTGAAACAACTCCCCCACCTGCTGAGGGCCAAGTCTTTGTACAAAGCTGAGGAAATGGAGGAGTCTGAGAAGCTGGAGAATTGCTCCGTAATGCAGTGAGCAGGGGGCAGCCTTTCTCTCTTGGAAAGCCACATTCATTTCTCAGGCATTCAGTGGGCCACACTCCCCGCTCCTAGGGCAGGGAGCTGACCAGCCGGGAGGGGCTCGTAGCATCATGGGAAGGAAGAAAGAGCGTCCCAGGCCTTTCTGTGACCCAATCATAGTCCTCCCCATTATTCTCTGAGCCCCTCCCTCACGTGTCCTGCATGTTATTTTCATATATTTTATTTTCTTAAAAGTTTTATTCCTAATGGATACCTAATAATTGCACTTGTCTGTGGACTTGGGTGTGAGGTTTTGATACAGTATTCACTGCATGATGATCAGGCCGGGGTAATTAGAATCCTGTCATCTCAGCGTCGGTCGTTTCTGTGTGAGGAAAACGTCCTCGGTCCTCTCCTCCAGCTCCCTCGAAAGCACAGTGTGGAGTTACTAGCCGTCGCCCTACTGTGCAGTAGAGACCTGAGCTTGTTTTTGCCCGACCGACCTCGGCCCAGCTCCCCTCTGGTAACCCCTGTCCTACTCTCTCAGATTTTTAGATCAGATGTTTAGATTCCACAGGAGCGAGACCCTTCTGTGTTATTGGATTTCTTCCTCATGTTCGTGGGCACCTGCATCCCCCGCTCCATCCATCACCATGTTCAGCTCAGGAGGCCCGGAGATGAGGCCTGCTTGGCCTAAGTCTGGCTGCAGGGTTGGGCTCAGAGGGGCTCCTTTCCCTCAGCAGCCGCTGGCATGATGCAGGTGCAGAGTGCTTTGCCTTTTCACTCCGGGCCGCTTACTGCAGCTCAGCCTCTGCACCAGCACCTCGGTGCGGAGGGACACCCGGGAGAGCAGACCCGGGAGAGCAGACCCGTTCCGGCCGTCGACATGCCCGCGTGGCTGCCCCTGTGAGCACAGCCTGGAGCCGGGCAGAAAGGCACGCTGGGGCGGCATCCGTGTCTCCCCACCTCATCTCCCTGACCCAGCCACCGACCTGAGTTTCTCTTACAGGGAGAAGAAGGCAAAGAGGGCAGAGGTGGGAAGCCGGGACCTCCGGGAGAGCCGGTAAGGGGTTCCAAACTTCTCATCTGTCCCCTGAAAGGGCACCTGGGGCAAAGCATGTGAAGCGAAGTGAGCTTATCCGGGCAGGTCCAGGACAGTGCCCGGTCCCACAGCGCCCAAGTTACCCTGGGTGCATGGACACAGTCGCTACCGAATTCAGGACCATTTTACAGGTGGGGAGGGCTCCGCGTGTTGGAGTCATAGCGAGGGTGAGCAGCTGTCACCCTTTGGTGTCCGCCTCACTGTGGCATCATTAGCGGTCGGCTGGGTAGGCAGTTTCTGGACAGGTGTCCTTGAAGAAGCAGCTCTTGGGGTGTTTCTTGTCGGTGGTGTGTTTGTGTGAGTGACGCCTCCCCTGCTTGGCTCTGTCAGGGCTTAATACGAAATGCCACAAATGACTCTTCCTTGGATTGTGACAACTTTGTGACAAGTTTATAGGCCAGATTTGTGACTTTTTTTTTATTTAAAAATATTTTTAGAATTATTTAATTTTATTTATTCATTATTTTAATTTGACTAGAGAGAGACACAGAGAGAGAGAGCTGAGAAAGTGAGAAAGTGAGAAAGTGAGAAAGCAAGCCACCAAGTCTGGGACTTGAACCATGGTCGGCCATCTGGGAGTGTCCTGCACCTTAACTTCCATGCTACCTGCTGGCCCCTTATTTTAAACTTTTGAAGTTTTTTTTTCTTTAGGTGAGAGAGCGTGAGAGAGAGGCAGTTTCCTCGCATCGTAATCCCCTCCCCCAGCCCCCAGCCAGCCCGAATCTTGGGCATGCCTGGCTGATGCGTTTCAGGTTGACCCCGTGTGTAGACTCAGGTGGCCATGTGGCTTCCAGCACTGGGTTCATCGCCCCTCCGGGCGAGCCGGCACGAAAGGGTTGAGAGTTTGGATGACTCACGCAAGGTCTCAGGCCTCATAGGCAGAGCAGGACTCAGACCTTGCTGGCTGGACTCATTTCCCGCTGCCCACAGACTTGCTGCTTTCTTTCCAGAACTCAGGTCCAGTGGGCCAAGGGTTAGAGCCCAAGGCCACTTAGGCCATAGCCAGCTCCTGCCTGCTCCCGAGGCTGGGCAAGAGCTACCGTGTGAGGGCTGCTGTGACCGGGCACAGTGACAGTCACTGTCCAGAAATGGCTCGTTTAGTTCTCCTAACAGCCCCGCAAGGCAAGCGTGCTGTCCCCATTTTACTGCAGAAGAAGCTGGGTCTTAGAGAGGCGAGCGGAGCCCAGAGTCACGATGGGCGGAGCTCAGGAATCCCGTCCTTCACCCACGTTGTGTTTGCTGCCCCGTGCCTCCGTCCCCGGGTGGGTGGGGAGCTGGGGCAGCTGCGGGCAGCCTGGAGTAGAACACGACCTCTGAGAGGACCAGGACGATGCCCACGAGCACCTGAACGGCACCTGCTGGCTCCTCCACACCCACACCCACCCCGGCGTTTTTAAAACTCTGGCTGGAGTTGTTTTTCTTGTTCTTTTTCCTTAACATCAGCTATCCAGGGACACCATAGGGCAGAGCGAATGTTCAGAGGATGTCCCTGAGGCCATAGTGCCTGTTGGGGGTGTGCAGGGATCCCCAGTCTTACCTGTGATCTCAAGGGTATCCCCAGGCAGGTCCCTCCAACCTGAGTGGAGATCAGCAAGAGGAAAGTGATGAACCTCAGTTCCCAGAGTACTTTGGTCCTCAGGTCCTTCTTACGCCGCACAAGGAGGGGAGGGTAAAGGGCGGCCCAAGTATTTAGGGACCAGCGTGCTCCACGCGCCCACCAGGAGGACACACAGTGGAACACCAGGCAGTGCTGGGACAATGAGGGCCTTCTCCACACACCGAGCCGGGACTGCACCGAGCAGCGCTGTGAAGAGAGCGTGAAGGTGCACGCCGGGGTGCAGCCTGCCCGCAGTGCACGGGAGCGCTTGGCGTGTTTTTTCTAGTGTCCACGAAAGGAGCCTGGAGACTCCGAGCAACGGTGATGGAAGTGGCCTCCGCCTGCGTCCACGGGGGGTGATTCTTGGCAGAGGGATGTGGGAGTGGGGTGGCTGCGTCGTACTCCACTATGTTTTCTTGTTACCTTTGCAGTTTTGGGAGCCATGCATATGCATTACTCACTGATAAAATGAAATTTAAAACTCAAGAAGTCAATAAGTGAAACATTCATGCCACCCAACAAAAGTAGCAGTGGGCTGGCTCCGGGCAGCGGCTCCGCCCCGGCAGGCTTTGTGATCTGAGGCGGGTCAGCAAGCATCTGAGCTTCAGTTTTGGTTTATTATTATTATTTTTATAGGCTGAGAATTACACACCTCCTCACCAGGGGACTCGGGTGAGGTGGACGAGGCGCTCGGTGTCCGGGCGTCCCCATTAACCGGTCAGCAAGCTGCTCTCCCAGCCGCCCTCGCTTCCGCTCCGGGTGAGGTCGCCACGGCCGCACTTTTAGAACCACAAAGTGCAGTTACATAAACGTTTCTGCAATGAGGTTTATGTTCCATTTAATTTGTTTGGTCATAAACTATTATGACTCATTCTGGATTTTATGCAACTTGCCAGAAGCGTCTTCTTTATCATTTTACACTGTTTGCCAGATGCTGAGACCAAAATTCACTGCTGAGAGGAGGCGAGAGCTCTCAGCCGCTGAGCAGGGTGGAAGGCCCTGCTGAGCTCCGAGGCTGGCCCCTGCTGAGCTGCCCATGTGGGCGAGGGGCAGTCGTTGGGTGAAATGCCAGACGGGGGAGCAGAGCGCAGTGTCACCACATGGACACCAGTCCTGAGTGTGCACCTGGGACAGGGCACCAAGCGCCTCGATGCATTTCCGGTGTAGCCACAGGAAGGATGCTGTGGGCTGCGGGTACTGTTACTCCCCAGAGGAGGAAACGAAGGCCCAGAGAGGCCATTAGCTTGGCTAAGGTCACAGAGCTGGTGATGGAGTGTTCAGGACTCAGACTCCAGGGGCTGGCCCTGGGGCTCAGGGCTGCAGAGTGGGGTCCCGACCTTTCTGCAGTAGGTATACGTGAGAGGTCGTCCTAGCACAGGGTAAGTGGGGACACAGGTTTTCACCCCGTCAGCTTACCGAGTGTCCCTGCCTAGAAACCAGGAACTGGGGTGTTTCTCAGTCAACTTCCAGCCTTTGGATTGAGAATTCTGCCTAGAGGCACTAACCCCTGTACACCTGAGCTTTCCACACCAGCAAGTCAGGCAGCCCCTACAGCCAGGGGCATCCTCACCCTGAGTGTCCCCTTCAGTGGGGCAGGAGCTGGCCAAGAGGGGCACCACCTGGGAGAGCCCAGGGAAACGGAGATAGGTGATCCTTCTCCACGCCGACCGGATCCTTCTCTACGCTGACCGGCTCCTTCAAGTTCTGTTCAGGAGCTATTGGGCATTAATTACAGCGTAGGAGGACTTGTGGACTCTTGAGCCACAGTGGCTGGGCTAGAACCTCTGCTGTGTGACCTTGGGCAGAAGATGGAGCCTCTCTGTGCCTGTTTTACCTAAGGGGTCACAAGCATGCATGCCTCATGGATCACAGTGAGAATTGACAGACCCCGCAGAGTGAAGCCCTGGCATTGTGCATGCCCACAGCTTCTATAGGCACTGCTGGTCCCCATCACGCCCTACCAGTCATCATGTCTGTCACACGGATCTGGGGCAGGAGCCAGCCTCGGCCCAGACACCTTGATCACAGAGACCGCCAAGGGAGGACTGTCCCAAATTTACAACTGTGAGGCAGACCTGGAAAGGAAAATGACACCCAGGACCACACGGTTAGACTTGGAAGAGCTGGGACAGAAAACAAACCAGGAATCCCGGGCATCGCAGCTCTGTGCCCTGCCCCTCTTCTCTCTGCCGTCTCCCCTCACCTCCAGGGCTGCTCCTGTCCCTCCGCCATCCCTCCGAGTGGACTCTGCACTATCCTCGGGGTTTACAGCCTGTGAAAACGAGGTGGAGAGCTGGCAGTGGACGCGTCCTCAGCTACAACGGGAAGGCCCACGGTGCTGCCATCGGCCCAGCCCTCCCTGCACTCGATCCACTTCCCTCTGCCCTTCCCCACCCCCTCCTCGGCCCACTTTGTCTGGACCGCCATTCCGGGTTTCTTTGTGACTCTTATTCCTGGCTTGGTTCTGTCCAGGACAATGCTAGGCTGTCGGCAGCAGGGACTTGTAATATCGAGGGTGTCCCATAACGTCGTCATCAGTGGGCAGGAGGGGTGGGGAACTACTGTGTAGACCTCACGCCGCCCAGAGAAGATGCACCTGCCGGCATGCGGGAGCGTCCCAGGTGCTGGACTCAGTCCGACTTTGCCTTTAATGACTCGGTAGAACCATAACTTCTTGGATCTTGGTGTGACAGTTGGCAAAGCACGATAGCTCTGCTGCCTTGGAGCATTGTGAGGAGGTTCGAAGCCCTTTCTACCTGAGGGGGCCGTGTCCTTTCTCCCCCTGAACCAAACTCTCACAGCGCAGAGGCCCTGTGAGTAACTCCGTGGACAGGGCACCTGCGGAGCCAGCACCCTCCCAGCATCACCAGGAGCATCATGGGGTTAAATACTCGGTGGAGATTTATGTCAACTAGAGTGATCCTAGGTGCCAGGGGGAATGGCTGGCAGGTGGCAGAGACAGTGTGAGAGACAGAGTGATGTGAAAGCCATCAGCTCAGGGTAGCTCTGCATGCTGTGCTCAAACTCTTTTTTTCTCCCTTACTCCCAGGGCAAAACAGGAGAGCCAGGCCCGCCAGGACCAGAGGGTGCCCGAGGCCCACCTGTAAGTGCCCCCTGTGTGTCCATGGTAGATTCGAGTCCTGAGCCACATGGCTCACACTGCAGCGGGAGGGCGAGCCCGGCATGCCTGGCCGTGGGCTCCAGAAACCGTCTCCTCCAAGCAGGCCGTGGTGCCTCCGTGGGCTCCATTCGCCTCTCACATGCCCGGCCGTACGCTTCATTTCAAAATTGCAACCATCATTACCATGTTGTTGTTTTAAGTTTTCTTTGTTCTTATCCTATTTATTATCATTTTAATGGGTTTTCTGTGCATAGTAGAACCCCGAGTCTTACTTTTAATATTTATTTAAAAATGTTGCCATAGGGCACTTGTGCCTGCTGGAGAGAGAGAGAGAGAGAAAGTGAGAAGCCACTCCCATGGAGAATGGCCACACTGCAATTCCTTCTCTTCCACTTCTCCTTCCTTCCAGGATTTTGGGCATGCACACACATCCACCTGGCATGGTTTACAAGCTGCTGGGTCTGGGACTTGAACCACATGGTCATCCATGTAGAGTCCAGCAGGTCTGGGACTTGAACCACATGGTCATCCATGTAGAGTCCAGACCACTGAAACAGAAGACGAGGCCTTCAGTTCCCAGCCAGATCCCTGGCACGCTGTGTCTGGCACCCTCCGTCGGTGTTTGGGTCATGAGTGCCGGGAGGACAGCACACCAGGCTCCTCCCTCTGGGCTGCCTGGGATTGGGGTTCTGGTGTTGCCAAGGAAGGCTGGGTCCAGGCTGTCCCCAGGCCTCCCGAGAAGTGAACAGCCGAAGAGGCCTGCTCCCTTTTATTCGGTCTGGGTGGCCCCGCTGCTAACAGAGGGTCCGCCACACCTGACAGCTGTGTGAACTAGTCTCGGCAAAGGGAAGGGAAGGCCCAAGGCCCCACAGCTAGGAGTGGGCGCTGCAGTGCAGCTCCAGACCCAGTTCAAGTCAGCTCGGTTTCACCAGACCTGAGAGTGTAAGCAGCCGGTACCGTGGACACAGAGAGCCAGGCCGGGAGGGAGGTGTGATCCTCGCCTCACAGATGGTCAGGTCAGGACCGCAAGGGCTAAAGTGGTTTTTGCAAAGTGACAGAGGTTGAATATGGCTCCAGTTTCCCACGACGCCCCCTCCCTGTCCCCTTTCCTTCCTTCCCCGTCCTCCTCTCGTTAGTTGCTGACTGTCCCACGTCTCAGCCCTCGCCACCCAGCAGGGCAGGACTGTTTTCCCTGATACAAGTCTGGGGCTGGGAGGGTAGAGAAGAAAGCCTGGGGGACCGGAAGGGTTGGAGCAGGCAGCACTTTGCAGATGGCTAGGGGCATGTCAGGAGGAGGGTGGCCGCACGCAGGCCTGCCATGGCGTTTACGAGGAGTGCACGTCCGGCAGGCAGGACAGGCCCAAGCACAGGCCGTGGAGAGCGGAGCACGGGAGGCCTGTGGACCGGGCAGACCTGCCTGGCTCCCAGTCTCATTTCATCTCAGCTCTGGGACTCTGGGCAAGTACCTTCCCTCTCTGCCCAACTTTCTCAGATGTCAGGCCTGGCAATTAGAAATGGCAGTGTCATCTCTGCCCATGGCTCCTGTCACTCAGGCAGGCTCGTGGCTCTGGGGGCACATCAGGTCATCTCCCTTCAAGCTCCTCTTCTGGGCAAGCAGAGCCCAGCTGTGTGCTCAGGGCGAGGCTCCCAGCACTGGCCCTGCTCGTGAATGATGAGCCCAGCTGTGGGTGAGACAGCGAGGGCCAGCCTAGCGCCAAGGGAGGCGAGGTGGTTTACGAGGAACTCCTGACGCAGGAGCCCAGCAACGGGGGTGGGGGTGGGGGGGTTCGAGCTGTGCAGTGGGAGACTGGGAAGATTAGCTGGAACAGGGTTCAGGAGACACCGAGGGGAGGCGCTGACACTCCCCCGGCCCTGTCCACAGCACAGAACGAGCCGGACAGAGGGCTCTCGGGATCAACCATCAAACCCCTGGCACCATGCTGCATGCAGCGTGGGGCTCAGCACCCCGAGGTGGCACTGAGTGGGCAGAGTCGGTGAGCCAGAGTGAAAGGGTGGGGTGCAGGTGGCTGTCATCGGGAACCCACCCTTCCTGCCTCACTCGCCTGCTCTTTGGTGAAATACCTTCATTCTCTTCCTTTCAGGGTTTCAAGGGACACACGGGCGATTCTGGCGCACCTGGTCCCCGGGTAAGTGGCGCTCACTTGGAGGGCGTCCCAGGTGGGACAGAGCTGGCACTTCCTGGGCAGAGCCCCACACAGCGCGCCGTCTCTGAGTGAGGGTGTCCCCGGCAGCCTCTTCCCCTTGCTCGGTCTGACTCCCCAGCTCTTTCCCGGGGGGCCTGCCATTGACATCAGCCACTCTGGCCAATCGGTCGGGCCTCAGACGGGGTCCCCACGTCCGTGTGTGCACACTGTGAGCCCTGAGGGACAGCACTGCTAGCTGCTTGAGGCTTCTTTTACGGAGGAGAAGACAGGCCCAGAGGACGTGGCGATGCCCCAGGCCCTAGGGCTGATGGGAAGGGCTGGCTTTGCCCTAGACAGGCAGATGCTGTGTCCTGTCTCTTCCTTCTGCTCCTTCCGTCTCTCTGAATGGAAGTGACCTTGGGGTCCGCTGGTTAGATTCCCTGCATGTTAGAGATTACAAGGAGGAAGCAGAGGGAGGCAGTCGAACAGGTCGGCAGGGAAGGAGGCGGGTTCTGAGCAGCGGTCCGCTCCTCAGCCGTGTTCTTTCCTCCCTGAGCTGCTCCAGGAGGCCCCCGCAGTCGGCCTCAGGGGCACCGCAGAGCCAGGCTTGGGAGAGGGCTCTGTGCATAGAGGCTGCCCTGCCCTGCCCTGCCCTGCCCTGCTAGGGGTGCTTCTTGGAGGGAGACCCCCGCCCCCAGATCTCTCCTTCCCATCCATACCCCCAGATGGTTGTGGTTTGAGCCAGCCAGAGCCCAAGGGAGCCATGCTTTTCTCTAATGACACGCTTTCTGTTTCTAGGGAGAGCCTGGTGCCATGGGACCCCCTGGCCGGGAAGGCTTGCCAGGAAAAGATGTAAGTGGGGACCTGACTGGCCTTTGGGCGGGGTCAGGGAGTCACCCAAAAGCTAGTGGTAGCACCGCAAACAGGCACACACGGCAACGGGGCAGAATCGGTCAGTACGGCGAAGGCCGGGGCTTTCAGCCTGTGGTTCGAGGCCTGTGCCCTGCAGTTGGTGAGGGAGCTTTCCTAGATCTGTCCCAACGTGTCCATCTTTCGGCACCAACAAGGGCCCTAAGCAGAGCTGAGAGGATTCAGAGCATTGTCTCTGTGTCTCCCGCATCCGTGCTCGTAGTGATCAGAGCCCCGCAGAACCGCCCCCATGAGCCCAGATGCTCTTTCATTTGGACTTAGAATCTGGACGGGCAAGTAGAACTTCTGTGCCTGTTGCATGGATGGAAATCAGACTTGGGGAGTCAAGGGACTCCTCACAGAGATGCCCAGGGCCCAGGATCTGCCAGCGCCACACCCCAAGTGGACCATCTCTCCGAGCAGCCTGCAAGGCCATGCAACATGTGGGGAGCTGGGGCAGACGTGTGGACACTGGGGCCTGCAGGCCCAGGGGTCTCCTGCCTGCCCTTGGCATCCTTCAGACTGGCTGTGAGACACTGAGGATGTGACTCTTCCCTGGTAGCTCTTGAGGCACCAAAGCACATTGGCTTTTTGGCCGATCTGCTGGGAGATGGTGGAGCTGGAAGGATTCTTAGGAGGAATCTATTCGAATGCACGTGCATTCTCTGAGCAGTAGAGTCCATTTTACAAACAAGCATGTGGAGCTGCACGTTAAACACAGGGACCAGCCCCCCAAAGGGGCCTCTCGTACCTGGTCTAGTTAACGCCCCTCTCTTTGAGTCTAGAAGAGGAGGTTCAGGCAGCAGGAACATGACTGACCCCAACCCCCTGCAGGTCATCGTGGAGCTGGGGCAGCAGCTCCGGTGAGGCCTCCTCCCCCATCTCCGCACTCTGCTTTTTTGACTAGCATGTCTCACCCGTCTGCCTCGTGTGGGAGCACATCTGGGTTTTGGCGTTTTCTTCCACAGCATCGGGGGCTTGCACTCATGTCCTGTCGCTAGGGCTGGTGAAGCACCCCTGCTTTGCAAGCTGGAAGGTGCTATGGCAGAAACGGAGGCACAGAGAGGCCAGGGAACACGCTCATGATCACATGGCTGGGGTTTAGGCCAGAATGGGTCTCGGTGACTGTCCAGTGGGTCAGGAAAAGCACCTCATGTGAACTGGTGCTTAGTTCCAGATGGGAGCAGCTCGCCTGCCTGCAGGGCCAGGCAGAACACATCTAAGCAAGCACACAGCGGGTGCGTGGCTGTGAGCATTGAGCGTGTCTTTGTCTTCATGGAGTGAGTCATGCAATGTGTATTTGGAAGCGCTGCCATTAGTATGAGATAGTTCAGGCAGTTTGCTGTGGGTGACGTGGGGAAGGCTGGCCACACTGATGCTGTGTCTCCATCATCTTCAGAGTGACTCTGTGATGACGTGAACCTTCTCTGTTCCAGGGTGATACTGGACCCATAGGGCTGCAGGGTCCCCGAGGACTGAGGGGCCTACCGGTAAGTTCTAGCTTGTGACTAATTTGTTTCACGTTTTGGCAGGGCCTGTTGCCATGGCGATGTTTGGTTGGCTTATTCTGGTGCAGCCCTATATCCTGTTAAAAAATAGCAATATAGGGCCAGCCTACGGCGTGGTGATCAAGGCACCTGGATTCCACATGGCTGACCATGTGGTTCAAGTCCTGGGCTCTTGGCTTGGGAAACACAGCAGTGGCTTGTGCATGCATGCCCAAAATCCCAAAAGGAGCCAGAAGGACTTGTGCCCTAAGCCAATCTGTGCATGCTCTTATGAAAGGGGAATTCAGACAGACAGACATGTACACAGGAGGTGTGAAGATGAAGGCGGGGACCAAGGTGACACCACCACAGAGGGCCAGACTGCTGCGAAGTTCCCGAAGCTGAGGGAGCAGCAGCGACAGCCCAGCATGGCTGAGAAGGAGCCAACGCTGTTGAACGTACGCTCAGACTGGCCTCCAGAGCCATGACGTGGCACATTTCTGTCGTGCCAGCCACCCCGTTCACGGCAGTTTGCTACAGCAGCCCCGGGAAACTGATGCATGGGGGAAGCTCGGATTCTGGAGCGGAGGGCAGCCTCAGCAGCTGTCGGAGGCCCTCCGCCTTCCCGGCCAGGAGGCACTTTCTGATGGCAGGACTGCAGGTGTGTGGTCCAGAAACAAGCCTCAGCCTACAGGGGAGGGCACGAGGGCTCAGGCAGGGCTCACCCATTTCAGCGTGACTCCATCCTGACGAATCACACCCATTTCCACACAAGGCTCACCCCGAGTTATTAGAGGTTAGAACCTCAACAGAGGAGTTTTGGGGACCACAGTTCAACCCAGAACCCTCCACATGGCTATAAACGTGGAGACTAGCCCTGCTTGTGTGTGCCAGGCAGACCTCTTTCTCCTAAAAGCAGCCTGCAGGAGACTGGGGCAGGGAGATAGAAACCAGGTACTCCGGGGCCTGGTTCCATGGGGAGTAAAGCTAACCCTCCATTCAGACCTGGGGCAGCGCAGAGAGGCGGCCCTCCCACTCCGTGTCTGAGCCTCTGTTATAAATGCGTCCATGTGATGGCCAAGGGGTCATTCAGGACTGTGACAAGTAACCATTCCGTCTCCATTCCGCCTCACCCCCACCCTCCAGGGGGAGCCACCGTTAATCACACTTTGTGAATCTTCTCAAATATGATCAGTACGCCTACACGCATATAGAAGAAATAGTTTTTACATATCGCTTTATATGTTAGAACTTACTTATTTCATTTAGCTTGTACGTGTGTGTGGGTTTTTTTTTAAGAGAGATTTTTGTTATAGGTGTGTGTGCTCACTGGAGAGACAGAGAGACAGAGAGTGAGCAGTCACCACAGTGGGTGGGAGGATGGCCCCCTTCTCCTTCATTCTGCTCTGAAGATCTTGGGCATGCATGCACATGTACCCAGCGTGAGTTTCAAGCCTCTGAGCCCAGGACTTGAACCACGGTTGACCATGTAGGAGTCCGGCAACGTATCCATTATGCCATCTGCTGGTCACGTATCTGATTTTTTGAGGAATAACGAAGCAAGTAGTAAGTGAATAAATTTGTAAGATGGCTACATTGGTTTCCTAAGTCTGAATGACACAGAGATCTAGGTGGTTTACGGGGCCAGCAGGTGGTATGGTAGTTAAGGCGCTGGATTCCCACATGGCTGACTGCGGTTTGAGTCCTATACCCAATGACTTAAAATCATTCCAGGCATGTGTGCGTGCATGCCCAAAATCTCGAGAGGAGAATGGAGAAGAAGGGGTTATGGCATGGCCATCCTCTTGGGGGGCAATTTCTCACTTTTCCTCTCTCTGTCTCTGTCAGCTTCTCTGCCAAGAGCACGTACCCTATGGCACAAAACTAGAAACAACAGCAAAGAGGTCTGGGTGGTTTAAACTGGGCCCTTCCGACCCCAGGCCCGTGCTCTCCTACGTTCCATGGGCTTTACTGGCGCACCGTCTCTGCTTCTACAGATGGAGTGTGGGACAGGTCATTTGTACCCGAGTGTCATATCTTTTCAGAACTCGCCAGGCGGAGTCATTCCTCACTGTCCCCTGAGGGCCTTAGTGATGCAAGTACGCCCAGCACCAGCTCCCTGGTTCTGTCTCAACCCGGTGACCTGGCCTCCAGGCTGGGAAGCTTTGGTTCCGGGGGAGGGAACACTCCTGTCTGAAACACCCACCCGCACACAGTGCGCAAGCAGGAGCAGCCCAGCTGTGGTGGGGAGGTGTCCCTGGAGCACCACGAGCAAAAGAACATCTAGAAGGCAACTGTGGAGGGAGTGACGATGGCAGAACGGGCGAGAAGCCCTGCTCCGAGCGCCCTCAGCGGTGGGTGGGCCCCGCCAGGGGCGTCAGTCTCTGCCTCCTACTCGAGAGCCGAGCCACCTGCACTCCACTCCTGGCTGCCCGCGTTTCCCTCACGTGGGCCAGGTGTTTCTTCACCTGTCCCGGGCCTCAGTTTCCTCAGTAAGACCCCAGTGATTAATCTGTGCAGTGACAGGACAGTGCTCCAGCCATCTCCCTTCCTGGCGCCTGGAGGGCCCTTGGGCTCTGCCGCCCTCCAGACTCTAGGCATGGAGTAGCCTCAGTAAATCCATGACCACCGCCTCTGCATTCAGAGAGAGAAGGAAACGGAAGTGGCGCTTTGGGAGCAGGAGTGTGCGGCGGGGTGCAGCCCCCCAGGAGACAGAAGGCTCCCCAGGCCACATGCAGGGGCCGCCTGGAGGTCCCAGGTCCCCAAAGGCAGTGCACGCTTTTCCAGTTTGCTCTATCAGCTCTCAGGTTCATCATAATGGATTCGTTACCAACAAAACTGCTAAAGCTTGCCAGATGTTTGCATTTTTCAACCCATTAGGGCAGTTCCCTGGGTGTTCTCTGCAACCGCACTCTCACTCAGCGGGAATGTCTATGCTCTCCTGAGTGAGGAGAGTGCTCCCAGCCACCCAAGCCAGCCCACACAACCTGAAGGAAACACGAGCACTTACGGGGTACCCGGGGTGCCCGTGCTGACCGCGTGGTGGCCGCGAATGTGCACGTGGCCTGATCGCTTTCCTTTCGCTTCTTTCACAATCTGCGGTCCCAGGGGAAGGAACAGCCCAGGGGTCGACCCCCAGCACTGGGGACTGCAGGCAGCATTTACACAGTTCATCAGCCTCTCCCCAGACCCTCGTAGAGGAATGTGCTCTGCCTGTCTCAGTCCCAGATGAGAAATGGAGGCCCAGGCCGAGTAGCGCGCCGACATCACAGAGCTAGCAGGCAGAGCCAGGGCTCAGACCCACGCGTGCCGTCTGAATCGAGGGCCCGTGCCCGGAGCACTCCCCCGGGGCTGCTGTGTGCTTGAGGTCCTTCTCCAGCAGGCCTCCTGAGGAGGGGCTGGGACCGGCGTCCGGAGCTCAGGCAGTTGAAGGGCGGCGTAGCCCCGTAGTACAGCATTCAAGTCCAGTGCAGGGAGAGCCAGACCCCACGTGGCTGACTGGTTTGAATCCTGGCTCTGAAGACTTGGACAACACACCAGGTGTGTGCACCTGTGCTCGGAATCCCAGCAGGATGGAGAACTGGTGACAGGGTCTGGCAGGACCACACGCTTCCCCGTCTCTCTCTCTCTCTGATGAGTACACGTGCCCTCTGACACTTGGGAGAAAGAAAAGCACAGCTGGGGACGGGGGCTGTGGCATCCAGCCCCGAGTGGAACAGACGGAAGGAGCTCCGTGAGGAGGGGTAGGGCGTGAGGTGAGGAAGGAGCCTGCCCCCCACAGGCCTCCAGGTCACCCAGGACCGCTCTGCCTCCTGAGCCGCCAGTGCTGTCCCATGAGTCCGCTGGCTTGGTTCTCATCCCCCTGCAAAGAGAGGGCCCACAGGAGAAGGAGAGCTGCCATTTCCAGAGGGATGAGCCAGCCCACGTATTCTTAGAGGGACCCAGATGGATCGGTGGGCAGAGGAGGCTCCGGGAGGCGTGCCACGCAGCGCGGCTGGACGGCTGGACGTGGGCTCCTGGCAGCAGCACTGGCCACGGCTCTGACTTCTGCCCTCCCTGGCTCAGTCATCCCAGCAGGTCTTGCGC
Source organism: Tupaia tana (assembly GCA_026018925.1). Lineage (NCBI taxonomy): Eukaryota > Metazoa > Chordata > Mammalia > Scandentia > Tupaiidae > Tupaia > Tupaia tana. The sequence goes on along the minus strand of JAKSZU010000008.1, from coordinate 89,717,034 downwards.
CTCCTCTGTGTCTCAGTTTCCTCATCTGCGCTCCCTGATTCCTGCCGAGATCAGAGGACAAGGCCTAGGGATCACCCCAGTCACGCGTGCACTTCTTAGGCACAGGTCGGAATCTGCATGTGTGCCCACGGACCACAGGCCCTGTGTGCAGTGAGGGGCAGAGTGCAGGCGTGGGCTGGTGTCCAAGGGCAGATCTCGGCTCCTGCGCATCCCTCCCCGGGAGGTTGCCAGCATGTCCCTGCTTGTCCCCAGCTGTAAAACGGGGACGACGTGAGCAGAGACTTAATGCACGCGAAGGCCTTGGGAGAGAGGGTCTGGTCAGTGTCGCGTACCTCTGCTGCCATATGTCACCATGAAGCTGGCACGAGCTTCGCAGGTTCCAGGGTGCTAGTCCCTTTGATAAGAGGATCCCTGGCGAGGGGCCCTCTGCGTGGCTCATCATGTGTCAGACTGCCCTGTGTGCTCGGCCCTGGGCTACGTGCTGGGCGTGGAGAGGGCAAGGGAGACTGCGCCCCGCAGGGAGACTCCCAGCGCGCAGGGAGGGTAAGCCCTGGAAGGGGGCCGTGGAGGGCAGGGGGATGGCTAGGTCAGCCTGGGGAGACGGAGTCGTCAGCTTCAGGCTTACTAGGAATTTGTCCGATCCCAAAAGGGGTAGCTAGGAGTATTATTGAGCTCTCCTGTTTTCTCCGTTTATTTGTCAAAACTACAAATGTGCACATAATGCCCGTCAGGTTAGAGATGTCGGAGTCACGAGAGTTGGTCCTGAAGTCCTGAGGGATGGGCCTCCGTCCGTAGCTACGCGACTGCTCAGTCCTGGCAGCCCTGGGCTTCATCCCCTCCTCCGTTAGAGGGGACACGCAATGCCCTGGGGAGCAGGACCGTCAGAGGTGTACACAGACATGCCCCCTGAGCTGAGAGCCACGCTGCCCTGCTGGGACAGTCACCGGGAGGTGGGGCCGTGTCCTCGGCACGGCAGCCGGCTGAAGGGTGAAGGACAGGCGGATGCGTGTGGTCACAGCCGCTTACCGTGATGGGGCCGGGCTTCTTTATGCCCACGGACTCTAGTTCCACAGCAGTATGTGACTTAAACATCACGAGCCCCTTTTATTTTGTTTGTGTTTGTTTTTTTGAGAGGTTTTTGCTATAGGGCGCGTGCGCTTGCCAGACAGACAGAGAGAGACAGAGAGACAGAAAGAGAGAAATCACCCCCCAGGGGGGATGGCCACGCTGCAATCCCTTCTCCTCCATTCTCCTCTCGGGATCTTGGGCACGCACGCACACGCGCCCGGCGACGAGCCCCTTTTACAAGTTGGGAAACATCCTAGCTAAGTAATGAAGTGGTTTGCTGAGAGCGACAGCAGCCTGGGCAACAGAGTCTGTGAATCAAGTCTTCACGTCCCCTAGTCCCTCTGCCCCACTGCCCTGCTCTGCAGTGCCTTGGCAGCGGGTCCTGGCAGATTCGGTGTTTCTTTTTTTTCTGCCAGGGCAAGAATGGAGCACCTGGACCTCCGGGAGACACCGGGCCTCCAGGAAACCCAGTGAGTTCTCTTCTGCTGCCCTGTTACAGCGTCCTGCAAGCTTTGTCGTCTGCGACAATATCGTCTGAAATATGCTGGGAGGTGGAAGGGAGGCACTCTGTGACTTTAGAGGGTGGGAGGGCAGGGGAGGCTGAGCAGCCCTTCCCATCTCAGAGGACGGGGAGCTGGGAGACATGGGGTTGGAGGTGGGGAGTGGTGGGAGCAGAGGACCAACAGGCAGGCAGGGTAGCAGGAGAGGGTGGCAGTTCTGGTCGGCAGGACACAGGCGGGGGCCTGGTGGCTGGGGAGACATGGTGGACACGCAGTTCTTTTGTCAGTTTTAGAGTTGGGTGAGTCAAAGCTTCGCTGGTCTTCTCCCAGCCAGCCTTTTTGTATCTTTACTTGTTAAAATCAGCAACCGTATTGGGGTCAGCATGTGGTTTGGTGTTTAAGACACTGGACTCTCGCGTGGCCAACCATGGTTTGAGTCCCAGACCTGGAGGCTTGGAAATCATGCCAGGTCTGTGTACAGGTAGACCCAAAGTCCAAGAGGAGAATGGAGGAAAAGGGATGTGGCATGGCCATCCTCCCATCTCACTGTCCCCCTAACTCTCTGTCTCTGGAGAGTGCGTATATCCTACGACAAAAACTAAAGAAAAAAACAATGGCAACCTCAGAAGCTCCCCTGCAAGTGCAGGGAGTCAGACGGCAGCTGTGTTAGACAAGCCCGGTGAGCCAGGGTAACCAGCACATCCTGGTTTGCCAGGAACTTGTCCAGTTGGAAAACCTTGTCTCCTGGGAAATGCCCCAGTTTCAGAAAACCTGGATGCTTGGTCAGTGTGGCGGACAGGGGCAGCTGTGCCCCTGGTATCTTCCTCGGGAGCCCGAGTGTGGGCTGCCGCTGCTGGCGAGAAACGGGCAGGGCTCACAGGAAGCAGGTCCAAGCCCACATGGCAGCTTCCCAGAAAGGCTGAGGAAAGGTCCCCAGGCGGGCCTCCCCAACATGAGCCCGGCAGTCTCTCGGAAGAAGTGACCGTCTTGCTAGAGGGCTCCGAGGCGGGCCGCACACACATCAGGCTGCTTGTTAAACACCTGTCCTGTGCCGTCTTGCCACTTTGAATAGAAAGGCTACTCCCCATCTACCTCTGACAGTCCATGCCAGGCCACCAGGCTGGGCCCCTCTGCACAGGCAAGGGTTCCTCGCTCCTGCCCGCTGGGTGTCAGGCCTTCCGAGAGCAGCCTGGTCACAGCTCTCTGAGCCTGCGTGATTGGTGTGGACCTGGAGGAATGAATCCCGCTTCCCTCCACAGGGCCAGAAGGGAAACGAAGGAGCAAAGGGCAGCCCTGGACTTCCCGGCTTCCTGGGTCCCCGTGGACCTCCGGTAAGCAGAGCACAGTGGGCCGAGGTGCCTGGCTCCCAGTGTGACAGCCACACTCAGCACCGTCCCTGCCACCTCCCGTGTCCTCAGGCCCCTGCACAGAGCATGACAACCCGCCCGGGTTAAAGTTAGGGGACAATGGAGTGCTCAGGTCACACCCGGTGGCATCTCCCCACCCCCCACTATGGAATCTCTGCTTCAGTTGCCCCGTCATTCAGGTGGGAATGACAAGGGCCTCGTACCCGAGGGTAAATGGTGCTGCGTGAAGGGATTAGCAGTGGTTCCCGGCCATCACGGAGCTCAGTAAGCGTGGATGATCGCACCGATGTCTGGGCTGGGAGAGGGAAGGCGAGAATGATCCCAGAGCCTGAAGCTCCTTTAAACATCATCTTGAAGTTGAGCAAGTCTGGGCTGCAGGGTCGGAGCATGTAGGTGGCTTGTTCAGGACCACAGTAAGACTGAGCTGTGGCTGTCACTTGAGCTGGGGTCTCCTGACCAGACAGCTCAATGCAGATAAGCTGGAGGGGGACCTTCGCAGGGAGCCTGGGCAGAGGGCCGTGAGAGAAGCCGGTGTTTACAACCCAAGCCCACTGCTGTACTGCGAGGGCGCCGGGCCACGCTCACACTGCGGACCTATGACCTCGGTCTGCAGTGCATACCAGGGTAGCGAGCCTGTCCATGCTGTCATCCCCTCCAGCTCTACTCTGACCCCTCTGGGTGCCCTCATGGCCAGCCAAGCCCCACTGTTCCAGGGGTGCCCTTTTCACCATCGTCTACTGTGCTGCCAGGGCCTCCCTGGCTCCGTCCACGGGTTTTTATCTGCACTTACGTGGCTGCTCCTCCATTCAAGGCAGAAGCCTCCTTCTCGGTCTCCTTGGGAATAACTGGCTGCCCCGAGCAGGCATGCCCTCACTCTGCAGCAATTACTCCTTGGCCGTGAGACTAGCAGGCCACGCGTCCACCGCTCCTGCAGGCGCTGCTCTGGTGTTACGAATACTAACGCATTTAAATGTGGTGACCCTAAGAGGCAGGTGCAGCTACTATTTCTGCTTCGCAGATGAAGAAAACTGATGCCTAGAGCGCCCAGGGAAGTCGGAGGCTGCCCAGTGTCACCGGGCCAGGTGTGGAGGAGCCCCGATGTGCACCTGGGAAGTCTGACCTCAGAGTCTGACCTCTTAGTGGTGGCTTAGTTCACGGCCTGAGCGGCCTCCCCACAACTTACAGACTGATGCCCCAGGTCGCCGTGGGTCTCACCATCCCAGGGGCGGACAAGGAGCCCAGCTCCTGACAGCACAGACGGCTCCTCCCCCGGCCCACCTCTTGCCCTCCTCTGCCCAGGCCAGTCTGACATCCCGTTGGCGGTGTTTTGGGTCAGGCAGGTCATCGATCGCTGTCTGCGCTGGGGCATGGCTGGGGTGGAAATGGCTGTTCTGAGACCGGCTGTGATCTCAGTGGGCTGCAGCGAGACAACCGCGCTTTGTTCTGTTCCACAGGGAGGACCCGGAGAACCAGGCGTCCCAGGCAAGGAGGTAAGTGCCATGGCCCGCTCCCCTTGGAGACCCCTTTCCACGGACGGGCGCCTCTGTGGTCTCTCGAGCCCTGAGCTTCAAAGGTCCCCTACAATTCAACATTGTGCTGTCATTGTCTTCACATCCTTAAGGCTTTGTGGAAGAGACCTGTGCTCTGATTTTGCGGAGTCCCACAGATGATGCGGCCAGACCGGGCTCCATCCTGACACGTCCCTCTCACGTCTGTCCATCAGCGTCCAGCCCCCACAGGCCCAGTCTGCTCTGACGTCAGAATGCCTCTCATTCTGTCCAGTTTTCTCTCACCCTACGCAGAGGCCCTGATCCAGGCTGCCGGTCAGCCTCTCTCCCCTGGACCGCTGCTGCGGCCTCCAGCCCAGCCCACCTCCCCCACAGCACCCGTGACCCACAGCCCTGGGCACATCCTGTCACTTTGCAGTCCACACCTCAGCTCTGCCTTCCCGCACACTCAGCGGGACCCGGGCTGGCACAGCCCCGTCCCTACCCCTTGTCTCTAAGCCCCAGTCAGTCTGGACTTTTCTCTGGAATCATGCCAAGTTCTTTCCCTAGGGTCCTCTTCCTCCCACCTACTGAACTAGAGTGGAGGGAACACCCCCGGTCTCAGTTCTGCGGGCTGCATCAGCCCCAGGTGACTGGAGGTGGACGGCCTACACCAATTCTCTCTGGCCCCCAGTGACTTTCTGAATGAAGCCCAGGCACAACCGGCACCCAGGGTCCCCAGATATGATCCTGTCCCCACAGCACCACGTCCCCACCGTCTCCATCTCTGGGGCTCAGTTCTCACTCTCCCGTCTGCCTGGAGTGCTTCCCCACCCTGCCTCCTGTTCAAGTTTACCTGACTGTCAAGGCTCTGTGCTTCTCACACAGAGAGCCATGCTTTCAGGCCAGGGCTGCCAAAGCACCTTTTTATACTTCTCCAGAGAGGTACACTAGGTCTGCCTCATATTAGAAACAACCTTGCCCTGGGAATAACAGTTAGCGTAATGGCTATGTCGCTGGACTCCCACGTAGTCGACCGTGGTTCGCGTCCGGGACCCGGTGGCTTAAAAACTCACGCCGGACACGTGTGCGTGAGTGCCCAAGATCCCGAGAGGAGAATGGAGGAGAAGGGATTGCGGTGTGGCCATCCCCCCAGGGGATGATTTTTCGCTTTCTGTCTCTCTGTCTCTCTCTGTCTGTCTGGCGAGTGCACGTGCCCTATGGCAAAAACCTCTTAAAAAAAAAAAGAAACAACCCTGCCCTTGGGCCCAGCTGATGGCATAATGGTTCCGTCACTGGATTCCCACATGGCCAACAGCAGTTTGAGTCCTGGACCTGGTGGTTTAAAATGCACGCCAGGCGCATGTGCATGCATGCTCAAAATCCCAAGAGGAGAGTGGAAGAGAAGGGATTGCAGCATGCCCAGCCCCTCTAGGGGAGTGAATTCTCTCTACCTCTCTTTCTCTCTGACTAGTGTACCAACCCTATGGTAAAAATCTCTCTCTCAAAAAAAAAAAAAAAAAAAAAGAACCAGGCCTGCACTCCTCTGCCTCTAGCAGGCTGACAGCTCTGAGAGCCAGGGCAGGGCCCGCTCACCCCTCTGTGCACCCCTCCAGGGATGGGTGGGGCTATGCAAACACAAAAGATGACTGCTTCTCCAGGTGCTGGGTGGTCTGGGAGGGCTTCCTGGAGGAAGACTTGAAGACAAAGTGGGAGCAAATTATCTGGACAAAGCAGTGGCACGTCTTGCAGACACAAGGAGCAGAGTAGCTGAGGCCGGGAGACACAGCAAGGGTTGGGGCCGGGAGGCAGGGGGCCAAGGCCGAGGCAGAGAGACACAGTGAGGGCCGAGGCCAGGGAGACTCGGGGAGTCGAGGCTTGGAGACACAGAGGGTGCCAAGGCCAGGAGACGCCGGCGAAGACGAGGCTGGGGACGCAGGACGCGCCCTGCTCGGCACCTCAGTTCAGTGGGAAAGTCAGCAGGCGGCGGGAGCAAGGTGGGGGTCAGACTGACTCTCCAGGGTCTCCTGAGAGTGCAGCTTACCCTGGGAAAGGGAGAGGAGGAATCTGTGGGCACCGGCCAGGGGCTGGTGAGGGTCACGGCTGGCGGTGCCAGGGGAAAGGAGGAAGTGACGACCCCGCAGTGTCCAGCCAGCTCAGGAAGGAGCTCTCGGGCCGATTTCTGGGGGACCCCTATCCTCAGCGTGGGATCGTGTAGAAGGCAGAGATGCTAGTATGGACGCCCTGGTGACGCGACCGTCCTCTCCTGGGCTCTCATTGCAGGGCCCCCCGGGGAAACCTGGAGAGCCTGGATCCAAAGGAGAACAGGTAAGTGGAGGCGGCCAGGCGGAGCGCCTGGTGCAGCCGCCGCCGTGGCACAGGGAGGGGCCGGGTGGGGCTGGGCTCTGTGCCTGCGGTCAGGAGGCAGCCGGGCCCCACAGCTGCGTGCACTGGCAGCTTCCGTGCCGGCCCCAGGGCATCTTGAGCCCCACACACAGAGCTCCTTCTCCCTCAGACATTCTTGTAGGCGATGGTTTGTTGTTTGTTTGCTTTATTTTAAAAAGTCAAATCATCACACACACTTCAAGGCAGACATTCAGAGAAGCTGACAGGCCCCCTCTCTCCACGTGCAAGTGCCTATGCGTGACGTCCTCGGCTCCCAAAGTGCCAATTTGCCAGGAGCCAGATTTGTCACCTTCAGTGACAAGGGAACAGATTTTCCCATAATGAATCGCTTTGGCGCTCCGCTCAGAAAGCCTTTCTTTACATTTCATTTCTAAAAAAAAAAAAAACCACAGGGACGAAGTCATTTCATTTCCTCTGGAGAGCCGGTGGGGTGGGGGTGGGGAGTCTCGCCCTCTCTTCAGAGGCTCTCAGCCGTTCTTCAGCCCACAACCTGTGCAGGGTCAGCGGTCACACTGCATCACACGCCCCTGCTCGTTGTCCATGGCCCTGCAAAGAATGTGTCTCGGCTTTCCTTGCAAGTCGGGTGGGTGGGGAGCTGGCTTCCCCGTGGCTGGGGCAGGGAGAGTGGAGCAGGCCCTCTGCAGCTCTGCTGGCTCTCCTCCGATGACTCTGACTGCTCTGTCCTTTGGCCGTTGCTTCCAGAGTGATGGAGCTGGGGCAGGAGAAGCATGGCTGAGGGAGTTGAGGCTCCCCCCACCCCCTGTGAGGGTCACTCAGGCGCCCTGGGAGCTATTGCTGCAGGGTATGGGCTGAGTTTGGGTTGGGAGCCAGGGACTTCAGACCACAAAGAGGAATCTTGTCTCTAACACCTAATCAATACGCGGAGAGCTTGGCTCCCCTGGTAAGTGGTTTCATGGAGCACGGCCAGGGAGCCCTTTGACTCTTCGTTCCTTCGTACTCCTGGGGACATTTGAAATAGCACCACAAAGCTATCCTGAGAGGTTTAATGAATAGGAAGTGCCATGCTGCATTTGCAATACGGCCTGGCGTCCAGGGGTGCTGGGACCAGGCCTTCAGCAGCCTTGAGCCCGAGGCCGCGGCGATCACACGTCCCGTACGGTGCAGTGCACCGGGATGGCCCCGCTCCTGGGAGCTCGCTAAACTAGTCCTTTCCTTTTCCTTTTCTCTTCTTTTTTATTTTTTTAAAATTTCACTGCTTTTTGAGTTGCTGTTGTAATGTTGAAAGAAACATAGGCACTTAGGTAAGCAGTGAAAATGGTGAAGCAGTCGGTGCACGGTGAGCGACGTGCCCTCGGCGTCGGCCCCAGAGCCTCACTGCACGTCGCTCCTTCCTTTCCAGAACAGTCGGCACCGAGCCGCCAGCGCACGGGTACAGTCCGTGTACCGCTCCTCCACCCCCCAGGCGTGCCTCACGGCCACCATCGGGCTCCTTCGTTTTCCTCAAGCCCTCATGTGGGTGGTGGTCTGAGGAGCGCAGCCTGCCGTCCCGTGGCCCGGGTCCACCCACAGCCACGCCCGTGTACAGTCACCATCTTGCTTCTCTTCTTTTCCTCCTCGTGTCCCCCTCTGTCCGTGGCATCCCTGCAATGCAGTCCATTAATGTGGCCACCAGGTTTTCAGACCCCCTGACAGCGGGCTCTGCTGGTCAGACACACAGACACTTGAGGGCAGCGGGCGGGCCTGAGGCGGCCGGGTCCCCAACGGGCCATCCAGCACCTCCAGCTCTGTGACAGTGATGGGAAAGGGCTCGGGTAGTGTGTGAGGCCACTGGGTCCCCTTGTGGACTTGCCACCGCTGAGAGGAGTAGGAGGTGACCCGTGGGCAGAGAGCAGAACCGGCCGGAATGGCTGTCAGCCCCGTCGTCTGTCTCGTGGCTGCGGCCGGCCCGTCCAGGCAGCAGAGGAGCTGTGCCGTGTGCTGGAGCCAAGATCAGGACTCGGAAACCAGCACTCTCATCCTGTGCCTGCAGGACCGCGGCCTTGGCGGGGACCTTCCTGGTCTCTCGTCCCCGTCCGTGTGATCAGGGTGGTGGCCGTGATGGGTTTGGGACCTTCTCACTCCAGGTCTCGCATAGCCCACGTAGCCAGCCAGGGCGGGCCGGGGAGCCCTGGCTGTAGCTCCCCTCCCGGCCTGGCATACTCACTGGCATGCTTCTTTTCCCTCCAGGGGGAGCCTGGGATCAAAGGTGACAAAGGACCTCCTGGGGGGAAGGGCCAGCCTGGGGACCCTGGAATTCCAGGCCACAAAGGCCATACTGGCCTGATGGGCCCCCAAGGACCACCTGGGGAGAGCGGACCGGCAGGGCCCCCGGGGCCACCAGGCCAGCCAGGATTTCCAGGGCTGCGGGTAAGCATGCTGCTGTCCAGGTTTGGGCTCCCACGGGCCTGGGGGGAGCCAGCGGAGCGTGTGGACTTGTCTCCCAGTGCCTGGCTGTGTGACCTAGGGCAGCTGACGTCACCTCTCTGAGCCTGTGCTCTTCCTTGTCTGCCAAAAGGGGTAGGAAAATCCTCTTCTAAGGTGTTCTGGTTAAGTGTAATTAACATGGCTTTAAAGGCACTCAGAAGCAGGGGCCCTCTTCTGTTCTCCCCTCTGGCTCAGTGGTAGAGAGTCCTCAGGGCTTTGTTTCCTGGGCTGTAGAGCTCTTCCGCCCTAGGACCTGGTGACAAAGGTGACTTGTGACCCGAGCTCCCCTGCAGGACAGTGTGCACCGACGCCTGGCCATGCTGTCTTGCTACCCGCCCACCTGCGGGGTTCGTCCTTCCCCTGGACCTCACTTTTCCCCAATGTGAGAGTAGACTAGTGTTTTTTCTTTTTTTTAGCATATTTTATCCTAGCGGCAGAACTTGGATTTGCCCAGCCGGGTGACACAGGGATGCCCTGCTACGAGATAAAAGCAGAGCTGTACTGGTGGGAGTCTGGGTGCAGGCTGGGTGTCGGTCCAGGTGCCCACCCTCTCTGCAGCCCATATGCTCCATCCTCAGAGCACGGGCGTGGGTGGCTCCTGTCCCCACCAGCCCTCTGTGCCAAATTAAGTCTCATCTGCCCCTCAGCTCTGTCGCTGTTTGGTGGCTGTGCTCAGCCTTGTTTCCAGCCACCCTGAGAGAGGCCAGGCAGCCAGAGCCTGTCTCTGGGCCAAGCCGGGGGCGGCCGGGCTCGGCTGGTTCTATTGGCTGTCCTGGAGCCCCTGGGTCCTCCTGGCTCTGCTGCTGTGGGTGGTGATGGGGATTCTGGGACTTGCATGAAAGATGCTTGGCCAGAAAGGAAAAAGCAGGTAAGGAAAGAGAATCCGTCCCATGCTAGGCCTTGCCAGCTGCTAGGGCTGCGAGGGGACACAGCAGGACCTGTGCTCTGGGGAACAGAGCCTGCCGGAAGGAGGACAGGGGAGGGCAGGCCAGCAGGGCACGGGGCGGGCTCCCAGGTCCTCCGACGGACCTCATGCCACTGTGCGAGCTCGGAGGCAGCTCCATTTCTCTGGCGGACAGACTCATCGGCTTCCGTGTAGCAAGCACTGGGGCTTAGCCAGGCAGATCCTGGGACTTAGCAGGGCCAGTGGCCATTCAGGGAAATCCAATATGGCCTCATGTAGAAGACAGTGTCCGAGAGGTGGACAGGATTTGGGCAAGGCGGGATTAGGGGCCAGACCTCCCAGGTCCAGGGACAGACAGGCACGTGGGGGGAGCCCAAGGTCCAGCAGTGAAAAAGCAGGGCGGGTAAGGAGGGAAGGTCAGCAGTGACTGGGGAGCTCAGAATCCAGGTCACCCAGTGAAATGGGACGATGCTTCCTACAGGAAGAGAAGGGATGGTAAGGTGGCAGAGATGACGAGGGAGAGGTGCTGTCCCTGTGTACCTTCCCCACACCCCCTCAGCTTCTCGGGCCATCAGCGGTCTTTTGGGGAAGATAAATGATTCCACTTTCCCTCCCTCCCAGGGAGAGTCTCCCTCCACGGACACCCTGAGGCGGCTGATTCAAGAAGAGCTGGAGAAGCAGCTGGAAAGTGAGTAGTGGGGCTCCAGCACCGGGGAGAGCCCGGGGAGCAGTGCTCGCATCGTCTGTTGGTACCTCTGTGGCCAGCTGGAAAGCCCCCTGGGAGAAAGAGAAAATCAGTAGCTGGTCGGGGTGGAGGGCCTTGCAAAGGCCCTAGGCCAGCCCTAACTGGTGCCCAGGCCCCTCCACAGAGCTCCTCTGTAAGGGTCCTTCGGCTTCTGCGCGATTCTCTCCAGTGAAGCCCAGTGGCCATCTTCAGTGTGGGCTGTGCGGTGCTTATGCATTTACTCTGTGCGTTCAGTCGTTCTTCTTCCAGTACATAGTTCTGGGAGACCTGCGGTGGACCTTAGAGAACTCAGTCCAGAGGAGCAGAGAGACAGGGGCAGACAAGATGATTGCAGTGCAGTAAGAAAGTTTTGCGATTTACTTTGGCACAGAGGGTATAGACTAGCTCGAGGGCAGGGAATGGATGCGGGAAGGCTTCCTGGAGGAGGGGCCATGTGAGCAGCGAGCTGAAAGAAGGAACAAGATCCCAGATGTTTATAACAACATGTGTGAAGACCCTGAGAGGCACAAGAACACATGTGCTTTTGAGGAGAAAACATCCTTTCAGTGTACTGTGTCGGATTTGTTATGGAGTCCCTGACTTTAGCGTGTGCCTGGTGTGTGGAAGATGCTCAGGGCGGGGCAATAGCAGGAAGACAAAGGAGAGCCAGCACAGGGGCCAGGGCGTCAGGCAGGCAGAGCGCCCAGCACTGGCCGTGGTCACCCATGGAGACCAGCTCACCAGCCCTGTCATAGTCAGAGGAGGGTCTGGAGGAGGGTGGTGAGAAACTTTCTGAAGGCTGAAGAGCTGGTCACCGTAATGCTCCGGGCAGCCTGGCTGCAGAGTCTGTGTTTAATTAGCACACTCTCCTGAGTAACAGACATCCGCAATTGCACCGTGACGTGAAGTTAGGAGAGTCACAGATCACACTGGAGGTAGGCGGGACGTCCCTAACTGCCTCCCAGGAACGAACGGGTGGAGGGGCAGGCACATTGATGCACGTCGTCAAGTCTCGGTTATTTGCACCTCCCATGTGCCAGACCGTCTGCGGGGGCAAGGACAGCCATAAACCAGACCACCCTCGCCCTGCCCCTGCGCTCCCAGAGCGTCCAGGTGAACATGGTTCATCTCCATACCCAAGAGAAGAAAGATCATTTCCTGGAGGGACAAGGGGGGGTTGGCTGGGCGAAGAGGTGAGGAAGGAAGGTCAGGCTGGAAGGGGGCCGCTGGGCAGGTCCTGTGTGCAGATCTCCTCGGCGCCCCTCTGGGTGGTCGGCTCATCAGTGACGGAAGTGGCCCCTGCCCTGGGAGACTCCAGCCCAAGTGCAGAGCTGAGGTCTGTTGACCTGGTTTGGATGTGCCCAGGTCGCAGAGGGAGACCACAGCCTCCTCCTGGGAGAGCAGTCAGAGGAGGAGCCGCCGTGGGAGCAAGCAGCCAGGTGGGGAGGAGACGCTGACTCTCCCGTGGTTTTACTAACAGAACGCGGAGTCCTGGAGTAGCCTCGGGCCTTTGTCTCAGTCACAGCATCTACATACAAGGAGGAAGGTTTGGACCTGACTGCTGCGACTGCTGGGCGGTAGATGGCTCTTGGCAGCCGTCGATGGGCGCGCCATTCTCTGCACCGTGGAAGGCACAGCAGGCCGGTGGCTGGACCTCTAGGCTTTGGAATCGATTCTGTCATTAACAGTTTAGATGTGTACGGATCTTTCACTATCGTCCTGTCCAGCCATTCACCTTACAGATGAGGAATTTGATACCTCGAGAGGAAGTCATTAAGTAACTTTGTGTAACCTACTTAGCTCCACTCACCGCCAGACCTCCGTGTCTCCGAGTGGGAATCCCAACCACTGGGCTGCCAGCACTGCTGTTGCTGCAGTCAGCCTGACACTGCGACGGCGCCAGAGCCTACCGGGCACCTCCAGCTACTACCATCCACGCACCATCTCCTTACTGCATCCTCGTGCAAGCCCCAAAGGGCAGGTGGTATTTCCCTGCCTCACTGTGCAGGAAGAGAGGCCAAGGTTGAGAGAGTGCAAGCTTTTCCAAGGTCACCTGGCTGGTGGGGTTGCTCTGGGATCCCAGCCCAGGCAGAGGGCATCACTGATTGCCTCGCTCTGTGGCTGGCCCAGGCTGAAGATGCACGGACAGGTGCCACGCATGTGCCATGTAGTGTGTCATGGGTGGAGATTCTATGGTCGTCACCGTGGTTGCTGTTGTCCCATTGGATTTGGGTTTGCAGCAAGCTGCCACCCTATCCTTCGCTCTCTCTCCCTTCATTAAATATCTCTGTTTTTCCTGCTGCACAGACAGACTTGCCTACCTCCTGGCCCAGATGCCCCCAGCACACATGAAGGCATCTCAAGGCAAACCTGGGCCCCCAGGGCCCCCCGGAAAAGATGGACTTCCAGGCCAGGCAGGCCCCATGGGAGAGCCAGGCCGACCTGGGCAGGGCGGTGTGGAAGGACCCTCTGGACCAATAGGTCCCAAAGGTGAGTGGGACCCTGGAGGAAATGTGCCTCCCAGACTGCAGGGCCTGGGCGGAGCTGGGCAGAGAAGCACACTGCGAGCCTGTGTGGTTCCTTCCCCTCTCCCTGCAGCGTGGGTCAGTCTGAAGTTCGGCATCTTATCATTTTTCATATGTGTAAGAGGTTTTCATACTTGACACTTTTGTAAAATGATGCTTCTGCTCAGAAAATTGAATCAGTCTCCTCCGACTTTCTTTCTTTTAAAACTCCAGTGCTCAAGCTCCAGGGGTGTCATACAAAATGCCCTTCTCCTCTTCCTTACTGGGGCTAGAACACTGAGCTTTACCGCTGGATAAAGAGGCTTTGAGCTGCAGCTAAAAATGGCTGCTAACTGACCGGCTCTCACGTGGAGCGACCTGCCTGGACTCGGCGCTCTGGACTGACAGCGCACCTTTCCTTCCAGGGGTGAAGCCTGCCCCCCTTCACTGACCACGCAGTGGCAAGCAGGCCAGGAGGCTCACGCCCCTGTGGGCAGACAGATAAGACAGAGCACCAAGGGCCTGAAGCAAACCCACCAGCCTGGTCACGCGCTCCGTTCTAACGAGCCCAGGCTGGGGAGAAGCACGTGGAGCAATGGTAGCTGCCGCTTGGTAACGTGCAGCTTGAGAAATGGATCCCTGACAGCCTCCTTTTGGGATCACCCATTTTCTTATTTATTAATTATTAATGAATGATTTAGTCATTCATCCCTGTAATATTTCTCCTACATGAAAGGCATTTTTGTTAAATATATGTGTCCTAGTTCTAGTCATTTTAGTCCATAAAACAAAATATATGAAATAAGCGTCAGTAGGAAAGCTTAAAGCATAAAAGTGTCAGATGACAGCAGAGCGTTGGCCAGACATAGCACAGGTGTGCTGTTCAGTGACAGGAGGACATCCTGAGAAAGGTGTTGTTAGGCAAGTTTGTCATTGTGGGAGTGGCCTCCACGAACTCAGATGCTAGAGCTCCCATGCACCTCTGCGACTTCCACGCTCCAGCCTGTTGCCCCACCGTGGCACACGTGGTCCATCGCCGAGCAAACCGTCCTTACGTAGCTCCTGACTGTAATTTTGACAATAAAAGTGGCCTACAGACCCTACAACTTAGCAGGATTCAATTTAGGTTATGAGAGAAAACGTAATGCATAGAAGAGATATCCTGGAAATAGCATGGCAAAAACAGTGATTGCTTAAAAATGAAGCTGAGAGAGAGATTTCAATCAAACCTGCACAATCTTAACTTAGATATGAGTCCAAATATTCTCCCAAGGGAGTGACGCCTCTCTAGTCTGAATATCTGTGGTGTTTTTTCAATTTCTTGGATGGTTCCTTCACATTCTGTTTCATATTAGGTTATTCTTGGTACCGTTTTATCTATCTTGTGAGATTGCAAGCTTCCCGAGAGCAGCGATGTGTCTACTTATGATTGTATGTTTCTACCACCCAGTGTGTTGAATTTGTTTACCTATTACCCAGTTTCAGCTTGATAAAAGCTCAGGGAAAGTGCTTTGAGGACACAGGGAAGTGTAAACACTTGTGAGGAGGTGCTTGTGGACTCCCATGTGTACATAGGAGAGACCGTGGGTGTATACATTTGGTTGCTTGTGTGGGAGTGAGTCTATGCTTCTGTGAGTGTACTGATACATCTGTTAATGTGTGTGTGTTTATAATGGAGTAGAATGCTTGAGTGAATGTTCATGTGTATGAGTGGACTTCAAAACTTAATGGAAAATGGAATTCAAAGATAAAATTGGGGCTGGCAGGTGGTATGGTGGTTAAGAGTGCTGGACTCCCACATGGCCAACTGTGGTTCAAGTCCCAGACCTGGCAGCTTGCTTTCTTTCTCTCTCTCTCTCTTTTACTCTGTCCCTCTCTGGTCAAATTAAAATAAATAAATAAATAAATAAATAAATAATTGAATAAATATATAAAGTTAAATAACTCTTTAAGGGAACCAGCAGTTAGCGTAATGGCTATGTCGCTGGACTCCCACGTAGTCGACCGCGGTTCACGTCCCGGACCTGGTGACTTAGAACTCACGCGGGGCGCATGTGCGTGCGTGCCCAAGATCCCAAGAGGAGAATGGAGGAGAAGGGATTGTGGCGTAACCATCCCCCCTGGGGGGGGATTTCTCGCTTTCTGTCTCTCTGTCTCTCTGTCTGGCGAGCGCACGCGCCCTATAGCGAAAAACCTCTCCAAAAAAAAAAAAAAAAGATAAAATTAGAAATGTAAACTATTTCGTCACATAAACTCCATCAGTCTGGAATAGTTTGTAAGCAATGGTAACAACCATTTAGCCCACCTAGAAATTGCGTTATGTCGATGCAGTCTTTTAGAAATTATTAACTGAAGATAAATGAGTCCCCTCTGAAGATTTTCTAAGATTAGGAAACAAAACAAAGTTCAAAAGACCCAAATGAGGTCACGCTGCAATCCCTTGTCCTCCATTTCTCCCTCCTTGGGATTCTGGGCGTGCGTGCACGTGCACCTGGTGTGTGTCTTCAGCTACGGGGTCTGGGTCGTGAACTGCACAGTTGGCCTTAGCCACCACGGCACAGGCCAGCCCAGCGTTCTCCTAGTGAGTAGATGTTGTCGTTCTTCAGCCTCACAGAAAGTCAACAAGTGAAATGTCTTGAGCATCCCCCCAAAAACAGTCGCCTCGCCCTCTGCTCTTGCCAGGCCCATTTTGGCTTTACTGGGCCATGCCACCGCTGGGTAGCCATTGCTTCGATTGTGCTTTGTCTTCAGGATCCCACCGGCCATGCCAGGTGTCATGTCTTGTGACAGTTCTTCACAGAGATGCTTCAGGAGATTGATCCCACTTATTTGAATTTTCCATTGAAATCTCTGCTCTTGTCTGGGGGCAACAGGGCTGACACTCACTGAGCAAACAGTTTGCTCTAGTGTAATTTTCAGTCAGAACTGCGCAAGTTGAACAGCTACTGTTCCTGCTGTTAACCATCGGTCCTCTTCTTTTAAGGCACAAACAAGATTAATTTTGTTCCTTACAAATTATAGGTTGCCACTTCAGACAACCTCAACAGCATCTTGTCCCTTCCTAAATTATTCAGTTGTAAACTGCGGATTTTTTGGGGCATAGTCCATATAAACTTTGTGTAAGGCATCTGTGATTTCACTATTTTTCCAGTCAAACTTCGCCATAAATGCAGTGGTTCTTGCTTCAATTTTAACAGAATCCATGTTGTTCTGATAGGGACTCTTTGCAAACTGACATCTTACCCCTCTTAGTAGCTGGAAGTAGATCCCATTCAGACATGTAAGAAGTTAGTATCGGTTTACTTTCATACAAAGTTCTCTGGTTCCATTCATGGACTTTTCAAGATGCACATCTTCTGCGAACATCCTGAAGCCCCCCACGTGTGTATTTGAGCCTGAGTTTGGGGGAGTGTCTGTTTGTTGTGGTCGCTTGCACACATTTCTGAATGAGGCTGTGTACATGGGAATGAGTGTGTGTGTGGGAGTTGGCACAATGTGGAGGGAGTGTGTGGGCAGGGGTGGTTCCGAGCACAGCACCTCAGCTCACAGTGCTGTGTGGACGGAGTGTGTGTGCGGGGTGGTTCCTAGCACAGCACCACAGCTCAGTGCTGTGTGGACAGAATGCGTGGGCAGGGTGGTTCTGAGCACAACACCGCAGCTCACAGTGCTGTGTGGATGGAGTGTGTGGGCAGGGGTGGTTCCGAGCACAGCACCTCAGCTCACAGTGCTGTGTGGACGGAGTGTGTGTGTGAGGTGGTTCCTAGCACAGCACCACAGCTCAGTGCTGTGTGGACAGAGTGCGTGGGCAGGGTGGTTCCGAGCACAGCACCTCAGCTCACAGTGCTGTGTGGACGGAGTGTGTGTGTGGGGTGGTTCCTAGCACAGCACCACAGCTCAGTGCTGTGTGGACAGAGTGCGTGGGCAGGGTGGTTCTGAGCACAACACCGCAGCTCACAGTGCTGTGTGGATGGAGTGTGTGGGCAGGGGTGGTTCCGAGCACAGCACCACAGCTCGCAGTGTTGTACCTGCACGTGCCCAGGGTGGGTCTCCCTGCCTTGGCCCTCCTCTGGGTCTCCACCACCAGAAGTGTATGTTTTTCTCACCAGGTGAGCGAGGAGCCAAAGGTGACCCAGGTATACCTGGAGTTGGCCTTCGAGGAGAGACGGGACCGCCCGGAATCCCAGGTATGAATTGTTTTTGGAGTCTCGGGTGTGGAGGTGGCCACCTACCATGGGAATCAGAAACCGTAGCAGTAGCACTCCTGTCTGCAGTACACCGGACTCAGATTTGGGTGAAGAGAAAAAGGCTCTACGAGGGAGGAGCAGAACCACTTAATTGCTTTCATTAAACATATCTGAATGCGAGTTTCTTTTTTCTTTCTTTTTCTTCTTAGGTTTTTGCCATAGGGCATGTACGTTCGCCGAAGAGAGAGGGAAAGTGAGAAATCACGCCTACCCCCTGCCCCCACCTCCCCGGGAGGATGGCCATTCTGCAATCCCTTCTCCTCCAGCCTCCTCTCAGGATTTTGGGCATGCGCACGCATGTACCTGCTGTGATTTTCAAGCCACTGGGTCTGGGACTCAAACCATGGTCGGCCACACATGGGAGTTCAGCACCTTAACCACCACACCACATATTGACCCCAAATACTAGTTTCTTTACTTATCAAGAAAACTGTATCCCATGAATTTTTGAAGTATATCCATGAATTTAAAAATCTCAGCAGTGTCATGGTGAATAGGGTAGCTAGATTCCACGTGGCCAACTGTGTGGTTTGAGTCCTGGACCTGAAGTCTTGAAAAACATGATGGGCACATGTGCCCAAGATCCTGGAAGGAGAGAGAAATGGAGGAGAAGGGATTATAACAAAACCATCCCCTGGGGTTGCTGTCTTACACACCTCCTCCTCCCCATCTTTCTCAGACGAATGCATGCACATTCTGGTAAATTAAAAATAAACAAACAAAAGAAAACACCCCATGGGTCATTGTAGAAAAAAATAAATAAAACAGAACGGAAATTGGGCTAAACAAGTCCAAGCAATGCCAAGGCCTGTGCCCCCCTCAGACATTCCTGGTGCTCATCCGTTTATTACAAGTGCTGAGGAGCCTCACATCAAAACAGTCTCAGCAATTTAGTTTAACCTTGCATTTTCCAAACTCTTCTGAAAGTGAGAGTCATTGTCTCACCCTGTTTCTCAGACTATGCTTTGTGGAACACCAATCAGCTGTCCTGGGGCTGAGCCTCCTGGAAAATGGGGCTTTTGGTTTAAAAATAGTATAGCTGTAGAGGGGACCAGCAGCTAGCGTAATGGCTATGTCGCTGGACTCCCACGTAGTCGACTGCGGTTCACTCCCGGACCCGGTGGCTTAAAACTCACTCTGGGCGCATGTGCGTAAGTACCCAAGATCCTGAGAGGAGAATGGAGGAGAAGGGATTGTGGCGTGGCCATCCCCCCTGGGGGGTGATTTCTCGCTTTCTGTCTCTCTGTCTCTCTCTGTCTGGCAAGCGCACACACCCTATAGCAAAAACCTCTCAAAAAAAAAGAAAAGAAAAAAAATGGTATAGCTGTAAACTCCACCTCACGGAGGCTTTTTGGGCTTTTTGTTTGTTTATTCAAGTTATTTATTTACTTCTTGTGGGAGAGAGAGAAATACAGGCACGCCCACAGGGCTTCACTCACCATCCGTTCCCATTCCTAGCCAGCCTGGGTCACAGGTGCATAGAGGCACGCTTGTCGTGCCAAGGAAGGCCCCCGGACTCGAACCCAGGGCCTTTCCCGTGTGATCCAGCTACACTACCACTGCACCCCCACCTGGCCCTGACGCTTCTATTCTAAAATTCAATTCTAATTTATACATTTACCTGAGGTCATTTCTGTATATTGGGCTCATAGATCACTTTAAATTTAGTATTTATACCTTCATAATTTTCAAGTTTCCCACAGCGGATGTGTATTATTATTTAGAGAAGACAATTAGAAATATCTTATACTTATTTATTTTTATAGCTTGCCTACTTTCAAGTAGCTTATAAGGCTAAAAAAATTTTTTTTTTCAATTGGGCAATTTCAAATACAGGTAAAAAGGCAGAACAAAAACCATTTAGAAAGGGGTAAGCATTGGAGGAATGTGGGGTTGAAGTAACGACTGTACGTCAGCAGCTCCCAGCAGAAGGGCTCAGTGACGCTGCTGGTCTCAGGACCTGGTCGAGGCCGGCCCACGATGCAATAATGATCACCCAAACACTGGCAGGAATGTCTGGAGGTCTTTGTAAGGAAGATGTTTACTTTTTAAAATGTACAGTGAGTTTCTTGAGAAGGCAATTGCTAAGACTTGGAAAGGAGATCATCATTGCTCACCCCTGAGTTTCCCAGTTGCCAAAACAAAAGGGAAGGGCAGCATGGTGATGTGCTGTCATGGAGGCACGGAACTTCTAGGTGACGCTTTCTGGGTCTAGATTTTGGTGTCTGTCACTTGCATCCTGGCTGTCGTCTTTGACCACGATTTTGGAGAACTGGTTAATGTAGGCCAAGCAGGTGGTCCGCATTTTACACGCAGCCGAAGCTGAGAACACACAGATGATCCGGGACAGTTAAACGTTGGATACGAAAATGTCACCCAGTGCCCCAGGGACCTTTGAATTGGGGCTGATGGCTAATGGCCAGGACTTGGTACCCTACCCTGAACCCAGACCCATCTCCCAGACCGTAAGAATGTAGCCTCCTGGTTTCTCATCTGATTCTTAAGCAGGGAGTGTGTTCCCTGATGTCTTCCTTCTGCCCTGCGTTCTCTCGCCTGGGGAACATGGTGACTGTCCTCGCTCGCAGTCCAGGCCCCCTGATCCTGCATATTAAGGTGCTCCTGCTACCTGGGGCTCATGGGGACCCACAGGCCACGGGGATGCTCTCAGGAAGTTTCCCGTCCGAGGGCGTATCGAATGGGGCGGTGAGAGGAGGGCCCCTGCTCTGGGCAGGACTTTGAACCATCTTCTTTCTTTTGCTCCTTGGACCAGGTCAGCCCGGGGAACCTGGCTATGCTAAAGACGGACTCCCTGGGAGCCCTGGTCCTCAAGGGGAGACGGGACCAGCGGGACATCCCGGCCCCCCAGGCCCCCCCGGCCCCCCTGGCCAGTGTGACCCCTCGCAGTGTGCCTATTTCGCCAGCCTGGCTGCTCGGCCCGGCAACGTCAAGGGCCCCTAGAAGATTCCAGAAGGCCGAAGACTGCGTCGGATTTCGGAAACTTGAACTCAGAGCCTGATGGGAAGCCAGAGGTCTTCAAATATGTCAGCCACTTTTTTTTTTTCTTTCTTTATCATTTATTTTTGTTTTATTTTCCTGAGAGACCTCACAATTAAAACCAACAGATGCTGCCGGTCGGTCAGATTATTAATATTATTATTGTTAATTATTATTGTTATTTCATGTGCTAATGCTTTTTGAGTTTTTTTCCCTCTGCTCTAAATTTGGGAAAAAGTGATGCATGGGCGTGGAGATTGTTTCTCGGTCCTCTGACAGCCTCCACCTGAAGTGTAGCTGTCAGTTTTAAGGAAACTCTTGGTGCTATGGAACCCCTACCAGACACTTGACAAACTTACCTCTTTCCTCAAAAGGACACTTTAAGAAATTGAACCTATGAGCTTCTGTTCTCAGTTGTTCCCAGAGGTTACCAGGGAGAAATCATCCAAAAATCACCATATCCCAGGAGAGAGAAACGAAGCAGAAAGAGGTGGAATTTGCAGGCGTGAAGAATGTCCTCAGCTCCTGGTGAAGATGCGTGGAGAGCACAGGGCTGGCCCTGGGAGGCATCGCCGCCCCCTTGGCATTTCCAGCTCACAGACACACGCTGATATCATACGGCTTGCAAGGGACCTGTGGGATCCCGCCAGAGGTAGGACACTGGCACTGGAGAAGCAGCCCCTGAGTGCAAACACGATTTCTGAACTGTGGGTAGGACTCCTTCAAGCCCACGATCACCGTAATTGTTAAATAAAGGGGTACCGTGCTGATCGCTCGTGTTTCCCGGTGAGCGCTTGGCCCGGCACTGACCAGAGCCGAGGTGCTTTGTCTCCAGGATTGCGCTTGGACAATACACCACGTTGAGTTTGTGTGTGCGTGATGTGCCCAGCACAGACAGGTGCTCAGTAAATCTGAGTTTCCTCTTCCCAGCTGCTCCCGATCATTCGCTGCCTTCAGTGTCCACCTGGATGTGAACTCGTCAGGCACCGGCATGAGCCTCTCTGCTGGGAACCTGGCACGGCGTCCTCACGTTTGGTCCGCAGCCTGCACGATGAGGGAGTGGATGCACGCGTGTGACCAGCCAACCTGGGCAGTGCATTACCAGGCCCTTCGATGAGGCAGCCCAGGATTTCCCCGGAGAAGCAGCCACGCAGACTTGCTGTTTGTGCGAGATCGCAGTGGAGGGGGCGTGGGGCCGGCTGGAAGTTGGTGGGGAGAGTTCATGTAGCAGCGGCCGGCGATTTGGCAGTGGCCCCCAGTACTTACTCTTGCTCTATTTGTGCTCATGGTGACTGGCTGACTGATTAACGATGATCCATCGATTCGTCTACCCATGTTTGTGTCCGTTCACACAAGCCACCAGACACACACAGACCAAGGCAGCACAGCCTGTCCGGCACCTGCTTTGTACGCCCCCTTCCCTCCCAATTCACGAGATTCTTCTCATCGATTCAGAACCAGGTGCATAAACACCTAAGGAAGTCTGACGGTTCCAGGCCGTCCCCACAGTTCAGTGGTTAAGGAGGCCGGGTCACACACGCCCACTGTGGTTTGAACCCTGGGTCCTGAAACTTGAAAATCTTGAACTGGGCTCCAACCTGCAGTCTCCAGCATCTTCCAGCCAACCCTTTCTACTTGCTTCCTGCTGACTCCTCCCACCAGAACATCCATTTCTACACACTCATTCTTTCCTTGGAACGCCCTGGGGAAGGTGCAGAAAGAGTCGATTCTGTGGCTCAGAAGGAGGTGGCCTGATGCCAGGCCCTGTGGATGCTCAGTCAGGCAGTAGATACTCGATAATTGATGATTGAGACCAGGGCTCCCCACAGACCTCTGGGATGTGTGTTGTGGGATGTCTGGGCCTGCATGGGGCATCTCCTGTAAGGAACTGGTAACGCAGACTCACTCCTCTTTCAGCAAGAGGAAGAAGAAAAGACTAGAGTCCTGACGTATGGGCCTTGGCTCAGGGCACACCTGTGGCTTCTTGTTCAGGACAGGCTGGGGGCCCTAGATAGCAATCTGGCTTCTGTGAACCATGATTTGCAAGAACGTCCCAGACAGGCACCCGGGCTGCAGGGCAGAGCTATCCCTGTTTGTTAATTAGCCTCCCTCCGGTCCCTATGGCCGACTTCAGAGGCGGCCCCGAAGGCTCACTGCCTTGGGCACTCCAGCTTGCATACCCTGGACGTCAGCCCAATGGTCAGAAAGCCTCTGGAAGCTGTATTATTACAACACTCTCTTCGTAAGATTGGTGTGAGGATTACATTTTCAGAAAACAAAGCAAATTGGAATATATGTCTTGCTTTTCATCCTTTAAGTGCAATTGCATCAGCTTTGCTTAACTAGTCCAAAGTAGAAAAGTCCTTCTTGGGGCTGGCAGGTAGTGTGGTGGGTAAAGTGTTGGACTTCCACATGGCTGACCAAAGTTCGAATCCTGGACCTGGTAGCTTGAAAATTACACTGGGAGGTATGCACACATACCCCAAATCACAAGAGAATGGAGGAGAAAGGATTTCTGTGTGGCTGTCCTCCCTGGGGGATGATTTCTCACTTTCCCTCTCTTTGTCTCTGTCTCTCGTGTGTGAGCACATGTGCCCTATGGCAAAAATAAATAAATAAATTTAAATCTGAAAAAAAGCTCTTCCTTTCAAACCAGGAGTTACTTTACACATTTTCCAAAGCACCTTTCCTTGAGTTTTAACACTTTTGTTTTTGCAACAGAGCTCTAAGGGACCAGGCATGGTTCTTTGACCCTATAGTAATCAGGAAACTGTTCAGAGGGTGAACTGAAGTGCCCAAAGTCACATCACTCAGGTATCCAGCTCCCAGGAGCGTGTCCCATGCCACTTGCAGTGACGCCTGTCCACGGGCATCCACTTGGCCAAGAACAACAACCCAAGTTGTCTTTGCCTCTCTCCAGTTGAGTTTTCTAGTGAGTATCTGAACCATCCTGGCTTGGGTAGAGAGCTGGACTCCAAATGTGTGTTTTGAAGAAATGCTCCCCTCACAAAGAAGGCTCCTGCCCCATCATTCAAAGGAGGGTGGATTTGTTTGTTTGTTTGTTTTGCTGCGTCTTAGCCGTGGCTGGGGAGGTGCTATTCTCAGAGAAATCGTTTTGCTTTCTACCTGCTCTTTCCTTAGCAATTGTGAACATCCATCCTCAGGTTCCTTTTTTGGTTGCTGTTGTGAAGCCAGTTACGAGTGTGCTGTGTGTGGAGACAGTGAGTTACGAAAGCCATGGACCTGGATGGGAGGTTCATTTGGGAAGAGAAGAAAATTGGAGTAGAGGGAATGTCTGTCCTTAAGATCTCTGAGACCTGAATAAGTGCAGAAAATAAAGTATTACCAGACACAGGCCACTTCAGAGCATTCCTCGTGTCTGCAGCAGTTCCTCCTAAGGAGTTCTAAGTTATTTGCTTCGCTTCTGTCAACCCTGAGGTCAGGAGAGAGAGCGTAGAAATGAGAAAGGCTGGCCTTGTTCTGAGAGGCGCACTTGGCGAGGAGGCCTCACCCTGACAACTTGACCTCTGCCTGCGTAATTAGTCAGGCTCCTTGGTGTGTGGTGGGGCAAGCTGTTGCTATGGAGACACGTGTGCAGTAGTCTGGCCCGGTCTCACCTTGATTCCCTTCTGGAATGTTCCCTGCAGTCAGAGGAGAGAGCAAAGTTGGCAAAACTACTGAGCTGCTTGCCACTCAAGCAGGCCTATTCCCTGATGGCCTCAGTTGTAGGGACACAGCGGATTTAAGCCCATCGAATGTGGTTCCAGGTGCTGTGGGTACCGGAGTGAGCAGGGTACAGGTCCGATCTCAAGGAGCTCACAGTCTAGGGAGACTGCTCTGTAATTAACTCTAAAACCGGAGGACAGACAGATGAAATAGAACCTTTAAACTGAATGCCATGGAAGATACATTCTATAATATATGGCGGTTTCCACAATAACAATAAAAATAATGTCTGCCAGTTGCCGTGCCAACATGTGCTTGAAGCTGCTCTCACTATGTCACAATACCCTCGGGGCAGGTACTTTTAGCCTCATTTTCCCAGGTAAGAGCTCGGCAGAGAGAACAGCACTGCTGAATTTAGACACCTGAAGGAGATTCCAAGAAAGGGACAAGTAGAATTAGAAGATGATAGTTCTCAGCCATAAAGGCATTTCGACAAGAACCCAAAGAGGGTGAGCACTGCCACGGAGGGTCTGAGTCCTTGCCATGAGAGGTCTTCAGGCAGAGGAGGCTCCAGGTGCCACGGAGGCTCAGGACACCCACTGGATAGAGTCAGGCTAGGGAAACTTCACCAGCTTTGGGGGAGTCATTGTTGGGAGTCAGGAACAAACTTTGTTCCTGTGGGGATGATGAGAATAGGATGCAGGTTAAGGTGGTCACTAGGGGACACACTGGGAAGAAATAGGTCACAGGACTGTGTTGGAAAGAATCTTCTAGGTCAGAGCAGGGGAGGGCAGGGGGAGGAGAGAACTAACAATTATGAGTCACCATCTAAGTGGCCGACATTTGGCCTGGACATTGTGCACAGATTTCACGGGAACTCACGACCAGCACTGGAGGCAGGTATTGATGTCATCTTCATGTGAAAGATGAAGCAGCTTCCCAAGGCCCATGGCGGTGAGTGGCAGAGAGGAAAGCAGAGCCTGTGTGCTCTCTCTCTTCCTCCTGGACGACAGGGGCTTGGGCACGCCAGGGTTCCACCTGAATGAGGTTCAAGGGCAGGTGTTACTAGATGGAGACTCAGGACTGGATGCTGTCTGACGAGACTCACTGAGAGATGGGAGGATAGAAGCCTAGCTTCGCCCATGCTCCCAGGGGTCTTGGACTGATTCTAGTACCCCCTGGAATGGAAGGTAGGAGTGGGGCATCATCATTCCAGGGCCTGGGTTGGGTCCAGACTCCTGATGTCGAGTTTCCTTAACTGTCTTAGGAGCCAGGGATGTCCAGGGATGTTGGTGACCACCAAGAACGGCAAGGACCCCAGTGGGGGGCAGGTAGAGAGGGACAGAATCTGAGCACCATCCAAGGCCAGCCAGCTGGGAGTCCTAAGTAGCCGTGAGTTCCAAAGATGAATCAGAGGAGAAACAGAGAAGTGAAACCCAAGTGAAAGAATGTCTAAGCTCCCCGATAGCTTGGAGACCATTCTGTAGTTGAAACACTTGAGATTCAGAAAGGGGAAGGGACTTGCCCAAGGTCAAACTGCAAGAAGGTGGCCTCCCATCCTGTATTGCTGCTATACCCAAGCTTCATTTTCACCATTTTTTCTTACTTGGCATCCTGATGCATACCTTAGTTATATCTGGCTTCTTCATAATTAGTGATATCTATGAATTTGCATCTTAATATGTTGGTGTACTTTTCCATCATACATTAACATAAAATATGTAGTTAAAAACATGTTCATTCGTGCCCAATGGGGCTCTGAACTCCCTCAGGCAAACACCATTGAACAGAGCTGTAGGGGACACAGAACTGGCCCCTGTCACTCCTTAGTCCATGGGACATGGTTGGACTTCTGTGCCTGGATGTCGTGGAGGTGGTCGTGACCCGGAGGCTCTGACTGAGTTTACTGGAGATAATACAAAAGATGACACTTTAAGTCAAGACAGGATGGATACAGGTGCTGTGCTGAGCCACTTAGTTCCCGAGGCGAAGAGGGAAATGGGAAACGCGAATCCTGTCTTTATATAAAGTTTCCTATTTTGTTCATTGTGGAGTTGGTTTTTTGATCGCTGACTTTGTGGTACCCTCTCTTGTCTCCTTCCCTGGCGAGTGTCTCTGCTGTTGGCCAAACCCCTGCCCTGCTGGCGTTGGCTGGTCCAGGGTCAACGGTCGAGGGCAGCCATTTGGGCAAGAAAACCAGACTGACTGCAGGGCTGGGCTGAGTTCAATCTGAGCTCACATCAGGCAAAAGCAAGTCTACCGAGGAAGCAGCCCACGTAGCCTCCGGAAGCCAGGGGGAGACTGAGCTCAGAGCCCCTCGGGATGGTCTGGCCTCACCGCCCCACAGCACAGACAGGGAGCCTAGGCCCAGTGAGGGCAAGGCCTCAGACGACACCCCCTTGTGGCAAGAGACAAGCAGCCCCTCTGGTCCTCGTGGGGGCTGTCTCGGGTACTATTTCAACTAAAGGAGCCACAGAAGCTGGGGTTGAGCCCCGAGAACAACCCTGCTTCCAGTAGGGTTCCTGCAGACCCCCAGTGGAGACCTCCGGCATGCACAACCTCGCTCACCTCTACTTGCACTCCAGGTGTCTGAGAGCTGCCCCAGAAATGAGCTCTTGGAGAAGCCCGAGTGGCCCACCCTTAATAACCCCTGTAGTCTCTGGCTTCTGAGCCGGGGACCCTGAGGACTATGGGTCTACCCCTGACCAATAACAGCTTCCCTGAATGGCTGCCAGCTAGCGGGCCCTTGGAGAAGCCCGGCTGCCTCATTTGCTAACCTCTGAAAGTACAGATGGGTATTCGGTTCCTCGGCCCCGTTCCAACTCCTGTGTGCTCGGAGCCCGGGCCTCGCCTCAGGTTCCCTGGGCTTTGGCAGCAGAGGCCCAGCCATTTGGGAATGTCTCCCACCTGGTGGGAGCAGGTGCAGAAGCTTGGGGTTGTCCAAGTCCCCACCCCTGGCCTGTCCTACTGCCCAGCCATCCACTGTGGAGCCGTGAGGTTCACAGTGCATTTCTTCTCCAGCCCTAAGCTGCACAGTTTGTTTTCACTTGGTTTTATTATTCATTTATTGTTGGCAAGTGTAAAACAATCTGTTGGCAGAGTTAGGTAGGTTTCTTGGCCCTCTGGTAAAGAGAAGGCTTTGTCTTATTTGACTGAGTACTTGCTTTTTGGGGCTGCTCTGCTCAGCATGGACTTGTCAGGCCTCGGGGTAGGAAGCCTGGCCAAGGTGGTCAGGAATGGGCACATGCTCTGTGTCTGGAATGCTAAGGGGACTGGCACTAGCAAAGGCTCAGGCATCCACACCGCAGGACTGAGGGGCAAAGATGGCACTTCCTCACCTTTGGAAAAGAGCAGGTCCCAGCCCTTTCCCCCAACCGCCTCCCCTCCGCTCTCCGCAGTGGGTTACTGGAGGCAAGGGCGGGCCTCCGCTCTCCGCAGTGGGTTACTCGCAGTTTTCTTCCTTCCCCTCCGCAGCACGTGGAGGCCGCGGAGCGTCTTGCAGTCACTCGCATCGGTGAGGCACGTGTGCTGCTCTGTGGGCCGGGGGTGCGCGGAGGGGAGGGGCTTTTTCAGCTGGCTTTGTGGTTACACGCAGGTTACGTGTGAGTGTGTGGGAGGTGTTGGGGAGTGGCTGAGGTGGGGAGCTGTTTGTCCTGCTTTGGGAAGTCTAACTTGGGGTCCCTGCAGACTCCCGACAGCCATGTCCCTGGGAGCTAGACATGGCCCCTGCAGTTCAGAGAGGAGATCCAGCCAAAGATGACAGTTTGAGAAGTTTTGAAATGCAGATGGCTCTATGGTCAGGATTTTGGGGTTCCCAGTGTGGAGGTGAGCTCTTTGGAAGGTGATTAGGTCGTGAAAGTGGAATTCTCACAAATGAGATTATGCGCTTGTCAATCAGGCCCCAGAGAGCTGGCCAGCCTCTGTCTGCCATGGGAGGCCACAGCGAAAAAACGGTCCCTGCAGATGCCACAGCCGCAGGCACTCTGATCTTCGCAGCCTCAGGAACGCAGGAAATGTATTTCCGTTGTTTATGAGCCACCCAGCGCCTTTATGGAAGAGGACGGAGGGAGCTGGCTACAGCGGCTGGGAAGGACTACAGGACAGATGTGGCCAGTCCTTTGGACCAGATGAAACTCATAAAGTTGATGAAGTGAGTTTCAGAGTAGTGATGGGCGTGAACCCTCACCGAGTCGGTGACATGTCGGAGTGAGGGTGGAGAACTCGTGGAGAACACAAGCAGAGAGCACGGGGTGGGGGGGGGGGCATGAACAGGTGTAGGTCTGTGTCTATCTGTGTGAGCGCGCACGTCCCAATGTGTGTGGATGTATTCAAGGCGCAGAGCTCGGAGCCTAGACCACTTTCTTCCACGTTTCCGGCCTTACCTGTGGCCTGGTCTTCCCAGCGCGGCAGCGTCTGTCCACGTTGCTCCGAGTCGGGGGCCTTGTCTGTCTGTGCAGGACGTGTCTCTCGGGTGAGGTGAAGAAGGCCGGCACACAGAGTCAGGTCTCTCGCGGAGCGGGGCAGCAGGTGCTCGGGAAGGTAAATGGAAACTGCAGATGGAGCACTTCGATGAAACCAATCAGAGGTTTTAGCTCCGTAGGTGAGAGCCAGTGAGAGGTTTGCCAGCGAGGGAGACAGGCGACCTGGTGTGTGTTCAGGGAGAGCCGTTCACCACACACCAGGGAGGCGGGAGGTTAAGAGATACATTTTTAGAGTGAGGACATTTTGAGAGGTGGAAAGGGAGACTAAACGCAGCCTTGCAGGCCACTCTGAGCAGCTCCGAGGCTGGTGGGGAGGGGAAGGGATCAGAAGCCAATCAGGAGTCTCTTGGGAGATAGAGAGCCCTTCGCCCGGACTCCCTGAGAGCTGAGAGACAGAGTGCGCTGGTGCAAAACCCAGAGATGAAACTCCATTTCCCACAGGGGCGAGTCTTCAGGCTCCACACCACGCCCATCAGTAGAGGGCTTCTTTTTTTTTTTTTTTTTTTGGAGAGCTTTTTTGCTATAGGGCGCGTGCGCTCGCCAGAAAGACAGAGACAGAAAGTGAGAAATCACCCCCCAGGGGGGATGGCCACGCCACAATCCCTTCTCCTCCATTCTCCTCTCGGGATCTTGGGCATGCACACACATGCGCCCAGCGTGAGTTTAAGCCACCAGGTCCAGGACTCGAACCGCGGTCGGCTACATGGGAGTCCAACGACATAGCCATTATGCCGACTGCTGGTCACAGTCGAGGGCTTCTTGTCTTGCCAGTGTGACTTTTTGTCCTCAGTCTTCTCAAGCACCTAAGAATCACTGCTCCCCCGTCTAGAGAGCTTTGTTAGACACAAATAGCGTACTTGCCCACGTGTCCAGCCACGTGATGTTACTGCACCGAGCAAACATTAACTTGAGCTGCTGCTGTTAAAAACAAGATTAAAATCTACTCAGGATGTTCAAGAACTACTTGTCCTACCTTTAATTTGTGGTATGAATCATGGTTAATATTTCTTTTTTTTCCCAGTTGCTCATTATAACCTATGCTGTTCACTTCATCTGGTTCTCTGTCCCCGGTTGTAAGGATCAAGTGATATTTCACATCCACATGAGTAGAGGGGTTAAGTGTCTTTTTATAGCTCCTTTTGAGAAACTTGACCTGCAAACGTCCTTGGTCCAGTCGGGGAGCATTTTCCAGTGCAGGCTGAGCAGGAAGAGAATAGCCAAGGCGAATCTCTGGGCGTCTGCTCTATCCAGAGGACCCGGCTCTGAGACAGCAGCAGGACATGACGACCAGCGCAAGCTGGGGATGGCAACCAGGTGGGGAGGCAGGTAGATGCTGGAGCCTGCACGGCAGCCTTCCAGAAACCCCTGGCCTGGGAGGAGAGAACTGTGCCTCTGTCTGGAGTCCAGGGACAGCAGAAGGGTGGGAGTGAGGACAAAGGCCTGAGTGTTCTCTTGGCAAGTGTCAGATGAGTCCCCTCTGCATCTGCCCCCGGTGGTGAAGGTTCAGGGATCAATGGGAAATCCCATTTCTCACCTGATGCCGTTTACATTCCATAGAAAAGAAAAGTCTGGAACAAGCAATGGCAAATGTGTGGAATATCAGGAACGTGTTCTGAAGTAATTCTCATTCAGCTTGACTGTCTTCGACACACCCTGTTGGAGGCTCTAGGATCCTCTTGGTCTGCTTAGCTCTCAGGCAGTATGACGGTTTGTAGAGGGCTAGTCTCACAGCCTAGTGGTTAAGGCAGCCTGACCCCACGTGCTTAACTGTGGTTTGAATCCCAGTACTGGTGGCTTGAAAAACATGCCAGGGCCTACGTGCATGCATGCCCAAATCCTGGCAAGATGGAGAAACGGAGGAGAGACAGGCGTGATCCTGCCCTATTGGGGTATTTTATACCCCCAGCCCTCTCTCTATTTGGTGAATGCACACATTCTCTGACTTAAAAAAAAAAAAAAAATTTGTAGAAAAAATGGGGTTTAAGTATGAGTTTAATTTGGTGCAAAATTTTTTGACATTCGTGCATAATCTTTTCATAATACTCATTTTCCAGGAATGTCTGGAAGACTCCTCATCTAGGGAGATTCTAGATAGATGGCACCACTCCTCACCACCCCATCTGTCTGCCCTGTTCACAGGCACCGGTTAGTTTGAGGATGGGGCCGACTGCAGCTGGTCTCGCTATTAGAGGACCAGCCAGGTGGGGGCCATCCCACGGGGTGAGGGGCATATCTGGCAAAAGCAGGGTAACTGCTTTGGAGTCCTGTGGGCCTCAACAAACACATGCAATTTTTTTTTATAAAACAATATCCAGGTATAACAGCTTCATCCTTCTCAAAGTTTAGGCTAAAAGCTCAGTCCTTCTAGACTTCTCTTGTTTCCTGGTATGAAGTGAAAAAATAAACAAACGCACAGAAAAGGTAAGCGACCCGCTCCACCTCCCATAGCTAGTAAATGAAAGAGGCGGACTCAGAGTCTGCCTTCTTAGCCAGCGCGCTGGTCAGAAGAGCGGCCATGGAAGGCGGCTGACTCTCCTCCCCTCAGACACAGCCCACTGTGTCTCCTGGAATTCCTCGACGTTACCCAAGGCCACCTGACTCTCTGATCCAAGAAACGAGCACTGAAGTAGATTGTGTTATTCCTGGGCTGAAGTTTCAGTGTTTTAGTGGCTTCCTGTTCACCCTGGCAGTGAGGGATTCCCAACCTAGGGAGACGTGGGTCCCTAATCACACGACCTGCCGCAATGGGCAGATGAGGCCCACAGCTGTTTATCGGGCACACGTGTTCCCAGCTGGGGAGTGACAACACCATATGCCATGCAGGGACATCCAGGGCTTACAGCTGGGCACAGAGAGGACAGCCAGGCACTGTGGGAGGCAGGCTTTATAGTAACGACAGGGTGAGATGCCCCTGGCTCCCACTGGACGATGTGGTTGTCTTATCTGAGAATTCTGCAGACTGGCAGGGAATTGAGCCCACTATTCTGGGAGAGAGGAATGTACCTGTTCCCCGTAATCAGGGTGGGACTTTAGCCAGGGGCAGGGCGGGGAGGGTAACTTGGGGTGAGGCCATTCGAGGCCCTCCCAGTGTCACCAGATAGCGAGCAGCACATTATTGAGCCTTGGTTTCAGGCCACGTGGCATGCAGAGCTAGTGTGGGCCTGCTTGTGTCCTTTCCACTCTGGGGACCACAGAAGGACATATGGAGATGGAGTTTCCGTGCTCAGGGCCTCTGCATCAGCACAGCCTCCCGGCCTCACCACACCTCTTACTCCGGCAGAGGGCGCTACGCTCCCAGTGTTGTGGCAAGGCCCTTCTAAGACGGCCCTAGGATCCCTGCCCCATGGAGCACCCACCTTCTCTCACTTACCCAATCAGACACTGGCCTAAGGGCTGCTATGGAGGCTTTCGCAGATTCCATTAAGGTCCCTAATCAGCTTAAATTAATAAAAAGGAAGCTGACCCTGCGTGGGCCTGGCCTAAACAGGTGAGCCCTTAAAAGGGAGAACTTAAAAGGGAACAGACACGACCTACATTCCCTGGAGAAAAGATTCAAAGTATGGGAGGGGTGGGGCACATGGTGAGGCCCTTAGCAACTGAGGATGGCCCTGGCGGATAACTAGCCATAAAATGGGGCCCTGGCTCCATGGCCCCGCAACTTCAAGGCAATTAATTCTGTCCACGACCGGAATGGACTTGGAAACAGAGCCCTCTCTACTCAGGCCTCCAGGTAAGAATGGATGACTCCTGTGATACCTCGATTTCCGCCTTGAGAATACCTGAGCAGAAATGGTGAAAAGAATAATAATAATAATAATAAGATGACACCAAAGTCAAGGGAAATAGCATTTATGTGGGAAACAAAGAACTGCGCTTTGGATGCACTGAGGCCGGCAGCCCTGGGTGTTGACCTGTACGGTAGAAGCAGGGACTTCCACAGGAGTCGCTTTCGGAGGCGGTTCTCTGGCCGGGCAGAAACCCTCGGCCGCAAACCTGTTCTGACTGGTGAGTTGATCAGGGCGCTCAGCGTGCCATAGCCCAGGGCTGGCGGGGCCGGCGGCAGTGGATCCCAAGTCTGCGGAACCTCCCGCAGCCTCCCCAGTGAGATCCTCCGCGACCTCCTGACTCCACTTCAGAAAGCCTCCATCTTAGTGCCTTCATGACTTTCACAGTCTGCTACGCTCCTGAGTGAGACGATGAATTTGTATTGTTTTGTGGTGATGTGTTACTGCGAGAGAAAACTAATGTCGGTGTGTCGGCCTCACGGCAGTGAGCGTGTCGCGCTAACGTGCTGGTCGGCAGTGTGGCCAGCTCCGCTAGAGCAGGAGTGGCCTCTGTGACGAGTGAGGCCGTCGTGGGCAGCCCCCTCTGCTGCTCTTCCTGCACTTGCTTTTTTGTTTGTTTGTTTTTGTTTTTTGAGAGGTTTTTGCTATAGGGCGCATGCTCTTGCCAGAAAGGCAGAGAGAGACAGAGAGACAGAAAGCGAGAAATCACCCCCCAGGGGGGATGGCCACGCTGCAGTCCCTTCTCCTCCATTCTCCTCTCGGGATCTTGGGCACGCACATACACGCACCTGGTGTGAGTCTAAGCCACTGGGTCCAGGACTTGAACTGCGGTCGACTACATGGGCATCCAGCGACATAGCCATTACGCTAACTGCTGGTCCCCCTGCACTTGTAATTGTCCGATATTCTACTTATCCATTTCCCCAACCAGATGGTTCGCTCCAAAACGCAAGTGAGACCTTGTCTGTTTTGTTCATTTTGTATCCTCAGCATTTCCCAATGACCCTGTCACACGGTGGCCATCAATGAATGTTAGTGAAATGGACATACAAAAGCAGAAGGGGAATCAAGCGTAGTTGTGGCACGAAGGGGAGATGAGTGGGCCCAGCCGGAGTGGAGAAGGCATTCAGGGAGGTCGTGTAAGAACGAGGAGGTGAGAGCAGGCAGAGGGGCGGGGACTCTAGACGGGGCGACACCACAGTGGAGGAGCTGCCACGCACTGTGAGCAGGCAGAGGGGTGAGGACTCTAGACGGAGCGACACCACAGTGGAGGAGCTGCCACGCGCTGTGCCAGGAAGCTGTAGGAAGCAGAGCGGTGAGTAGGAAAGTTAAAGCCTGGGAATTAGATCGTGAAAGGCTGAGTGCTCCGAGAACATCGGCATCTTGGAAATGTCTCACCTTGTCTCTCGGTGACAAGCTCAGAATTCTAACCCCAGTAGTGAGAAGTGTCAGAAGGGAGAGAACAGCAACAAGCAGGTGTGAACTGTTGGGGCCTTGTTTTTTTTTTTTTTTTTTTTTTTTTTTCCCCAAATAAAAATATATAACTAGAGCTTGACGAATCATTTTCGTTCAAGACTAAAAGAAAACAAGTCTCAGAGCTGAATCCTGATAAGGACCGCTCTGCTATTCTGATCTGACAACTGTCTAGGATTGGACTTTAAAGCACTCTGGCTTCCAGGACACAAATATACATTGCTTTGCAGCAGGGCTGCTACTCGTCTTTATCTGTTCAAGACTACGAACTGAAACACGAGGCTAGTTGTGTATCAAACTGCACCCCAAGATGCCTGGCTTAGGGGAGAATAATCCCTTCACTTCTCCAGCTCCTACCAACATCGGGGATTGTTTACGTCACCTCCTGTGCCCGATTGCACCCTGGTTGACACTGCAGGATGGAGTGGGAGGCTAGCTGACTTTCTCAGTGGGAGAGGCGCATGTGCTACCCTGAGGCTTTGACCTGGGGCTGAGAGATGCCACTATGGCACTAAATATTTGGAATAGGAAGAAACTTTTTTCCTTTTAGAGAATTATTTTATTTATCTTTATTTATTTATGTACTTACTTTTTTTAATTGACCAGAGAGGAACGGAGTGAGAGAAAGAGAGAGAGATAGTACGTGAGAGCAAGCCACCAAGTCCAGGACTTGAACTGTGGTCGGCCATGTGGGAGTCCAGCTCCCCTAACCACCACGCCACCTGCTGGCTCCATGGAAGAATGTTTCAAAGATGAAGAAACACATGACTAGGGAGGGCACACTGTCTGCTCCCAGTGTTCTATCGTGCCTGCCTTGTTCCCACAGGTACTGATCATCTGAATGGACTAGTCGATGTGCTAGGCTGTGAACTTTCAGAAACGGTGAATACAGTCCTTGAACTCAAGGAGCTCAGAATCTGTGGTCAAATTGCTTTAGAAATTGAGATAGTTACAGCACATAGTGGCAAATGCTGTGATGGAAGAGTGTGACATACGAATTGGGACTACAGGAGTGGGGCTGAATGACAGTCAGGATATTGCTGATGCTTCACAAGATGGCAGGTGAATTACAGCAGACAAATGCAGCTCTCCAAGTGGCTCAAACTCGTGGCGGGGTGTCCTAAGAACAGGGAAAGGCTTGCTCCAAAGCAAAGACAGCCCGTTTTCCCAGAAACGCATGGAGGCACGAGGACCTGAAGATGCTTCTTTCCATTGCCCCGTTGACCTGGTTTGAACCAAATGCAGAGAAGCATTTCTGTATTGTAAGACATGGCCCTTCCAAGACAGTGATGAGTGCCAAGTGACTGACTCCTAGGCAGGGATGCAGCGGAGGAGAGGGGAAGGAGGCAGAGTGTGGCACTTGTTGTCCACCAGAAGCAGATGGCGGCAAGTAGAATACCAGGCTGCCCACCATTTGTAGAGAATCAGGGATTTCACATATATTTTTATGATTTCTGATCAAAAGCTTTTCAAAATACTCTGTGGTCAAAGAAAAGATATGTCCCACAAGGGCCAGTTTTTTACCTCAAATTTCAACCCAATATCCTTCACGCCATCTTTGTGTCTATGGAGGCCGAGAGGAGGATGGTTTGGCTCAGCCGTCATGGCAGTGGTGCCAGAGCAGGGGGCGCAGCCTGGGTCCCCGGCCTCCTGCCTGTGGCTCCCTGTTGCATCAGACTGTTGACATGTTACCAGTTTCCAGGGATGGAGACCCAGTACTTCCTGCAAAGCAGTAAGACATGGCTGGTGCCCTGTGTCTACCATGACACCTCTGGCCATAGACCAGCTCTGGCTTTATTCTGAGTCTTAGACCACCAAGCTCAGACCAGGTCTGCAACTTCTCAGAGCAAGTTTGTTTGTTTGTTTGTTTTTCTTTTTTTTTTTTTTTCATAATCGGACTTTGCTATTCATCCCAATCAGAGTGAACTAGCTAACTCACAGAAATTACAGTGTTGATGATGATGGTGTGGGTGATCATCGTGACGCACCACCCCAAACACCTTACAGTCGCTCGCCGTACCCTCACTACAAGGTAGTTACCACTCTTCCCCCACTTCACACAGAATGACACTGAGTGTCAGAGGACATGAACTTGTCCAAAGTCCAGTAGCTAAAGTGTTAGAACGAGCCCTGGTTTCAAAGCTTATTTGTAGCCACTGCACATGGAGTTACTGGAATTGGGATTATAGGATCCATGAATTCTCTACAAGACGTCTGAAATGTTTCATTTAAAATTTAACTTTAAAATAACACAAACATGTTCTGGCCCATCTGGATAACCTCTTGAAATATACTACATTCATCAGTTTCTGGGATTATATTTGTGTCTATATTTATGAATACTGCTTTTAAGGCAGTATTTTTCCCACTGGAGTATAGGGACCTTTGGAAGTAAGATGATTTCTGATGAATCTAACAGATCTCAAATTTGAGAAATACTGCACCAGAGTTTACTCTCTTGAAAGCTGGATCTTTTCATGCTGAACACCGTTGGAGTGGCTTCTGGAAGCTGCGAGCCCTCTGAATACGACGAGAGGCACCTGTGCACCACCCTGCACTGAAGTGGGAACTACATTCCCAGGGGGGCCTGAGGGGACCTGGACCATGTTGGCTACCTAGAGCCACTTTTGCAAGAATTCTCTGCCTGGCTCTCCCAAGGGCTGACTATAAGAGAAATCATGATGGGATTTGGAAGGAGGAAGTGAAGTGGCAGCCATTTTTATGTTCTGAAGGTTAGCATGGGACCCCAGGCTCTGTGGCAGTTTCTTATGTCATCAGAGATCTTCCAGAGGCAGAACCCAAGCCGTGACTCCCTCAGCTCCCACAAAATCACCTCCTTAAGCTTCTCGGAGTTTTGCACCAGGCATTGTGCTGCCTCCTGGCAAAGCTCTCCTGCAGGTCTCATGAGTCACTAGAATTGTGAATTCCAGTGTGTCCTCATGGAGTCAGTTTGTCCGTAGTCCTCCCTACTTCACATCTCATTTTGTCCCCAGCTATTGGCTCAAATAGCTATAGAGAATTTGCAAGACAACTGATTTGCATGGACTCCCCCATCTGCTCCCATAATAGCATAAGGTCTAAACTCATAACAAAAATTTTATTATTAATTATTTATTACTGTCCTTCTAGCCCAACCAAACCTTGAATAATACAGAGTCTGGGACTCAAAAATGTTGGGAAAAAGGCAAATACTACTTTATAGTTCTAAAATTATAGCTTATCCATTCACCTGGTAGTGGATAAATAGGTTGAACATATGAGTGCACATATCTCTCCAACGCACTGGTTTTACTTCTTTGGGATATATATACTGAAGTGATATGGCATATTGTACCATATAGGTGTGTGTGTGTGTGTGTGTGTGTGTGTGTGTGTGTGTATACACATATATTCCTATATATACACATATGTGTATATAATTATTATCAATTAAAATAATGTTAAAAGTTTGTGCATCTGTTCTGACAGAGAAAAGGCAGGAGGAAGGCATCCCCAACAGGGTCTTCCCACTGTGCTCCAGCCCCAGGCTTTGTCAGCTGAGCTCAAAGGCACATGCGTGGATCCAGTGCATACAGGGAGGCCTTAGGGTGCAAATCTACTGCTCTGTGGGGGTCCAGGGTCGCAAAGTATTACATTACCGGTACACCACTGGTTGACCTTAAAATATAGTTTTAAAAACTAGAAACAAAAGTCTGTCATTTCATCCTGCCTGAATCCATGCACATATAAAGAGGTAGACAGAATAAATCATAGTCTTTATGCATACACACGTGGTTTGTTCTACCATAATGTGGTACACATGTTTCTAAAAGTCACTGTGTTATTCATAATCAGGATGAAAATCAAAGGACTTACAGAAAAGTTGGGTTAGAAGGACCAAGAGATGGTGCATTGGTTATGTCGTTGGACTCCCACATAATCAAATGCAGTTCAAGTCCTGGGCTGGGTGGCTTAAAACTCAAGCTGGGAGCATGTGCGTGTGTACCCAAAATCCTGAGAGGAGAATGGAGGAGAAGGGATTGGGGCATGGCCATCCCCCCAGGGGTTGATTTCTCATTTCTTGTCTCTTTGTATCTCTGGTGAGTGCTCGCACCCTATAGCAAAAATCTCTTTCACTCTTAAAATAAAAATAAAATAAAAAATAAAGAAAAATTGGGTTGGAGACACAACATTTAAAAACTTTGTAAGTGACACATTAAAAAACAGACCGGCTGGCAGGTGGTATAGTGGTTACGTTACTGAATTCTCACATGGCTGACTGTGGTTCGAGTACCAGACCTGTGGCTTGACACTCATGTTGGGTATGTGTGTGTGCTCAAGATCTGGGAGAATGGAGGAGAAAGGATTGTGGGGTATAGCCATCACCCCTGGGAGGTGATTTCTCACTTTCCCTCTCACTGTCTCTGTGTCTCTCTCTGGCAAGTGCACATTTCCTAAGGCAAAAACCTATAAAAAGAAAATTTAAAAAAAGAAGCAGGTAGAAAAATGGATTAGCAGTTGATGTAGAGGTTAAAGTGCTGGATTCCACATGGTTTACTGTACTGTTTGAGTCCAGGACCTAGCAGCTTGAATAATCACACTGGATGCTCATACATGCATGCCCAGAATTCTGAGAGGAGAATGGAGAAGGGATTGCAGTGTGACCATCATCCCCAAGGAATGATTTCTCACTTCTCACTTTCTAATTCTCTCTCTCTCTCACCAGTGAAGGGCATGTGCCCTATAGCAAAACAAACAAACGAACAAACAAAAAGAAGAAAGATAGAAGCTTAATCAAAACCATAGCACCAGTCTTATCTGCTGTGATCTCCTTTCCCTGGCTTTCAGTTTCTCAGGATCTTGCATGCCCTCATGTGCCCAGGGTATTGTCAGGCCAACCCTGGGGTACAAACCCAGAGGTGGCTATGTGGCTTCCCACAGTGCAAACGAATATGCTGTGATCTGCGCCATCTATGCTGGGTCAGTAACTGTTTTATGTGTACAAAACGGTGAAGCAGTATATGATGTTATTAGAGGTATTTTACTTTGAAAAAGACCTGGAGTTTGCTTGTAAACATAAGTACCAGTAAGTTTATAGCTTATAAGTTATTGGGAAGTATAGAAGAAAAATTGGGTTGGAGACACAACATTTTAAAACTTTGTACGTGACACATTAAAAAACAGAGTTTTATAGTTATTGAGAGATAGGGAGTTCCCCGGCTGTATACATCTAGCCACGGACTTCTGCAAAAGGAGATAGTGGTCATAAAGGGTGATAAATGTGCAAGCTTATCCCAGGAGGGAGCAGTAATGGGACAGTGGAAGCACTGGGTGGAAGAGGAACTGCTCAGTGGAAGCGCTGGGTGGTAGAGGAACTGGTCAGTGGAAGCGCTGGGTGGTAGAGGAGCTGGATTGTGGAAGCACAGGGTGAGAGAATCATGGACTGTGGGTACACTGCATAATGGAGGCACTGAACAGTGGATGCAGTGAGTGGTAAGGGCATTGGGTGGTAGAAGCACTGGATGGTAAGACTGGTGGAGACACTGCATCATGGAGGTACTGGATGATGGAAGCACTGAGTGGTGGAGGTACTATATCACGGAGGTACTGGATGATGGAATAACTAGGTGGTGGAGGCACTGAGTCATAGAGGTACTGGATGATGGAAGCACTGAGTGCTGGAAGCACTGTATCATGGAGGTACTAGATGGTGGAAGCACTGGATGGTGGATGCACTGAGTGCTGGAAGCACTGGGTCATGGAGGTACTGGATGGTGGAAGCACTGGGTGGTGGAGGCACTGGGTCATGGAGGTACTGGATAGTGGATGCACTGGCTGGTGGAGGCACTGGGTCATGGAGGTACTGGATGGTGGAAGCACTGAGTGGTGGAGGCACTGGGTTGAGGAGGTACTGGATGGTGGATGCACTGGGTGGTGGAGGCACTGGGTCATGGAGGTACTGGATGGTGGAAGCACTGAGTGGTGGAGACACTGGGTCGTGGAGGTACTGGATGGTGGAGGCACTGGGTCATGGAGGTACTGGATGGTGGAAGCACTGAGTGGTGGAGACACTGGGTTGAGGAGGTACTGGATGGTGGATGCACTGGGTGGTGGAGGCACTGGGTCATGGAGGTACTGGATGGTGGAAGCACTGAGTGGTGGAGACACTGGGTCGTGGAGGTACTGGATGGTGGATGCACTGGGTGGTGGAGGCACTGGGTCATGGAGGTACTGGATGGTGGAAGCACTGGGTGGTGGAGGCACTGGGTCATGGAGGTACTGGATGGTGGAAGCACTGAGTGGAGAAGGCACTGGGTCATGGAGGTACTGGATGGTGGAAGCAATGGGTGGTGGATGCACTGAGTGCTGGAAGCACTGGGTCATGGAGGTACTGGATGGTGGAAGCACTGGGTGGTGGAGGCACTGGGTCATGGAGGTACTGGATGGTGGAAGCACTGAGTGGTGGAGACACTGGGTCGTGGAGGTACTGGATGGTGGATGCACTGGGTGGTGGAGGCACTGGGTCATGGAGGTACTGGATGGTGGAAGCACTGGGTGGTGGAGGCACTGGGTCATGGAGGTACTGGATGGTGGAAGCACTGAGTGGAGAAGGCACTGGGTCATGGAGGTACTGGATGGTGGAAGCAATGGGTGGTGGATGCACTGAGTGCTGGAAGCACTGGGTCATGGAGGTACTGGATGGTGGAAGCACTGGGTGGTGGAGGCACTGGGTCATAGAGGTACTGGATGGTGTAAGCACTGAGTGGAGAAGGCACTGGGTCATGGAGGTACTGGATGGTGGAAGCAATGGGTAGTGGAGGCACTGGGTCATGGAGGTACTGGATGGTGGAAGCACTGGGTGGTGGAGGCACTGGGTCATGGAGGTACTGGATGGTAGAAGCAATGGGTGGTGGAGGCACTGGGTCATGGAGGTACTGGATGGTGGAAGCACTGGGTGGTGGAGGCACTGGGTCATGGAGGTACTGGATGGTGGAAGCACTGGGTGGTGGAGGCACTGGGTCATGGAGGTACTGGATGGTGGAAGCACTGAGTGGAGAAGGCACTGGGTCATGGAGGTACTGGATGGTGGAAGCACTGGGTGGTGGAGACACTGGGTCATGGAGGTACTGGATGGTGGAAGCACTGAGTGGAGAAGGCACTGGGTCATGGAGGTACTGGATGGTGGAAGCACTGGGTGGTGGAGGCACTAGGTGGTGGAGGCATTGCATGGTGAAGCATTTGATGGTGCAGGCACTGCATAGTGGAGGCATTGGATGTTGGAGGTACTAGATGGCAAAGGCATTGGATGGAGGAGCCAACAGGACTTGTTGATGACTCAACGTGGGCTATGACAGAAAGGGCAGAGTTGTGGGTAGTGTGAACAACAGAGAGGGATCTCAGATTTTAAAGGATCTCTTCATTTGGTTAGTGTGGAACCTCTATTTCTTTCAGGTTATACCTGAAAGGGCACAGAGGACTCTCCCTATCAAAAATAGTGAGAGAGAGAGAGAGAGAGAGAGAGAGAGAGAGAGAGAGAGAGAGAGAGAGATCTGGCAGATACACAGCATTGAACAAAGGATCCGAAAATGGGCTTCTAGCCCATTGCTGTGAATGTGGACATCAGAAAGTTTACAGCTTGGGAACCAGCAGTTAGCATAATGGTTGTCACTGGACTCCCACGTAGTCGACCGTGGTTCGCGTCCCAGACCCGGTGGCTTAAAACTCATGCCAGGCGCGTGTGCATGTGTTCCCAAGATCCCGAGAGGAGAATGGAGGAGAAGGGATTGCAGCGTGGCCATCCCCCCTGGGGGGTGATTTCTCGCTTTCTGTCTCTATGTCTCTCTCTGTCTGGCAAGCGCACGTGCCCTATAGCAAAAACCTCTCCAAAAAAAAAAAAAAGAAAGTTAGTTACTGGGAAGTATCAGCCTCTATCCCATTTTTCTTGGGAAAGACAATTTGTTTCTCTGGGCTCAGCTGCATCACCTGTGAATGAACCTATCCCAAAGGGTGCGGGTGGCTGTGACATGATCACAATCCCCTCAAAGAACCCAGCCCCATGCCTGTCCTAAGGTTCTCAGCATTAGTTGATTTTTAACCAAATGAGTATATTAGGCACCAGTTGGAGAGCTTTTATATGGTTTAATGAGGGGACATCTTGAAGCAGGATTTAAAATCTGCTCATTGCTGACCTTTCCCATGACCGCAGTCCATAATTACTAATCACCCTTCCCTAGCATCCCCCAGAGCTCAGCCCTGCCCAGGTGGAAAAAAATAATGTTTGGAAAGCCTAACCATCAGCATTTAATACATTTATCTGCAGAGTCTGCAGGGTGCCTAGCAACCATTGACGTTTCTACCCTCTTTCATTTTTTCCCAAATATTA
The DNA here is from genome assembly GCA_026018925.1 of Tupaia tana. NCBI lineage: Eukaryota > Metazoa > Chordata > Mammalia > Scandentia > Tupaiidae > Tupaia > Tupaia tana. The sequence goes on along the minus strand of JAKSZU010000008.1, from coordinate 89,674,645 downwards.
CCCAATCACTAAAACCCACGTTCCATCCTGTTTGAGGGAAAAGATGCGTTTAGTGGTTCATGATACTGGCTTCACACTTCCCTTCCCACTTTCCTTTACTGAAGCAAAAATCTGCCAAAGAGTCCACTATTGATTAGCAAGTCTCCCTCCGAGGAGCCTCTTTCATCTCTGCCACAGGTCCTCGTCATGCATTGATTATTGATTGTGCTCCCTAGGGTGATCTCATTAGTCTGTTCTCCCTCTAGTACAAATATTTTTGGATGCCACTGAGGGAAGGACTCTGTGAGCTAAAATCCAGTGAAGAACGAAGTAACCATGCTCTCTTCAGAAAGTTTGCAATGGATTTTAGGGGATATGTTTTAAAAATCATGTAAATAGAAAGCCAATTTCCAAATGTTTGTAAGTGCTGGGGAGAATTCCAAGAGTGATCAGGAGTGCACAAGCTCTGTGAAGGTCTAGGTTTCTAAGTAACAGTATTTTAAACCTCATTAGAATGACCAAAGCAACCTACAAGGTCAGCCCATGCTCCAGGATGGAAGAAGAGATGCCACCTCTGATGGGACTTACAAGCTTCAAGTCCTATTGCAAAGTGCTTGGTCACAGACGGGTTAGAGAACAGGTGGATGCCACAGAGAAGTTTCCTCCTTGCCTAAGCCAAAGATTGCAGGACCCCAAAGAGCCACATAGGAGACGGTGGCTAATTTGGAGGGAGCTGTAACGGGGGATATTATAGTGTTTCCCAATTGGAAATCCATTATCTACTAGACTTGGAGCTGGTCATAGAGCTTCTTGAAGTTGGCCCTGGAGCTTTGAGGGAGGTTGGCCTGGGAACAAGCTCAAGACAAAAAAGCAAAGAAGTTGCTTTCCTCATGTTTCCATACCCAAGACTTAAGGAAATGATGACCCATGCACAGGCCCTAGAGTTGACACCCATGAAGCTGTGAGATTGGGAATTTCAGGCTGGCTGAGGACCCCCACACATGGAGCTGAGAGGTACTTGCAGCAGAAGAATGAGGTGTATTACAGGGGTTGGTCCTCGCAGGACAAGCAAGAAGCCATGGCCTGATTGAGCAGGGGTACCTTGCAAAGGGGAAATAGTGAAGCCGATGTCTGCCCATTAGCAACAACCTCACCACAGCAGTCACTTTCGGAGGTCCCTGTGTGCTCTTTCCTACAAATCGGACTTGGGGAATCAAGATATGGCAGGACTTGTGAGAGAATCCCACATTCCCATCTTCTCCTTCGTGTTTGTAGGGCCACTTGTTGAGCACCAATTCGTTTTCACAGGGAGTGGGGTGACAGGGTGGAGAAGGAGGAAACCTTAAAGTTGGATATGGAATCTAAGTACAAAAATGAACAGAGTGAGTCTTAACTTAAACAAAGTAGTTCCAGTAAGTGAAAATGACTAAAAATAGTATTAATCTGACTTAGATGCTAAAGAAAAACACTTGCCCGGGGGGAAGGAGGACTTTAACTATAAAAAATAATATAATTTCATGTTTCCACCTCCAGCATATTTAGGCTCTGCCCTAAAACAGCCACTTAATGACAGTACTATTAATCATCATAGTAGTGATACATAAAGAGGCTCAGTTGGATAATGTCAATTTTTTCAATTTATTTTTTTCAATTTATTTTTTGGTATTCATGATAGAGCATGTGCACATGTGTGAGAACTGGAAGAGAAGAGTGTTCCCCACAGGGTCTAGCCAGTCAGTCTTCTTCCTCCAGTCCGCTTCGCCATCAGACCTTGGGTACTCACGCATGTGCCGGACCTGCTTCAGGCTGAGCTGGCCAGGAATAAGAACTGGGGTTGGCGTGTGGGTTCTGACATTTTTTGAGCAACACATACTCTTGTGTCACAAAGCCAGCCCATCCCTTACTTATTTTTCTTTAATTATGTCTAAATTTATTCTTTTTAAATGTCTGTCATGGTAGCATACAGGGAATGGGCAGAGTTTTGGAATGGAGGTTTATTTTGTCCCTTATACTTCTGTTGTTAAATGTATGTATGTATTTTAGGCTTTTGCCATAGGGTGTGCATATTTGCCAGAGAGACAGCAAGAGACAGAGAGAAATCCTCCTCCCACCTCAAGGGAGGATGGTCACACCACAATCTCCTTTCTTTCGCTCTCCACTCGGGATTCTGGGCACTCATGCACATGCACCTGGTGTGAGTTTCAAGCCACCGAGTCCAGGACTCAAACCATGGTTGACCATGTGAAGTCCAGTGCCTTAACCACAATGCCACCTGCTGCCCCCACTCTTTTAGTTTCAAATGATCACAACGTACTAGTATTAAATGCCCTCTTTTCTGACTGCTTATCATGAAACACTAGATCTGAGATTTTCTTTCTATAGAGAAGAAAAAGAAGACACCAATTTCCTAGCAGAAGAAAGAAAACATCAATGGGAAAAAAAGGCAGATGAATGTCAAGGGAAAGATTAGTTCTGCTGAAACAAACAAACACAGAAAACAAACAACAAACGTAGCAGACAGAGCAATGCCGGCTCTCACAAGAACGTTCACCCCACGCTCACCAAGGAATCAAACCAAAGGAGACTGAAGACAAGGGCATTCACAGTAAACTCATCATTTTTGGTTCATTAAAAATTTAAAGTTGATAAATACAAGACAGTTAAAGTAATAAGTGACATTCATTTTATATAAATATAAATATTTCAAATAGATAAACTGATGCTGGAATACTTGATATGTAAGGAGTCTGGCTGGTGCTGATCTTCTATAAATACCAGAATTTAGTGATTGTCCCTGAGCTATTCATTAAACTTCAAAAGTCAATGAATAATGAATAGGAAATCCATTTGTTCATTAACTTGGAAAATGAAAAAATTTCTCCCTGCCTGTTATGCCTTTGATTAATTTGGTCCTTAAACAAGTTAGCAGGTTGGTCTCTAAATATTCCCTTAGGACAATATCTGGGCCAGGCACCAGTGTTTCTTAGAAGGGATGGAAGCCTGTCTACACTCACCCTGTGAGAACCTGGTTTGGAACAGGGAGGTTACCTGGGCTTTACCCTAGTCTTATTATTTTTTTTAAGATGAAGAGTGTGTTTATTATATTTACAATGGTAATTTTTTATTGTTATATATATATACATATATATATTAAAACATAAAATTATACAATTTTAATATATCTACTTTATTGCATATCAATTATACCTCAATATTAGAAGATAAATATTTCAAATAGGTTACCCTAAAAGCCAAGAGAAGAAACTGAAAAGATATCAGATGTACATGAAATTGTAACAATATACCAAATTTAAAAATAAATTCATATTGGGACCAGCAGATGGCATAATAGCTATGTTGCTGGACTCCCATGTAGTTGACTGTGGTTCGAGTCCCAGACTCGGTGGCTTAAACTCACGCTGGGCGCATATGTGTGTGTGTGCCCAAGATCCTACAAGGAGAATGGAGGAGAAGGGATTGTGGCATGGCCATCTCCCCCTGGGGGGTGATTTCTTGCTTTCTGTCTCTCTGTCTCTGTCTTTCTGGCAAGCGCACATGCCCTATAGCAAAAACCTCTACAATGAATAAATAAATAAATAAATAAATACATAGCAGTGATAATTATAGTTACATATAAATCATATAGAAAATACCTTTAGAAAACTATTATATTCAAATGAAGAATGCTTTATAACACGGTTGCAGAATAAGCCACTTGAGTAGTGTTTCTGTGGAGGCTGGCTATTTTTCCAGATGGCATTGGCTATCGTGAAGTACTTTAGTAGCGAAAATTCCCAGTGGGTAGGAAGTGGGTGCACGTGCCAGCTGTAGCCAACAGAACTCTAATCTAGATCACCTCTGTGAGCTCTCTTTGTATTTATTGTTGTATTGGATGCTCCTACAACTTTGACCTGGTTCAGTTTAATTAAAATCTCCTCCATTCATGCATCCATTCATTGAACCACCCACCGAGCAATCCGTGCATCCAATAGAAACAGAATCTGTGGGGCGTCTGCCATGTGCAGACCTGGGTATTGTGGACAGAGCCACAGAGAAGGCGGGCAGTTTTTGCCTAAAGGAACTACTTTAGAGTGGAGACAAGTAAACAGGAAATGAGCCAGGGAGTTTCGTATGGTGATAGGTGTGATGATGACGAACACAGGCAGGGGGCCGGGATAGACTAGACAGGACAGACGTGGATCTCAGAGAGCCGTGTGGAAGAGCCAGGAGCCAGAGGTGGAGACCATTTCCAGCCAGAAATTAAGTCAGTCCTGTCCTGTCCTCTCCATCCAGGCTGACGGGAGAAAACAGAAGGGGAGAGAAGGAGAAAGAATAAAGGAAGGCAATAGAAATCACCATGGGGAGAAGAGGGGAGAAGAGGACGGTGGATGAAAGCATTTATGATTAAGCACAGAGCACATTACTCCCTTTAATTATTATACAGAAGAGAAAACTGACAAACAGAACGTGGCTGTTCATATCAGACAAGCAGGAAGGAACCAAAGTGGTAAAAGGTTTCCAAAAGGAAGGGAACGAGGTAAAGGAAAAAACAGAAGAGGGGAGGTGAGGGGGGAGGGAAGAGCCAAGGAGATGAGCAGAGAAAAGGGGAGGAGGCGGCAGAGAGAGAGAGATGAAGGTCAAGAGTATAAGTCACTGGAAGAGGAGAACCAAATGGGGAGTCGTGGAGAAGAAATGAGGGAAAATATCAGAGAAGAAAGGTTCTGGGGTAGGAGATGCGAGAATAGAGGGGAACAAATGCAAGGATGATGGGAAGGGAGAGACAGGCTGAGGAAGGAGGGAAAACACTAGAAGCAGGACGGGGGCATGGGAATAGGCGATGCATAAGGAAGCCAGGGAGACGGGTGAGGAGGTGTGAGGAAGCAACATGAAGGAGGCGGACAGCCAGACAGAGGCAAGCTCACGGGGCCCTGCGCTGTCCTGGGGAGGCAGTGACTGTGACTGGATCCCTCCCCAGGCGCAGCCTCCCACCAACGCTTTCGTCCCTTTGCGCCTCTCTCCCCGAGGTTCTCTCCGAATGCCTGGCCCAGCCTCCCCTTCGTCCCCAGCTACACCCTTCTCCCTCCTTGGCCTCTGGGTTGGACTACTTCTCCAGGCCCACCTGCCCCGCACGTGGCTCTGGGAAAGGGGATCAGGCACTGACCGTGTAGAAAGCTTTTGGGACCTAGAGTGGTGGCCTCGTGGGAGGCTTCCTTATGACGGAGTAAACCTTCTCTCTGGCTGAGGGGACCCATCCTCCACTCTAGGGTATCTCTTCTGCAGGCCGGAGGCTCATTCTGCCTCACTTGTCATTTCCCTGCCTTCCTCCACTCACTCAGCTTTGCTGCTCGTTCACTGCTGCTTCCCGAGCACTGAGCACACCACGGAGTGGGACATGTGCTTAGCAGCTGCATGTAGAATAAACACGGAGAGTCCATCCATCTCTTCGGACTCGAGTTCCCTCATCTGTAAAGGAAGCAAGTTAGAGGGGCCAGATCGTGACACAGCAGTGATGCAATCGGGTTCGTGTGAGAAGGTCCCTGGTTCGTGTCTCAGAGCCTCCCCGTGCAGGCTGATCACGCGTGCTCACGCCTGTAATCCAGGCCAGCTGAGGTGTAAAGGTCATGCGGAGGTGCACCCCATCTCCCTCATGGAATTATAAATACGTTTCAAAAGGAAAGGAAGGAAGCAGATAAGGGTCTGTAGGGTGACTTGCAGCTGGAATCTCCCCTCTACCCCACTCTCCTTGTGGTAGGAGAACTTTATGACTCCCTTACCTCGACCCCCTTTAGTGTGACTGCAATTGCGTTCTGATCAATAGAATACGTCAAAGGTGCTGGGAGACCGCCTCTGCAGCTCTGTTACCTGAGTTGGAAAAGGTAAGGGGCCTCGCAGATGTAATAAAGCTTCATAATCAATGCACTTTAAGCCAGTCAGAGGTCGTCCCAGTGTACATCATGGGGCGAGTCCTTGGAGACAAATAAAAGCTGGAACCTGGAAGTCAGAGACTCACTCTCTAGCTGGCCTTGAACCAGCAGCTTCTGTAATTTCTTTTTTTTTTTTTCCTTTTTTAAAAATATATTTTTTACTTTATACATTTAATCTAAGCAGCAAGGAAATGCATTTTTCTGACTTCCTGAGGGAGTTTGAAACTGGGTCCTTCCAGACAAGAAAGAAGTCCAGTCTAGCCTTATGACCATTCTCCTGGCCCCTGGAATCACAGGATGGCAAATGGGTGTTATTTTTTTTTTTTTTTGAGAGGTTTTTGCTATAGGGCACATGTGATCGCCAGACAGACAGAGACAGAGAGACAGAAAGCGAGAAATCACCCCCCAGGGGGGATGGCCATGCCGTAATCCCTTCTCCTCCATTCTCTTCTCGGGATCTTGGGCATGCACACACACGCGCCCGGCGTGAGTTTTAAGCCACCGGGTCCGGGACTCAAACCACAGTTGACTACGTGGGAGTCCAGCAACATAGCTATTACGCTAACTGATGGTCCCGAAGCCTGCACGTTTCTGGTACCCAGTATAAAAGGGACAAGCTCTTCCCTCTCAGCCCTTCCACTGGTAGAGAACAAGGAGATGCCCATTTACCAAGGCAGGACAGAGGAGGGAGGCACATTCATGGGTGTTTCAAGGGAGGCCATTTCACCTCATGGTAGGTATGTTTCCTTCAAAGTGTGATTTAACCCAGACCAACGACACACATTTATAATCAATTAAAGGCTCAGATTATGGTTTAGTAATAACAGACCTGGAATAAGACATTACATTTTCCTGACTCTCAGTTTCCTCATCTATTTTAAACAGAAAGCAAAAGGAAACAAACAAACAAAAAAAAAAACAAAAAACACCGTGTTGTTTTCTATCACTGCTATGAAAAATTACCTCAACTTCGGAGACTGAAAACAACCCACATTTATAATCTTAATATTTTGTAAGCTGGAAGTTACACATGAGTCTAACTTGGCCAAAATCAATGTGTGGGAGGGATGTGAGTTTTCTGAAGACTCTAGAAGAATGTTAATTTCTTCACTTAAAACAATTGTCTCTACTTTCAGAGGCTGCCCACATGCCTTGCCTCGTGGTCCCTTCCAACATCTTGAAAGCTCAAGACAGAGTCCTCTCACATCTCATCCCTCTGATAACGCTTCAGGGTAACTGTTGCTGGGAAAACACATTTTGTGTGTTCTAGTGATACACAGTTGTTGAATGTAAAAATAATAAAAGATATCTTAGATATAAAAAAGAATGATTGTGATTACATTATTCACCTGGAAAATCTCCCTGCTTTAAATTTAGCTAATTAAATACCTAAATCCATCTGCAACTTTAATCCCCGCGTCCATGTGACTGAACACATTTATAGGTTCCAGACAGCAGGTTGTGGCCATCTTTAAGAGGCCATTATTCTTCCTGCAGGAAACCTTGCAGGGTTTCTGTCAGGGTCGCGAGGCCTCAGATAGTGGCTGGTGTATGTTAAGGGCTTAGTAAGTTGTGGCCGCCGTTGCTGTTCCAACCTCACGGTGAATTTGGGAGGCAGCCTGGGCAGGTATTATCATCTCCATTTACGAGAGTACCTGGAAGCTCAGAGAGCTTCAGAGAGGTGAGGAATCTTGCCCAAAGTTACCAGCATGCCAGTAAATAGAGATATAGGCTTTTTCAGATCTGCCTCAGTAATTCTTGCCTTCGAATTCTGGGTCAGCATCAAAGAATAGTTCTGAATGACAAAGCAGCTTCTGGCTTTTAAGAAATGACTTCAAAGCCCCCAATCGCTCCTCTCTGCTGGGCTGTGCCAAAGCTCTAATGGGAGGCATTAGTCAAATTGGAAACAGGCCGTTCTCATTAACCACAGAGAAGCCCCATTTCATGCCCAGATGGAAAGCGTCCTGCTGTTCCCATCACACCCTGCTCCTTAGCCTGCAGGGAAGACTCTCGTCCATCCCTACCTTCACCTCCTGGGTGTCCCAGTGCATGCAGTTTGGGTTCTAATGTACTCCAGGGGCCAAGTGGGGCTCAGTGCCCTCTTCTGTGGTGGCAGCAAGTTTCGCTAGGATTTGGAGTGTGGGTGACATGCTCATAGTTGGGCTGTAGGACCTGGGGTCTGCTGGCAGGAGAGGGACCCCTGCTACAACATGCACTAGGAAGGAGAAGAAAAGACGTCACTGAGTTTGCCAGCAAATGTTTCTTAAGCGCCGTCTTGAGAGCTGAGCACTGGGGATGCAGACTTGTCAGGACCCCGTCTAGTTCCACTCGGGGATGTGTATGTACGAAAGCCCTGGGGGGCAGTAGGAGGCATGGTGGTTAAGGCACTAGATCCTGCATGGTGGACTCTGTGGCTTGAGTCCCAGACCCAGCGGCTTGAGAAACACACTGTGCACAAAATACCGAGAGGAGAATGGAGGAGAGGGGAGAAGGGATTGCAGTGTGGCTGTCCCTCCCAGGGAATCATTTCTCTCTCTCTCTCTCTCTCTCTCTCTCTCTCTCTTTCTCTCTCTCTCTCTCTGTCTGTCTCTATTGAATGCATGCACCCAATAGCAAACGAACAAACAAACAAACAAAAACAAAAAACGCAAGCAAGAAAGCCAATAGTCCTTGCTTTATGGGTCAGGGATGGAGACAAAGAAAGGCAGGAAAGCACATCGGACTTCATCCAGACGGCAGGTATCAGTGTCGTTCTGCTGCAACAGAATGACATTCAGTTATCTCGTCTGACTCCAGGCTTCTTGTGTCTAAATGGTATTGGCGGCCCTTGCGCATGACCCTGGGTTTAGCAATAGCGGTGTAGATGCTGTGTGCAATCTCTCCAGAATCTGTTGTACTCTAGACCAGGGACCTCCTCCATGAAATTCTCTTGTTATACCCCTAGTCCTCTTTTGGTAGTTTGCTTGTGAGCCAGAGGGTGTGAATTCTTGCCCGAGAGAGAGAAAGCCCTCGGCAGTGGGATAGGTCATGCTGCAGACCCTTTTTCCTGTCTTCATCCTATCGGGATCTTGGTGCACACACGTACCCAGCATGTTTTCAGGCTGCTGAGGCCAGGATTCATACCCTGCGTTTGGCCATGTGGGTTCTTGTTTCTTTAACCACCAGGCCACGGGGTCAGCTTCTGTTGTAGTAGTTCTTTGAGCAGTGCCTGCTAAGTAGTACATATTCCATAAATGTTTCTCAAATAATGGGATAAAATGAACTCTTTTGCAAATAATAAAGTCCTGATCAAACACAACAGATTTCAAAGACTTTAGAGGAAAACTGTGCACAGAAATGTTCCCTTTATCATTTACTGAAAGCAATAAAAAGGTAGAAAGAACAGCGATGATTAAATAAAATGATGAGATACTTGGCAAGCAATAATAGTTATGTACACGAACGTAAGCAAAGAAAGAGAAAATGTTTACCTCATAGAGTAAAGTGAACAAAATATAAAATGCTAAGTCTTACATTCCATATTATTACTCTTGGATTTTTAAAAATTCTGCAGAAGATGGTATAATGGTTACATCTCTGGACTCCCATGTAGTCTACCATGGTTCGAGTCCTGGTCCCGTAGACTTAAAACTCATGCCAGACCCGTGTGCCTGCATGCTCAAGATACTGAGAGGAGAATGGAGGAGAAGGGATTATGGTGTGGCAGTTCCCCATGGGGAGTGATTTCTCCCCTTCTGTCTTTCTGTCTCTCTCTGGTGAGTGCACACACCTTTATAGCAAAAATCTCGCTCTAAAAAAAACAAAATTATTGTCAAAATCTGTAAAGAAAAAATAAGATTCAAAACCTAAAGGAAAATATGTTAAAATTTTAGTGGAATACATTTCTCTCTGGTAGGTGTGTAATTTTGTTTTCTTCTTTCTGTTTGATGTAATTTCTAAATCCTATTAAATGAGTATACACTATATTACTTTGGAAATGGAACAAATAATACATCCGTTAACATGCTGCAATGTTTCTTGTTACGGTGTGTCCCATGAATATTTGTTACGCTCATCTAATGAGGTGTTCTTACTCTCTGACTCATTGAAGTCTGCACTGCCTTTAACAAGAAAATACATCGTATCCGTGTCACGGTGCACAAGCACCAGAGTCAGAATTCTAATCACCAGCCTGAGTTTGTTCCTGTCTGTGGGTGTTCCACGCATTATCTCATTTGAGTCTCAGTGTCCCTGTGGGGTTAGTGTTCTCTTTACGCTCTAACTACCTTAGGGTGAGTCTTTCCGTCCCAGGGCCTGAACCAAGCATTGTTTGTAAGGGACTAATCTGATTCCTACAGCAAACATGTATATAGAAAACAGAGCTGATCCTCACACAAGTGAAGTGACAGTCACTTAGCTAATCCTAAAGTACAGAACCAGAATTTTTTCTTATTCAACTCACTCATTCGTTTATTCATCCATCATTAATTCCCATGTAACTAATCTGTCTTCCCTATTTTAAAGGGTTGAATGTTAAGCATAAAGTTCTTTGTTGAAAAACAATATATATATATAAGACATCATGATGGGGACTTTATGTAAAATGTGAAATTAATCTGAAAATTTAAAAAATTAAGAAAAAAAAGCAAGAGAAGTTGAAAAGCATTGATTTAAGCATCCATTTAAAAAACTCAGAAAAGAATAACAAATCAAACTAAGGAAGAGTAAGGGGGAAAACGAAGGGTTGAACGCGCAGCTGGCTGAGAGCAGAGTGAGCAACAGGAAAAGGAAGGCTTGGTGAGGTGCCACCTGTCACCCTGTGAGCCGCCCCGCCTAGGACAGGCTGCGAAGGGGCTTCCTTCTGTGGGGGTGAGCAGGCTCTGCAGAGGCTCGTGAGGTTTCCTGTCTTGAGAGACTTTCATGTTTAGTAACGTCAAGCTCACATGTGAGAGTGACTTTGAGTCTTACGGACACTCCAGGACCATCGCTGGACTCTCAGCACTCTCTGAGGGGTCTGTGGTCCTTTGGGCACCCCGAGCTCCCGTAGAACTGAGGGCTGGATTCACTCAGTAAAATGCTCACGTGCTCTGACAGGTGCTCCCCAGACCACCTTGAGCTTACACCCTGCGCTGGCTCCTCAAACACACCGTTTTATCATCCTCCAACTGTCCTGCAAATTAGGCGTCAATCCCACCTTGCAGATGGAGAAATTGGGTCTAGGTGACAGGAAGTAAGTGGCACAGGAGTAGAGGGTCACCAGAGGTTAGTCATGGTGCAGGCACGCAGAGTTGCTGGCTCATTCCCTCACACCAGAAGCCCTCCCCATGCACCTCTGGGGATCCACCAACCCCCAAAAGGCCAAGGGGGGAAGCTGGGAATGTTTCCAAATGGCCTAGGACAGCATTAGCTTTGCTTTCACTTTTACGAATTTCCCGAGATTTAAACACAATATAAAGTTAAGAGGTACTGCTCTCCTAACCTGCTCTTGTCAGTATGGTTTAAATTGTTATTTATTTACTTCTTTTAAAAAATGTTTATTTGTTTATTTCTTCAATGTGAGAGATAGAGAGACAAACAGATAGGCACCCTCAACAGGGCCCTTGCACCTCGACCCACCATCATCTTGGCTGGCCCAGGCATGTGTGCACGTGTCTGGTATCCTCAGCACGGACTCGGGATATGAACCCTAGACTTTCCATGTGGTCCAGTTACATTACTGCGGTTCCACCAGCTGGCTCCGCTTTGTTAGCTTCCTGAGAGGATGTAGCTATAGTCCTTCCATGTGAGGCTGTCAGATTTAATCCTGATTCTTGGTGGTTTGGGGACAGCTTCCACTGTCGAGAACTCACTGTCACACAGCCCCTCACACAGACCTCTTCACGCCATGTCTACCACGACCTAGCTCTGGACAAAACCCTCCAAGGTTCTAGGCACTGAGAATGTCATAGTGCCTCATGTGACATTAAAATAACAGCAATAATGATCCAAGAAAATAAATAAAAAGTCCCATGTGTTCTAATACTGCTAATATTAAGCATTCAAAAATAAAATCTTTTGTAAAGGATACAAAGGCATAGTTAAAAAGGAGAGAGGTGAAAGATACACTCTCACAGAGCTCATCCCAGGGGCCTCAAAACCTGGCTCATTTCACTTCTCTCTCCCTCTTGGACTGGCCGTCTATCTGTCTTCTACGTGTCTATCTATCCATCCATCTATACTTGTCCATCTATTGTCCATCTGTCACTTACATAGCTATCTGTCTGTCTATATCTAGCAATCTATTATCTATCTCAATTTATTTATCTACCTATCTCTGCCTCTCTATAGGTCTTTTTTAGTGTCTTTGCTTTCACTGGTATCCCAAGCACAAGGCTAGTGTCATTAATACTGGGTGATTCAGCACAAATCAATTTGAAACTTTTCAGTATAATCATTCCACTAGTTAATGAGTTACTTTTCATGGCGTACCTCAAAGCACATATTCATGCGTTTGCACACCTACAGACACACACACACACACACACACACACACACACAATTTTGGCCAGAACTTCTCTCCAAAGCCTTAATAAAACCCAGAATGGAAGGCCAGCTTCCTACCCCAATGCACTGTCTGAAGTTCTCGCATTAGGAGGAGATGAGAGGGTTGACCTGTAGCCTGGTGGCTAAGGCAGCTGGATCCCACATGGACAACTGCACGGTTTGAGTTCCAGAACTGATGGCTTGAAGAACATGTTGGACACATATGTGTGCATGCCCAAAATACCAAAAGGAGGGAGAAATGGAGGAAAGGGATTGCAGCGTGACCATTCCTCATTATCACTCCCTGTACCAGTGCCCCCCTCACCCCATCTCTCTCTGACGATCACATACATCCTCAGGAAAAACTAAAAAAAAAAAAAAACAGAGATGAAATTAGTTGGTGGTTACTTGCTCTTTGTGGTCACAGCAGTGTGGGTTTACCGGACACAGGGATCTGCCTGTCCTGGCACTAGGCACTTCCCGTTCCTCGGCTCATAGAACGTTCAGGACTTACCCTGAAGGATGTTTTTATTATGCATTCTTACATGTGAGAAGATTGCAGTTCGGAGAGGAAAAGCAAGCTGCCCACCCACACAGCAAATTTGCTGCCAAGCAGAGGTGCTGTCGAGGCCTTCCTGACTCCAGGACCGCCCACCTGCCCTGTCGCTCAGTGACCTCCCTCCAGCTCCCTCTCAGACTCTCTCACACTGCATCTCTGGTGATTTCTTCTATGCATAAACTAAGAACATCCCCAACTGGACTTCCTCCCTTTTTTCTATAGTGCAAGGGGTCAGGGTCAGCAAATGTTGTCTGTAAAGAGCCAGAGACTAAATAGTAAAGGCTCTGTGGGCTGCACAGCCTCTGGTGCAACCACCCAGCTCTATCACTGTAGCCAAGGCTGCCACGGACAACTCCACAGTGAGTGGGTATGGCTGTGCCCACAGACTTTATTTACAAAAGCAGGCTGCCCGCCCACGGTAGTTTGTGGAGTACTTTCTGGATGTAATCACGAAATAGAGATCCTGCCTGTGAAGTACGAGTGGGAGCTGTGGTGGCAGTTCCTACAGTCTCTTTCCCTTCCTCCATCCTGTTACCCAGAATCCATGTTGCCACTTCTCCATGTGGAAAACTGCATGCCTTTGGGTATGATATGGGAGGAGACTCGGTAACTGAGGTCTTCCTGAATCAGAGCTCGACTTTAAGCCCCAGAATGTCACTCACATAAATGCATAAATTTGAGAAGTACCATGCCTCTGGTGGGCCACTGTCACGGTAGGTTTTCCTTCATTCATACTGCAACAGATCCTGGCAGATCCTAGGGCTCTTTGTGAAGGTTATGGAAAACACATAGTATGGAAAAAATGTAATGAATTTCAGACATATTTTGCACCAAAATAAACTTTTACTTTAACTTCATCTTTCCACAGCCTTTGGAAGTTCCTTTATACATGGGCAAAGACGGGCTCGCAGTCTATGTTTCATAAAATCCACCTTCTTAAAGAACCTAGAATAATGTTTCAGCCACCTCTGCCCTTCAAACCCTCTTCCTCGTGATTTTTCAAACGTCAAACCAGAAATTGCATTTGCACATACTCTCTGTGTCTCATCAAACCCTTCCTTCCTTCCACCCTTGAACGAATGTTTATAGAATCCGTAAACTGAGCACAGCCCCAGGCATAAGGGCATAATTAAAAAGGAGAGAAGTGAGAGAGGCAGTCTCACAGAGCTCATCCCAGGGGTCTCAAAACCTGGCTCATTTCACTTCTCTCTCCCTCTTGGACTGGCCATCTGTCTGTCTTTCTACGTATCTATCTATTTATCATCTATCTATCTATCCATCGATACTTGTCCATCTGCTACGTATCTATCACTTATATATCTATCTGTCTGCCTATATCTATCAATCTATTATCTATCTCCATTTATTAATGTACCTATCTCTGTTTCTCTATGGGTCATTTTTCTTTTCAACGATTTTCTTTTGTCCTTTTTGAAAATGCTTTACCCTCTGACCTGAGGGTCTAACTTGATATGCCATCCACAGATATTCTCCTTATCACTCTTGGTTTCATTCTACTCACCTGTGATCTCTATTTAAAAAAAAAAGTGAGGCAGACAATGTCATTCAATTGCTTAAGGACTTTCAAATACTTCCCATTATGCCAAGAATAAAACGTCTAAACCCTGCCATGAACCATAAATGCCTTGCTGTATTGGGTGGCATGGTTATTGGTACAGAAAAGATGTTCAATAAATACCTACCAAATATTGAAGTAATGGGTTTGAAAAAGATTATCTCCAGGTCTGATATCTGAGATTCTACTTCTTTTCTTCCTCCATCCCTCTTTTTCCTTTCCTTCCTTCCTTCCTTTACTTTCTCACTCAGTTCATGCTTGTGTGTGTATAAAAAAGAGAAGGATGTATTTTGATGGAAAAAGTTGTCTTCTGGCCCAGTTGCTCACTTCTAAACTAATGTTTAAAATGTAAGGTCATGGTGGTACCAAGATTCAAAACTCTGCTGTCCTAAGAACAGATTCTACCCTTAGGGTCTGAATGCCCCAGGGGGTCTTTACATTACCTCAGTCTTTTTTACTTTTCTCTCATCTGTTAAATAGGTATGGTGATACCTCCCACACATGGTTGTGAGAAGAGCTAAGGGATCTTGTATGTGTGACACTTGGCACAGTGTCTAACAAGAGTAAGTCTTGAATACATATCTCTCTGTGCCTTTCTGGCTCCTTTCCTGTTCATTCTTAACCCTCAAAGCCAACAAGCAGCTACTCAAGATCTCTCCAGAACGTAGCTTCAGAATGAGCACATCACTAGGTTATCAGATAAGGGCTTGAAAGACCTCATCACTCATATTGGAGAATGCCATGAGCACCAGATCAACCAGAGTGGGAACTGGGTGCTGGAAGCAGCACATCTACCAGGGGGCTGCAAAATCCCCAGAGTTGACAAAGGTTATTTGCCCCTTCTATGAGTGAGGTCTCTCTACCGGATTTCCTAGAAGCTCATTAAGGACTGTGGCATGAAGCCGGCCCAGAACTCGGGCTTTCCATGGCTGTAGACATGTGGAGCCAGTAAGGCTGCTTGCTTTCACGATATCTCTGGGATTCAGTTTACTTTGGAAGAAGTGGGAGACTAACCACTTTCAGAAGATGGTGACGCTCTTGCTCTAGAGTTGCTGAAAGCCAAAAGGGAAGAATTTCCACCTCACATGTGATTTTTCCTTTCTTCATAATAAACTCACTGTCCCAAACACCATATGGAGTAGTTTATAGGCTTTATATTATTTTCTCCAAACCTGCGCATGAGCTGGAAACTCAGTCTCCATTTCAGAAGTGGTAAGAGGGAATCCTGATTTAGTGGTGAATAGTGCGCATGTGTGCTTCTCAAGAAGCTCAGGGTCTACATGGCTGGGGAGAGGATCCATTGGCCTTCCACTTACCTGTCTCTATGTCCTTTCTCCAAGATAACACTGGGCTTCAGGACATGAAGAGAACACAACTCCATGATCTAGAAGCTCAAGGATTGCTGAATGTGACAAGCACATAGACAGTCAAGTCGTTGAATTCCTTGGGAAAGAAAGTGAGCTCTCTCTCTTTGCATCTCTAGTTCCTAGCATGGTCTTGATGTTGATGCCAGAATTCCTATGCAACGTCCTGTAGGTTGATTGCTACTCACCTCCATTATCTGCCACTCTTTATTACAGGTCATGTGAAAGTTGCTCCAGAGCTGTGCAAGCCACAACCTGAGTGGCTGCAGGCCGCATCCCAAGCAAGTAGTAGCTCCTTCAGTTGTTTTCTTCTTCTTCTTTGTATTATTATTACATTTTTTCTATAGGGTACATGCACTTGCTGGAGAGAGAGAGAGAGAGAGATGAGAGAGAGAAAGAGAGAGAGAGAGAGAGAGAGAGAGAGAGAGAGAGAGAGAAATCACCTCCACAAGGAAGATGGCCATGCTACAATTCCTCCATTCTCCTCTTGGGATTTTATGAAACATGCCAAGCATGTCTTTCAAGCCAGCAAGGGTAAAACTCAAACCATAGAGTTGGTCATGTGGGATTTAGCACCTTAAACACCATGCCACCTACTGGCTCCAGAACCTAATAATTTTCTTATTATTATCAACTGTCGATAATGTCATGAGTATTGGGCTTGGTGGAGCTGAATTAGCACTGGGGTTTGGCCAAAACATCAGTACCTATGTCTGATTCACTGTGATCTGGCCAGCCTATCCCCCCTGTAATCACATCAGGGTTTAGGGAACCTTTTCCAGGCACCATTTAATGGAACAGCTCTCTTCCACCATAATGACTTCCAGATGTGGTAAGAGGCGTGTGTGAGCATGTGTATTAATTTTCTATTGCTATTGTAACACACTACCCTCAGTTTAGAGACTAACAACAACACAGATTCATTTTATTACAGTTCTAAAACTCAGAAATCTAAAACAGGTCATGAGGATTGTGCTCCTTTTAGGAGATCTAGGAGAGAATCTGCTTTCTTGACTGTTCCAGCTTCTAGAGGTCACTTACCATGTGTGGATGATGCCAGATCAGTCTGACCTCTGCATAAGGACCATTGTTCAGGCCACCTTTTCCCACCTCAAGATCCTTCACCTCATCACATTCACAGTTTCTTTTGCCATTCATGGGCATTTACACCCAGGTTCTGAGAATCAGTGTGTGACATCTTTGTGGGAGCATCACCTAGCCCAGAGGACCCTCATCTCTAACTCAGCCAAGGGGCTTCACTTTATCTGTTTCTATATCCAACTGCCAATTTAGATTTTGTTCACAGAACTAATCATGCAAGGGGAAAAAGCAAGCTTTCTTGAAATCTTAGTTGTCTGGGTTCTTATAACTCTGATATTACAGAAGTTTCTTTTATCCAGAGACTCAAGGCAGGCTTTCCCATGAAGTCCTCTGCACACCAAACACAGCCTACCCCTGCCAGAATTTGAATCTAGATTGGTGCTTCCAGATGGAGCACACTGGTCCCATGTTTAACCAGGACCCAAAGGGCTTCTTAGCACCAGGAAAGTTTGAGGACACCTCTCCCCATACCCTGCACCCATATGGCTCCCCATGAACTCTCACTCCAACCAACCATCTCCTGGAGGAGAAAGGGGAAGAGAAGCAGAGATTCCTAGAGACCTGCTGATGTTAGATACCCATCATATATGAACTACCCCACCTGATCCTTACAATGACTTGGAATGTTGCATTTTTACCTCCATTTGATGGAAGAGGGATTACAGATACAAGAATCTGCCCTCAATCCACAGCTAGTAAAGGTAAGGGCTGGGATTAGACCCAGATCTGTCCAACTTAAGTCACACTTTCTTTCACTTCATAGGAAAACATGGCAAAGGTTTTACTGGAATCTATTTCTGGGCAAATAGTCATTGAACTGAGACTTCTACAGCATGCACAATAAAATCTTTTACTAGAGAACCCACTAGAGAAAACTATGAAATAAATGATTAGGAGGATGAGCTTAACTGATAAAGATAGCCCATTTGTATAATGTCTGCTGAAACATGCATTATTTCCCACTCAATTATTGTTTTTCCATTTAGCTCCAATTTTCTTTATAATTGTGTCAATTTTCCACTTTACTCATAGTGTTTAAACATAGCTATGGCTTGCTATTGCTCTCAAAGGAAAATTGGACAACAAACCACCTAGCAGAGATTGGACCAGTCATTATCCAGGGAAATAGAGGGGCTGGTAAATGATGCAATTTCAGCCAAACCCGGGGCCCTGGTTTCCATTCACAGAGTGAAGCAGATTAATTGGAAAACATTATTTGCAAATGAACAAAGAAAGGCTAATAGGTAGGAGCACAGTTAGAAATCATGGCAGGGAGCTGAGTTTCTTAATCACATACTCTTAAATTTACTTAAGTTTCCTTAGAAAATTAAGAGAAAAAAACCAGCAGAATAATGTACCTTTGAATATAGCAGTTACAGCCATCTGGATGGATTTCAAAAGAAGCCCTGACATATTAAAATTCTGTCAATTTAGACTCATCCAAACCAGAAATATATTTAGAAAACAATTTTCCAATGCTTAGAAATAAGTGAAGAATGACAGTATGGCCTTTCAATGTGATGCTGAAACACTGTTCAACAGTCACACCCTAGGAACATTTAGTTCTACAGAGAACTCATCTTCTTTGGCTTACTATTCACTATTGATTAGGGCCCAAACTCTGAGGATGCATCTTAATTTGTAGGGCTTTTTCCCCAACAAAATGCAAGTGATTTCTCTCTGGTAAGGAAGATAACCACAAAGCATAAGGTTTTATTGACCTATGTATAGGACATCTTGATCTCTAACTTAACAAACTTACTTCATATAAAATAACTTTCTTCATATACACACACAGACACCCATAGGAAGTAATATTGTTAGAGGATAGACAGATAGATAGTAATTCCCCTTATCTATGGTTTCAGTTACCTATGGTCAACTGTGGTTTGAAAATAGGTGAGTATGATACAATAAGACATTTCAAGAAAAAGAAATACTACATTCATATACCTTTCATTACAGTATATAATTCTTCTATTTCTTAATTGGTTATTTTTGCTATTCTTTTCTTGTACCTACTTTATAAATTAAATTTTATCATAGGTAGGTACATATTGGAAAAAAAAACTGTAGGTAGGGTTCCTTCTATACTATCTATGATTTCAGGCATCTACTGGGGGTCAGAACTTATGGTCCATGTGTTCTACTACCCATATATGTATGGGTATCTATATCTATCTATATATCTTATAAAAATACATATGTGTTTACTTACACACACCAGGACTTGGAAAATTCATGGAGGGTCAGCCTCATGGCCTCATGGTTAAGGGACCTGGATCTCACATGAAGGATTACAGTTTGAATCCCAGCCCTGATGGTTTTAAAAACATGCCAGGTATGTGTATATGCATGCCCGAAATCCAGACAGGATGGAGAAATGGTGAAGGTATTGCAGCATGATTACACCCCATTGTGGTGTTGGTGGTGGGTGCTTTCCCCTCTCTTTGTGTTTGGTGAGCACATGTGCCCTTGGCAATTAAAAAAAGACCATGGAAAAGTGATACAAAAAAAATGGAAAGCCTGCTCAGTTTTTTAAAATCATGCTCGTATCCCACAAACTTTCAAAACTATGTATTTATTTCTTCCATGAGTAGGATAGAGAGATACAACACCTCCAATAGGGCATTGACACCTGGTCTTCTCGGGACTTCAGTCAACCCTTGATTGCAGGCATGTGTGTGCCTGGTGTACTCAGGGAGGCCGCCAGACACAGATGTGGAACTCTCCCCTGAGGACCACTCTCAGAGCATTTCACTGCTACGCCACCTGCCTTCCATGTACTTTTTGAAGATCTCTTGTGAATGTATTTTTTTCTCTTTTTTCCTTTCTCATTTGAACAAACCTTCTAGTTTACATACTAATGAGTTAAATACATCTTTGGCACAGGTTTGTTTTTAAATGTGTATGAGATTCATATTTCTTTTTGAAAGCAATATTTTGACAGGTAGGGAACATGTCGATTTATAGAGCTAAGAAAGTAGGTGTGGGAAGCAGGGTAGTACCATAAAGAGTAGAGTGGTCTTGAGAGAATTATGTAAAGGGAATTTCCTATCTAAAATTCAGGCACTTATTCATTCCAACAGAGTTGCTAAGGAGAATTGTCATTGAAATGTTAACAAATCCGACTTTAAAAGAGAAGACAAACGTCTAAATATTTTATGTGAAATTTTCTTTACAGTCCAAAAGGTCCTGTTGGTTGGGTGAATTCTTCTGTGATCCCCCAGTGTGTGATCTCTTTGTTCTACCTTGTCAGCTAGATGCTTCTCCTTGCTCGTCTCCACACCCTCATGGGACAGTTCCATATTTGCATCTAAAGACATGTTGGAAGACGTTGTGCGTGTGACCATCTTCAAGGTTTCACACTCTCAAGTTGGGCTGCTTACCTCCGTCGCCACCATATTCATCTCCACATGACAGCTGCTCCCCAATGGGTCTAGCCACAACCACTCTTGTTCTCTTCTGGTCCCTTTTCCTCATAGCCAACCTGTTTTCTTCAAATAGCAAATCTAACCATGTTCTCTATTCCAAACTTGTATTAAACCCTTAAGGTCAGTTCATAGCTTCAAGGTTTAGGAACAAAAATCTTAATTTGACTTTTAACGTCAAAGGTATCTTTGAGCAAGCCCCTTAGTGCAGTGGTTCCAGGCTGTGCACTGGGAGTTGGATCTCTCGTGGCCAGCTTGAGTCCTGGCCCAATGGCTTTAAAAACATCCCAGGCATGTTTACAAGCATGCCCCAAATTCTGTAAGTATGAAGAGGAGGACAAGGGTTGTGGTGTGATTACACCTGTTGGAGAGTTCTCTTTCTCTTGTGAGTGCACACGTTCTCTGGGAATTACAAGGAAAATAAATAAATAAAGCTAGCCCTCTCCAGACTTTAGTCTCATTTCATACCACTGTCTTGGGTGGCCATGCTCTAGAAATGTCCTGATCATCTTCGACTCTTCAACTTTGGCAGTGGCCCTCCCTCACCTCTCTCCTACTCATCTGTTATCCTTAAGTTGAATAATCACTTCCTCGACTGTGCCTTTGTCACATACCAGGTATAGCTCTACATCCATGAGAACCCAGTATCTTTGATAAAACCATGTTTAACATTTTAGTTGAAAACATAAAATACAGTTTTCATTGGAAGTTCATGGGAAAAAAGTTGAAAATATGAAAATGCAAAGCACTTCTAACCCATTACTTTTGCTTGGAAAGATAAGAGAGATCATCCTATACTTAATGCGTATCTTGTTACTTTAAGATTTAATTTGTCTGCTTTTTCATAGAACAAAGCATTTTGTTATATTCCAAAATTTAGTTTTAAAATTATCTTAAAAATTATTGGCTTATAACTATTAGACTATAAAAATTTATTTACGAAACTATAACTGCTATAGTTTTTGTTGTACAGAATTATTATGGTTTATTTCATATAAGCCATATTTGTCAGGAGGTTAAATTTGCTACTTTTACAATAGTTAATATGATTCCCCTGAACTCACTGATCTTAAGATAAATTACTCAACATATATGAATTTTGTGTTTAAATTAATATATGAACATTATCTGATTATTTTTGTAGCATAAGAAATAGCTAGTAAAAAGTAAATAAAGGCCACTAATAGATTAGTAACAAAATTTAATTATTCTAAATTGAATGATTTCCCTTATTATAATCTTTTATTGCGCTTAGACCTCCTTGCTATAACTTTATAACTGGTGAGAAAAGCAGTTCAAAAACTTGGAAATAAGGCTAAAAGACTGCAACAAATCCTTCAATGTCAGTATGAGACATTATTCAACAAATGCACTTGGAGATTCTTTATTATCTAGAAGAATTTGCCTCAGCTCCATTTTAAAATTTGATATTTAAAGCATCAAACTCTATGTGATATTTTTTGTCGACTTGCTGACCTTTTCTGGTAATGATGCAAATGACTTTTTGTCCAGTAGAAAAGATAACTCCAAAGGTCATGGTTCTGTTACGTTGTTACTTGTTAATACAGTTTATTTCAGGTAGGACTTCCTGGCATCCATTTTGCCCACCACATGGGCAAAGTCTCTTCAACAAATGCGGCCAAATAGAGACAAAGAAAACAACTCAGGATGAAGTTCTCTGGGCTTCACCGTGGGGCTTCCTAAGTACATGGGCCAATACATTCCTATTTATTAGGTTGTTGGAAAAGTCGTGACACGTTTTTGTATAAAAAACATAGAAAAATACATCATGACTACTGACAGTCCAATATATATTTGTCTTACTTTCTAAAAATTTCAACTTTGATTATTTCAAGTTGGGAACATATAGCAATGACTTATTTTTTTATAGTGGATGGTAAATATGGCAGAAGTTTCATTGCTTGGCTTTTCAAGAAAGACACCTCATCATCTACTTCTCAGTAACAGTAAAATAACCTTGAATCAGATCATTATTTTGCAAAGAATCACTTGAAAGTTCTCTAAGTCACAGAAATGCAAATAGAGTGAGTGTCCTTTTTTGCTGGAGAAACAATATGCAAAGCTGATGACTAGAAAAGAAGCATAATTATCTGTGAAAGCAGTTCAGGTAAATTGGGAAAAACATGGAAGGACCTTGAGACTCCTCAAGTAAAGCCAAACTTGAAGAAAAGAAGAGGCCAGTGTTGCTCCCTGGTCTTAGAACAAGGACTCTTTGAGGAGAGTTATGATGGAGATATTGCATACTGGTCCTTATCATACATCCCTTTCTGTAATTGTTAGGTGGTGCTCTTGGCCTTGATGGACCCAAACTTGTCCATGTGCCTTATTTTAGCTGAAATAACAGAAGCAAATGAGACCTAACCAGACCTCAAGAAGCACCTACATATTACCATGTGCTTGCTCTTGGAATCCTATTGTCATATGAACAAGCTCAGGGTAATTTTGGAAGGTGAAAGATGGATGGCCCAGGTGCGTCCTTAGTCTCAATGCTCCTATATTTGTAACTGATATTTGAACTCCCAGAAATGAGTTTTATAGCTGATTACAGAAGTATGGGTGAGCTTAGCCAAGACCAGCAGAATTTCTCAGATGAGTACAACTTCCCAATTCATAGACTCAGACTTGTGGCTTTGTTACACAGCAAGAGCTAACTACTACAGTGGCTGTTTTCAGCATGGATGGCTGAGGCTAGAATACCCTCATGTCAGTCACAGTTTAACAGTGCTGTGCCTTGAGGAGCACTGATTATGCACAGTCAGTAACCATGGAACTTGAGATGCTTAGATGGCCTGGACAGGAGTCGAGCCCAGAAAGCACATCCTAATAACAATGGACAGATTGTCTGCTGAGTAATACAGACTCAGTCTCCATCTGCTACATTTTTTAACAGCATGGAATAATTGCAGGTTGATCAGATCAAAGTTTTGTCTCCATTTGGCAGTTAATTGCAGCTGTTTAAATCTATTGGAAAGTAAACATGTGGATATCTGAAATATTCAACTTAGGATGAGGAAGGTTCTAACTGGACATGCAAATATCTGAGCAATAACTGAAAAATATAGGAAATATAGCCATATCTATCTGTGAGTATTTGGAGTATGTCGTACTGATCTTACACACTGTTATTTTCTTGCATACCTCAGAAATGGAATTTTGGGTGAGATAAAAGGAGACGATGCGAAGATCAGCAGAGACTTTTAACTATAATGAAAAACAGTGGGGAGGGAGGAATGAGACTTTTGGTGCTGGCAATTAATATCAGCTGTGTACCTAGAGGAGGAAAGAGGCTATCTTATAAATAGCTTTAAGCCTTGGAAGCACAGGCAGGTGTATATGGAAAAGGTGGAGGGGTGCAGTAGGAAGAACAGAGGGATTTAGGTTCAAATGCAAGTTCTGTCATTGCCTACTGATGTGCTGCTTATGGGAAAGAGAATTCATTGACCTGAGTCTCCAGTTTCTCATTTGTAAGATGGATTTGAAATATCTCAATTGTGGGCAAGTGACAAGTTTAGCGAAAACGAATGTAAAAGTGCCACCTGCGGAGTGTGAGACGAGCAGCTGCTCGGTGGACTTTATTTGGATCTGCTGCAGGTGGAAGGCAGTCACACCAGGTATTTCTATAGCAGAAAAGGCAACGGTGATCCATAGTGTCAAAGAGGGTTTTCCTGTACTCAGAAGAGAGGAATTTGTGTCCATGAGCAGACTCAGGAACAGAAATTCCAAGGTCAACAGGCAAATGAAAAATGTATTAAAAAAGTTTAAAATACACAAGTCAGATAACACAGGGAGCCTACAGGAAGACTATAAGATTAGATGTGGGACCAGCAGGCGGCATGGTGCTGGACTCCCAAAAGGTCAACCGCTATTAGGGTCCTGGACCTGGTGGCTTGAAAATCATGCTGTGTGCATGTACATGTTTGCCCAAGATCCCAGGAGGAGAGTAAAGGAGAAGGGATTGAGGAGTGGTCATCCCCAGGGGGTGATTTCTCACTTTTCCTCTCACTGTCTCTCTTTGTCAAGTACTCATGTCATATGACAAAAACCCAAAAAGAAAAAAGAGAATTAGGTGTGTGTGGTAGGAAGACTCCAGATTGATCTCCATGACCTCTGGTCCTCTTGATTGTGGGCAGCTGCTGGGACTTGCTTCCATTCCAAAGAGTACAGCAAAAGTGATGGGGGATGTCTGTGATTTCATGCATGTGATTATGTCATGGAAAGTTGTAATGCCTGCCCATCTTGCAAGGAGACGGGAAGAACAAGTTACCATGTTAGGAGATGCCTACAGAGCAGATCACATGGCAGGGATCTGAGGGCAGTTCACAACCCATGAACAGGAAGAAGCTGAAATGCTCAATCTGAAGATCTGCAAAGAACTGAATGCTTCTAACAATCGTGAGCCAGGAGGCAGTTGCTTACCCAGGCCAGCTTCAGACGAGACTGCAGCCCTGGACAACAACTTGATTGCAATCTTGAGACCTGGCGTGGAGGAGCTAACTAGGCCCCACTGGGCTCCTGTCCCACAAAAACTGGGATAAATGCAGTCATGTGTGGCTTAACAAAGATGGGGACGGGTACTGAGGTGCACGTCCTCGGATGATGTCATCACTGGGCTCTACCGAGTTACCTACACACTTAGGCTAAATGGTATTGTCAGCTTTTACAGGACTACCATCTTATACGCAGTTCTCTGTTGGCTGAAAAGTCATTTTGTGATACATGACTATATATGTTGTTTTAATTCACTATTTTTCTGGCAGTAATATTGTGCAATAGAGATTTTAAAGTAAATATTTCAGTCTCTGTAAATGGGGTCCTGCATGACAAATGCCCATGAGTGGAATAGTATCAGAGCCAGGTAGAAAGATGGAAGCATTTGGGGGAGTAGGACGGAGAAAGCTAAGATCAAACTCTTGTTAATCAAAAACAAAAACCACTTTGTCAAGAAAGGAATCAGAGAACATAAGCAGTGGCTTTTCCCCTAGATTATGGAAATTAGTAGGCATTTTTGGTAAGTAAGTACATCTTCAAATACATGCCTATATGTTTTTTTTTTTTAATGTTTTGAAATAAAAAAAAATGTACTTAAAATATAACAGATACCGAGGCACTCAACACTTGGGATTCACAGACATAAATATTTTATCATAGTTGTCTCAGTTACCTTATTTAAAAATAGAAGTCAAAGGGACGAGCAGATGGCATAATGGTTGTGTTGCTGGACTCCCACGTAATCAGCTATGGTTCAAGTCCTAGTCCCTGTGGCCTAAAACTCATGCCAGGTACATGTACGTGCATGCCCCAAATCTCAAGAGAAAAAAGGAGGAGAAGGGATTGCAGTGTGGCCATCCCTCTGAGGGATGATTTCTTGCTTTCTGTCTGTCTGTCTCCCTCTGTCTCTCCGGCAAGTGCACATGCCCTATAGTAAAAAATCTCTCTTAAATAAATAAAATAAAAATTCAAAAATAAAAACAAAAGTTGGTACAGATAAACCAGCTACAGTCATAGCTACCACAACCTCACTTCACGTTCCCCACCAAACGCAGCCACCTTCTAATATTGGTGCAGATCATTCCATTTTTGTTTGTGAGCTTTCCCTATAGACACACTTAGCTGTAAGCAGTATCTATGATTGGTTGGTTAGTGAGTTTGAAAAATTGACATAAATGGCATTATATTTTATTTATTCCCTTATAATTTCTTCTTTTCCAATAAAGTAATCTAGGCCAATAATATTAGCTATTTTTTTATGAATACACTCCAGTTTATTTATTCATTCCTGGACTTTTTCCCCCATTGTCAACATTGCTCAAAATCACTGTCCCCGTGCTCCTCTGCAGGGTTGGTAGGAGTGAAAGCACAGCCACTTGGCAAGTCTTTGGCAGTGCCCAGGAAGGACACACCATCCTCGACGACCCTCTGTT
Organism: Tupaia tana; assembly: GCA_026018925.1. Taxonomy (NCBI): domain Eukaryota; kingdom Metazoa; phylum Chordata; class Mammalia; order Scandentia; family Tupaiidae; genus Tupaia; species Tupaia tana. The sequence continues at coordinate 89,648,268 of JAKSZU010000008.1, read as the reverse complement.
TGTTGGGGTCTGCATGTGACACCAAAGAGTTTTACTTTCTCAGGTGGTTGTCTTTGATAGCAGGGACTGACTAATTCGCAGAGATGGAGCCACAGGCTGACTTTTTTTTCCTATTCCTTCAGTCCCCATTTCCCCAGATTCCTCCCTCTTTTCTTTCCTGCCATTTCTCCAGCCTTAGGGCTCGATGAAAAATGGGTGCGAGCTAGTGTCCTTGCCCCACATTCATAGTTTGCAGGGGAGGAAATGGAGTCAAAGAGATCCCACGTCACGAAGGCTGCAAAGCACGAGAACAGTCCGTAGATGCCACATCTCCCCACACTGACTGGAAACCACACTTATGCCTCTGCCCCACTCCTACCTTCAAAAGGAAGGCTACCGAGGAGCTCGGGTACTGGGGCTGTCCACCCAAGGCTATGCAGTGTGCTGGGTAGACACACGTTACCTGCTGTTTTATAACGTATATGCATATGTGTATGTCTGAAAAATGTTCCAAAAGCTCATCCAAAGCACATATTATGAAAGAATTATGCATGGTTTTAAGCTTTTTGCACCCAAGAAACTCATATTTTCATTTCATTTTTTTCACAAACTTTTTGAAGTCCCCTTGTATGTATGTACACATAGATACAAATCTTTTGAATGAACATATTTTGAATTAATTTTAGGTCTAATTCTTTTAAGTAGGGGTTTGCTCCTTGTGAGTTTAAATTCTTGTTAAAAATAATAATTTCGGCCTTTTATTCAATAGGCAACCAAGAGTAAATGTGTTCCTGTTACAGATGGATTATTTTTGGTTTTCAAATATTTCACCTGACTTCAAGGAATTTAGCACTTTAATGTCAAATTCTCAAGAAATGGTTTAATATAGATCTGTAGTGTGAGACCGCATAGCCTGGTTTGATGGGTGCTACCTCTGGTCTGTTGCTTTGGGCCAGGTGCCTTCACACATAGCTTCACGATCCACACCTGTGTCCCCCGTTTCCCCAACACACACACACACACACACACACACACACACACACACACACACACACAGATGCACCCAGACTTTCCTCCTGGATTCACATGCCCTGAAACACGAGGACAGTCAGGTCACCTACAACGTGAACGTACAAGGTCACTCTTACCTTCCACAGGAGGCCAGGCATCGCTCTAAAGCTATTGTTTTCCAGTGATTCCCCTGAGCATACCTTAAGGTAGAATGGACCAAGAGTGACATATGGCTGGTTTGCTTATTATTAAAAAATTAAATAAAAATTTTGACAAACGTTCACTTTATGTTTGTATAAAAACCATATTTTTACCTTGTTGTGGAGCACTTGCACTTGCCAGAGAGAGACAGAGACATGGAAAGAGAGGGAGGGAAAGTGAAAAATCCCCCCAGGAGAGTGCCTGTGCCGTGACCCCTTGTCCTCCGCTCTCCTATTGGGGTTTCAGGCATGCCCCCATACATGCCTGGTGTGCTTTTCAAGCTGCTGGGTCCAGGACTTGAACTGCAGTCAGCCGTGTGGGACCTAGCTACCTTAACCTCCATACCACCTGCTGGCCCATTACCTTTCCATAAATAACTCCCTCTTACAGTTTGGGAAGCCATCCACCTAAGTGTCCATGCAGAGGCCTGACAGCCAGCACAGGTACAAATGTACCTTGTGCAAATGTTCCTTGGGTTCCAGACGTGAATTCCAAGTGGAAAAGAATCCACCGACCCTTGGCTTTGTGACTTTATTTTCCTCTCTGCTAATGCTGTGTCTTGCCTGGTTTGCTTTGCTGACAACTGAGAAGTTATTGTTGGCAGTAATGACTGGCAATTTGGTTTTATTATCTGGCCATTTGATGGTCCCTGTAAATTGATTAATGGAACATAAGTTCTATTCCCGAGAGGAGAATGGAGACAGAATTCTGGTGTGGTTGGGGGATGCTTTCTCATTTTTCTCTCTCTCTTGTCACTCTCTGGCAAGAGCGTTTACCCTACAGCAATTTAAAAAAAAAAATAAGCCTCTTAATTTAAAGGCTCTCTAGTTTGATTGGTTTATGGAACTGAAGAGGCATTTTAAGTAACTTACATATTCCTAAAACTCCCCCAAAATAAGAAAATTGAATTTCAGAAACTTTAATTGTGCTATATTTTTTTAAATTACTGGGATGAACCCAGAAATATTTAAAAATACAAGGAAAACACAGTTTCCTATAAATTCCCTTCTATGTTATAAGCTCAGTTTGGATCTCCAAATATTCATGCAAGCACAGATATCTCCTTATGGTTTTGTCAAAATCTAGGACCTATTGTATATCTCCAGGAATATCAACAATTTTCCAAAGTAAATAATTAATTTTAATTGGCATTTTAATAATAACAACATTTGCTATTATATTATTATCCAATATCTAAAGAAAGTGTCACCTTCAAAATCAAATTCCAACAGAAATATTGCTCTTTATAAACATTTGAAATGCAGATCCCAATGGTCAACTAAGAATTTCTTGAAGAAAGGATCACTTAAATTTTAGTAGAGATTGATAACTACTTTTCTCTAAACTATATCTTTTATTTACTAAGTACTATAGGCAACACTGAGTACTTGAGAAATTAATGCAAGATGTCACCTAGAAGAGAAGATGTTTAAAACTATACGATTTCTTTCTCACATTTAACTGTCATGCATCTCTATAGCACACAGTACGGTTTTCAAAGCGTGCATGTAGTACGTGACAATTCAGTCGAGGATATTGCCATATACATATCATTTTCAATGGAGAACTTTGCATTTTTATGTCTGTTAAGTATTTCTTCCCTGAGCCCCTTGAACCTTCCCTCTGCTCCCCACACCCTTCCCATACAGTCTCTGGTCTTTTCACTTGTCCTCCCTGTTATTATATCTTCAGGTCTTTTATTGGTGCCATAGTGTATAGACATTTGTTATGTATTGCATGGGCATATGCAGTCTTTGTCTTTTATAGACTGGCTTAGTTCACTTAGCATTATATCTTTCATATTCATCCACTTTGCATCAAATGACAGGATCTCATTGTTCTTTAGGGCTGAGTAATATTCCACAGTGTATATGTGCTACATTTCTTCTTCCAATTTGGTCATCAGATCTTGGGCACTTAGATTGTCTCCATGTCTTGGCAATTATGAACAGTGCTGCAATAGACAATGATGTGTAAGTATCTTTCTGACTGAATATTTCCTTCTCTTGGGGGGGGGGGTAAGTACAAAGGAGTAGGATTACTGGGTCATATGGTAATTCTGTTTGAGGAATTGCGGTATGGCATTGTTTCCACAGTGACTGTACCAATCTGCGTTCGCACCAGCAGTGTAAGAGGGCTTCCTTTTCACCAGAGCATCACAGGCACTTATCGTTCTTTTGGTCATAGCCATTCTAACTGGAGTTAAAGAGCATCTCACTGTGGTTTTGGTTTGCATTTCTCTTCTAATAAAAGCTGTTGAACATTTTTCATATTTTGGCCACTCATATGTCTTCTTTAGAGAGTGGTCTCTTCAACTTAATTGCCTAGTTTTTAATTTAATTATTATTATTTTGCCAGTGAACTGCTTGAGTTCCCTGTGTACTCTGGTTATCAATCCCTTATCTGAAGCATAATTTGCAATATTTTCTTCCATTCTGAGGGTTGTCTCTCCACTCTAATTACCGTTTCCTTTGCTGTGCAGAAGCTTTCTAGCTTGAAGTAATCCCACTTGTCTATTTTGGAATTGTGGCCTGTGTTTAGGGGTCTTATTTAAGAAATCTTTGTCTACTCCAATGTCTTCAAGTGTTTCCCCTGTGTTTTCCACTGGAAGTTTTTTTTTTTCCTTTTTTTGGAGAGGTTTTTGCTATAGGGTGCGTGCGCTCGCCAGACAGACAGAGAGAGACAGAGAGATAGAAAGCGAGAAATCACCCCCCAGGGGGGATGGCCACGCCGCAATCCCTTCTCCTCCATTCTCCTCCTGGGATCTTGGGCACGCACGCACATGTGCCCGGCGTGAGTTTAAGCCACCGGGTCCAGGACTCGAACCGCGGTTGACTATGTGGGAGTCCAGCGACATAGCCATTACACTAACTGCTGGTCCCCACTAGAAGTTTTATAGTTTGAGCTTTAAATTTACATTTTGAGTTGATTTTTGTTAATGGTGAGAGAGAGGACTCCAGTCTCATTTTTCTGCAGGTTGGTATCCAGTTCTTCCAGCACAATTTGCCAAAGAAACTTTCCTTTCTCCTACTGGACTGTCTTGTGCCCTTTATCAAAAGTCAGTTGGCTGTTATCTTTTGGAATTTATTTATTTATTTGTCTTATATTTTTACATTGAATCAATCATGGTACATTTTTAGAACATACAAATGAACTTTCTCCGCATAAATACACTGTATATTAGTCCAGTAATATAAGAGTGGGTAATAGAGGGGGCAGGGAGGGAAACAATTAAAAAATATATTTTTAATTGGCAAAGAAATTATATTATTTGCTGATGATAATGAATATGGTAATGTCTTTGTCTTGACTGATATGCACTGTGTTCATACTGGGAAAAGCCATGTTGTATACTATAAAGATGTATAGTGATTAAATGTAAATAATAAAGAAAAAATAAAAATTTTTAAGAGGGAAAAAAGATATTCCCACATACCTTATCATCAATAGATAATTCTTTTATTTTTGGGTCTGTTAAATGTTTTGCTTTTTAATTTTTCCCTTTACTCCCCCTCCCCCATTACCCTCTCATTCTGGATTCTCTATTCTATTCCATTGTCCTATATGTCTGTTCTTGTGCTGGTATCATGTGCTGTTATGGTTATCACAATTTTTGCAATGTGTGTGTGTATATATATATATATATATTTTTTTTTTTTTTTTTTGGAGAGGTTTTTGCTATAAGGCATGTCCGCTCACCAGAAAGAGAGAGACAGAGAGACAGAATGTGAGAAATCACCCCCCAGGGGGATGGCCATGCCTCAATCCTTTCTCCTCCATTCTCCTCTCAGGATCTTGGGCACGTATGCACACGTGCCCGGAGTAAGTTTAAGCCACCGGGTCTGGGACTCGAACCACAGTTGACTACATGGGAGTTCAGCGACATTATGCTAACTGCTGGTCCCTTCACAGTTTTTGCAATGTATTTTGAGGTCAGGTAGTGAGCGTCCCCTGACTATTCATTTTGCATAATATTGCCTTGGTGAAATGGGGCCTTTTATGATTCTAGGCAAATTTTATTCATTTTTTTTTCTATTTCTGTGAAGAATGTCACCAGTAATTTGGTTGTAATTGAATTTGTAAATTAATTTGGGTAAAATTGACATTTTGATTATATTGATTCTTCCAATTCAGGAACATGAAATATTTTCCATTTTTGTGTATCATATTTGATTTATTTTTTCAGTTTTTCATTTTATAATTTTCTTTGTAGAGATCTTTCACCTCTTTGGTTATTTTTATTTCACTTTTTTTGCTGTTTGTTTATGTTTTTGTTATATGTTACATGCACTCACCAGAGACAGAGAGAGAAAGAGAGAGGAAAAGTGAGAAAGCACTCTCCAGGGAGGTTGTCCATACCACTTTTCTCCTCCATTTTCATCTTGGGATTTTGGGAACTATCATGTGACAGTGTGTTTCTTAAGCCACTGAGTCCAGGACTTGAACTGCTCTGTCAGTGGGACTAGATGTGGAATTCAGGCCCCTTAGCCATCATACCACTAACTGACCCTCTTTTCTTAGGTTTATACATAAGTGTGTGTGTGGCTATTGTAAATAGGAATGCTTTCTTCAGTTCTACCTCAATCATTCATTGTTGGTGTATAAAAACACTATAGATTTTTGTATATTTATTTTGTACTCTGCAACTTCACTGAATTCATATATTACTTTCATGGATTCTTTTGCATTTTCTATGTATATAATCATGTCATCTGCAAGTGGGGATAATTTCACTTCTTTTCCTACTTGGATGCATTCTATTTTGCCATCTTGTCTGATTGCATTGGCTAGAACTTCCAGTATTATGTTGAAAAGAAAAAGTGGACAGCTTCATCTTGTAAAGCTTCCAAATTTTCTCCATTCAGTATAATGTTAACTATAGGAGATTTTTAGTTACTTAGTAACAAAGCCTTGAACCAGACCAGTCCGCAAAACAGAGCCTCTGTTAGGTCCTGTGATGGATCAGTCCTGGAAATGGGTCTGATTTCAAACATAGTTCAGTGCAGGATCTGAGTTATGTCACCAGGTCTCTTCTCATTCTCAGAGTGACTTTTCTCTGTGGCTGCAGAATGCCCTCAGGGATTTTTGGTTTGTATGTTCCTTGGGGTTCTAGATCCCAGAGAGGATAGAGCCTTTGCTGACTTTCTTGCAATGGATCTGGCCTAGCTGACTGGGTGTGCGTCGTGTGCCTGGCCGGGGAGCAAGCCAAGTCCTAGGCGCACCTCATGGACTGAATAGGCTTCTTAGGGATGCGGGGTACCCAAGAAAGAGTGAACTCTGAGAAGACTGTGTGGAGCACACCTCACTCCTTCTCTAGTCATTTTACTCTAAGATGTAAAATGATCCTCTTCTGTTAGGAACTTGCTCCTTCTTCGGGGTCCTGTAAGATAGTGTCATTTGCACATTTGAGGTTATGAGATCATCTGTCTTTTTCCACGAGTAGAAAATAAGGGTGAGACCAGAGAGGCGCAACTAGCTTTTGATGAATGCTATTTTGCTTAAAGGCTACCCTCATTTAAATTAACTCCTAAAACAACTTTATATGAAAGCAGTGTCGTATCTGTTGCTTAGTTGAGGAAACAGGATCCATGAAGGGTCACACGGCTTGTACGTGGCAAAGCCACCATCTGAAACCCAGTACCAGGCTGTCTCTCGGGATGATCATTTATTCATCTTCATAACTGCACCTCACAGTGCCTGGAGCACTCTAAGAAGTCAATGAGTATGTGCTGAATGGAGGAAGGAGGACAAGCAACAGAGACAAGTGACGGTTAACTTTGCCTTTCCAGAGTCTTCCAGACGGCTACAAACACTCGGGTAATTACGAGATACTGCCGTCCATTTCTTGAATTCCGATTTTGTTCGCACACGCCTTCTCCTGGGCATTCCTCGTGAGTCTGTAGAAAATGCTCAGGTTCCATGGTGAGCCCTTATTGACAGTGTGAACTGCCAGTGATGTGCTCTGTTTTTGGATCTGGGCATTATACCCATAGCCCCAGAGGCAAAGTCAGCTGCAGAAGGTATGGGGCTGTGGTCTTGCAGAGCTTGGGGGCCTGTTTTGCAGGGAGGGAGACTGGGACCCTAGAGCTTTGTGTTCTAGTATAGATTACCAGAAAAAATACAGAACACGCAATTAAATTTGAATCTCAGATACATTTTTATTATATTTCCCATGCTGTATTTGGGGCATACTTAGCTTTAAAAATTGTTTGTCTTTTACTTGAAATTTAGATTTCCCTTTTCCTTCATTTACTTGCTATATTGGTACTCTTATTCTGCGGAGAAGGCTAGACTCTGGGCTCTTTGGGGCTCCCAGACACCTAGCGTTAGAGATTCTTGACTCTTAAGCACCATCCTTGACAGCAGCCAATTTTAGAGCCTGTAAAAATGATTCCTTCTGGGCCAGTCGGTGGCATGAAGATTAAGGCACTGGATTCCCACATGGCCAACTGCACGGTTCAAGTCCTTGACTTGATGACTTGGAGAACACACTGGGCGTGTGTGTGTGGCCAAAATCCCGAAAGGAGAATGCAAGAGAAGGGATTGCAGTCATCACTCCTGGGGGCTGACCTCTCTCTCTCTCTCTCTCTCTCTCTCTCTCTCTCTCTCTTTCCAGCAAGAGCACATGCCCTATATCAAGAAGAAAAGATGACACCTCAGATAGCCCAAAGCTTCCCCTTTGCTACTGCTCAGGATGAGGCTCTGACTACCTTTTTTTTAGAGAGAGACTTTTGGTATAGGGTGTATCGACTCACCTAAGAGACAGAGACAGAAAGCAAGAAATCACCCCCCCCAAAGGGGGATGGCGACACCACGATCCCTTCTCCTCCATTCTCCTCTCGAGATCTTGGGCACACACACATGTCCGACTTGAGTTTTTAGTTGTCGAGTCTGGTACTTGAACTGCAGTCAACTACGTGGGAGTTCAGCGACGTAACCATTACACCATCTGCTGGCCCCTCACTGACTCTTACACAACAGTGGGAAAGTCATTCAGGGGCTCCTGCCTTGTGTCTATGTGGCACTTCTTCCCATAGGACCCGTGTTCAACACAGCAATCTGGAATAGCTCCAACTCGTAGCTTTCTGCTCAAACTCTACCCCACCCTTCACAGTCCATTTGGAAAACCTCCCGGTCCATGGAGCCTTATCCATGCTCTGTTGGTCTGAGATTGTCCATTTGGTACCTTGCGACCATTTCTTCTTTATAATTTATGTAAGAAGCAGTGTTGTTAAGTTGACATTTGAACCAGGAGATTCTCTCTTGCTTCTGTAACCTGTGTTCAGAGAAGGTGAACTCACCTCCACTGCTTGGTTTTCTCATATGTAGAACGGAGCTGATGGTACCTACCAGGTAGCACTGTGCCGAGAATTCAATGAGAATGAATACTAACCATCTTGTCTGGGGCTGGGTCCTAGCACACACGGAAAGCTCTCAGCTTCATGTCTGTTGACCTCCCTGTAAAAGCCAGGCATGCACATGCCCATGATCGGGGCTGCCTGAAGCCGGAGGTAGATATTGGCATGGGGTCCTTGCTGGGAGTACGCTCCCGGCTTTCCCACTCACGACTGAAACAAGTTATTTACATATATATATAAAATAACAAAGTGCTTATCCACAGATTATCTTTAATTTTTTTGTTTTCTTTTTCACATTTCTGTGAACAGCTTTTTACCACACTGATTTTAATTTAGATTGTATTCAAATAATCTGTGCATCAGTCTCAAGAACTTTGAATTTCATAGGGACAGAATGTAGCCCCAAATAATATAAACTCTGCAACCATCTTGCCTTGCATACGGCAGGTGCTTAATAAAAAACAGAGGACTTGAATTCAATATTTCCTTATACTTTTAGCTGAATGGCAGACCTCTTGTTTTCTAAAAGAAGCATTTGAACAGACACACGGTTTTAAATCTGTTCCACACACTCCCTGGGAAATGCAATGACGTGTCAATTAGACGGTTGATTATGCAACGAATATATAATTTTCATATTCATAAAGCAATCATCTATTATCAGGACTTCTTCATTTAAATGAAAAGAATCCTTTATGTAGGAAGTTAGTAAATTACTTTTACATCAGAAGAGATGGTATGCATTTTCTTTTAGACATCCAAATCTTAATTGGAGCCTTCTTGGCTTCCAAGGATGCATCTATGTGAAAACTGTTGCTGCAGGATGGTTTGCTTTTCAATAAAATGAAGTTGGTAAGCAACAAACCTACATGGACAATGAAAATCACAGGTTACCTATAGGCAGTGGACACTTGGCATGGCTTTCCCTTTTATTATTTAAAGGAATCTGCCAAGACAGAGCTGTCTTCGTTATTCTATGTTCAGATGTACAAAGGCGTAACTGAGGGTAGGGGTTAAGCCATTTCTTGGAGGTCAGGACTTCTGAGTAGCACGTTCAGTGTCCCTGGAGTCCTGGGGAAGAAGGTTGCAGGATTAGGGGCTCTTGCTGGGGCTTAGTGTCCTGGGGTGCACAGTCTCCCTGGGCACCACATCCTTCCTCCGTGTTTGTGTATGCATGTGCAGGGTGATGTCAGATTTCGGTTTGACAATACACGGGTATTTGCCAAACAACAAGGGAGAGGCATCCCACTTGTAGGGACCAGCACAGGCAAGACAGAGAGGGTCTGAGGCATGGCAAGCTGTCAGACTGCATTGCAGAGCTGACATGATGTGAGTCAGATTTTTCACTGCCCTGGCTGTCAGGCTGAACAACTTGAACTTTATTATGTCCCAGAGCAATCACCTTCGTAATAATAATTAACATTTCTAATGCAATTCACAGTTTACAGAGTGCTTCTGAAGCTCTCAGGATTCTCCCAACTGTGCTGTGTGGCTACACGGCCAATAAGTGATCCAGCTTCCCTCTTCTGAAACCTCTTGTGGGCCCTGGCTGTGCGAGCTGCCTGCTGCTGGGCTCCCTGCAGCATGTGTGCCTGTGTCCAGTGCTCGCCCCTGGGGCTGTGACCCAATGTGCACAGAGGGTGCATGCACCCTCCCCACCTGGGGCTCTCCTGTCTTCTCAGAGCTCCTCTCAGGGCAGGGTCATAGAATACTCTGATACAGGAATAAACAAATGCATGGACGTGCGGTTACCCCCTGCGTTCTTTAAGTGATACACACGCCACACGCTCCCTGAAATCAGCCTGTCAGCTCCCTCCACCCATCACTCTAGCCTCTCTCCCTGCAGTGATGGAGACGTGAGTCGCCTTTTGAGGCACTGGCTTTGCTTAGTGTGAGGGCAGGGGGACTGGCAGGAGGTGCGTGGGCTTCAGGCACACAACTCACTCATTGCTTTGCGATGGTCAGGGCTGAAGGACCTGGACATGGACTTGAGGTCACATTTGCATTTGCTGGCATGCCCAGGGCTAGAGTCCCTGCTCCTGGGAGGAGACCACAGAAGGGAGGGAAACTGCAGCCCCCCCACAGAGCTCCTCTTCTCAGGATTGGGCAGGGGGATGTTACAGTCTTGACCATTTGTCTTACAGGTAAGGAGGACATTCCGTGGAAAGGAAGCGTGGTTGACTTTGGGACAATGGCAGAGGGATAAAAGGCATCGAAGGATTGTACGTTATAGCTTCAACAGATGACACAGGAAATGTGTTTCAGCTCCTTTTTTTTTGGTTTTGTTTTGTTTTTGGTTTTGTTTGCTTGTTTGTTTCTAGAGAGAGATTTTTGCTATAGGGTGCATGTACTTTCCAGAGAGACAGAGAGAAACAGAGAGACAGAAAGTGAGAAATCACCTCCCGGGGGAATGGCCACATTGCAATTCCTTCTCCTCCATTCTCTTCTCAGGATTTTGGACATGTGTACACATGCAGCCAGCATCAGTTTTAAGTCACCAGGTCTGGGACTCGAACCGTGGTCGACTATGTGGGAGTCCAGCAACAAAACCATTATACCAACTGCTGGTCCCTTTCAGTTCTTTTTCTATTACTGTTTTTGAGCATGGATGGGAGCATAGATGGGGTAAACTTGAGTCTAGTCCATTTGTCCTCTCTCGAGGGATATTAGCCCACACACCATCTGATGTCGAGCGTGCCTCATACCACGGACGGGGGTTGGCACCGACATACCTTCTCTGGTTGCATTCAACCCTACATGCATGTCCAACCAGAGTCCTGGGCTGGAAGGAGCCTTCCTTCATTCAGGGCATGTGGCTTGGGCCAGGTTCGCAGAGACATGGAGGTGCCCTGACAGGTGACATGAGCGAGATAGCCTTTGTCTGTGGGTCCTCGGGGAAAGTTTGCAGGAAGGAGGTTGTGTGGGGCTAGCCCCAGCTTTGTGTTTCCTGGCCTGACCCAGGGTGCTGCTGTGCCTGGGGACGAGCTCCCAGCTGCTTTTGGTGAGGGCCACGTCAGAGCACAGGCCGAAAAAGTAAATGGTTTCCGTCTTCCGTTTCCCAGAGCTCTACTGTTGCGAGATGTTCGTACCTGGCTAAGTCTGACCTCTCTGTGCTTAAGTTTCGTCACTTGTAAAGCAGGGATGGTAATATCTACCTCGAGGGTGGCCACGGGGGTGGAGGAAGATGCTGCGTGTGAAAGGCCACCCTCAGCATTGGGAACCAGGAAACGGACTGTGATGACGCCAGGGATCATGAGTGGAGCTCGCAGTTTTGCTTTGTTTTCTGAGGAAGAAAAGAGAAAGGGAGACCCTTAAATCACACATGTACAAACGTGCCACACGGGACGCCCTCACAGACCACCACCCCACCTTGCCTCGCAGTGTGTCCACACATGTCAGAGCACCCAGGAACACCCATTTACAAAGAATCCCCCTCAGTTTGGCCTGGGAGGAGCATGGGACCCAGGCTCAGTGACCTGTCCTCCACACTGTCATGGAGGCGGTGTGCTGCCACACAGAACAGGCTCAGTGGGCTCAGGCAGGAAAAGACAGGAGGATCCTGAGCCAGGCCAGACATGCTACCCCCCACCTGGCGTGTGCTTCCACCTCTCCCTAACACCCCCGGGGCCTGGAGAGCTCCCGTCCAGCCAGTCCCAGGGCTCTGCCATCCTCACCTCCTCTCACATGCTTGGCAGTCACCCACGCATCCAGCACCTCTCTGGGTTCTGTGCAAACATGGCCTCCTCCATGCAGCCTTGTGGGCCATGCGAGGCCATGCCTGCCCCAAGGTCCATGGCTGGAGCATTCTCCTGTGACCTGACCTTTCCTGCCAGGCAGATGGTGAGGGCAGAAAAAGTCTGACCCTGTCCTTGCTTCCCTACGGCTCTGCACCATCCAGTCTCGCCACAAAGTATCTGCTGGAGCCTCCTCACAAATGCCCGGATGTTCCCACCAGCCAGAACTGCTCTCAGCTCCTGAGAGATCCAAACAGCTGACGCCTCCAGGTTTCCTCTGGCTGGAGTCCCACGGTGCTCCCAGGAAGCTCATGCTTCAAGGCTCAGTTTGAACATCAGCTCCTCTGGAGAGACCCCTTATCCTCTCCATGCAGAGGCTCCTCCCACAACCCAGGTGCCGTTGCATGGTTTCTGTTGCTTCTTAGCCCATGTGGCTCGTCTCTGGGCTTGGGTTGGTTTTAGATGAGCCACCCACTGAGACTCAGAGACAGAGGCCTCTTAGCAACCTCGCTCTCTTTTGGGGCTCCTTCTCTCCTTCCGGTGTCTCAGGGATGCAGTTCTCAAACCCCATCCCTGCAGGCCAGTTCTCCATGCACCTCTGGGCCCCTGTCCTTGCCATTCAGTAGAGGTTCTTGGCGTCCATGGCAACTCTGTTACCCCCTCCTTCCCCTGTCCTGACTCTCTGACTGGCTGGCTCTGAGGCTTTTCTTCACCGAAAGTCCTGCTCACACTCTGGGAGGTTTCAGTAGCCCAGGAATGACTCCCCTGACCTGCTGGCCTTTCTAGCAGTGTGGGACTAAGGGTCAATGTACAGACCTTGAGATCAGAGAGATCTGGAATGAAATCCCATCTCAGAAATGTCTCAGCTGGGCTAGGCACCTCGTCTCTCTGAGCACCGGTTTTTGTTCTATAAATGGAGATAGTATTGGGTAGAACCTGTCTTGTTATCTCTTTGTGCAGGGCAGATGCTGAGAGCGAGATAGTAAAGCCTATCCCTTCAGCTGCTTCACCACAGCCCTAGTGCCTCCAAATCTTGCCACAAAACTTCCTTCCACTTCCCTCCCCTGATGTCACTCAGGGTTTATCTAGCCCCAAGCCACCCCAAAGCCTGGAATACTCCACTCCAACAAGCATTAACCCAGACCTGTTCTTCCTGACCATGTTTGTTTTCAGATTCCTCTTTCCCTCTTCTCTTTTCTACACCTGCTTATTATTTTAATTTCACAGACATCTCCCATTTCTTTACTCTCTCCCAGTCAATCCCAATCCATTTCTTCAACCAGTGTCTCGTAATTACCCTTAACACGTAGATCCCCGAGCTCCCCACTTCAGTCCTGCTAGACCCCTCTGGAATCTAAGTCACACCCCAGTGACCTGCTTTTACCTGTTACGTCAAGCTGTCACCATGTCCCCTATCACTTATTCTTCTCTTATCCAATGCATATTTCGTGTTTTCCTCAAACCCCAATTATAATTCCAAATCTTCTTCTCTAGGCGGGCAAGCCCTCCTTCCACGTCACAAATAAAATAAAACCCTATCAGGCAAGAGTATCTACTGCTTCCAGATCTCCATCACCTTTAAACATGTCCCACTCTCTTTCTTTCCCATCCTGTCTCTGCAGAGCAGTGCTCATTCCACCGGTTCCAGGGTAGCATTTCGCAGGGCAGGGTAATGCAATCGTTTCCTCCTGCCTCCGTTAGGGTCCTCCCTTGCTTTTAGCAGCAGATTTACCATTTCTGGCCCCTTTCTCTGAGTTTAGAAACAAGCCCTAGTTGTTTCAGTCGTGCAAAGCATCTCTCTTTTATCTCTGGTGCCTCCCTAATAACTTCACCCTTCCCTTTAGCCACTGACTCAATAACTAAAACTCTTCCGACAAGGAGTATGTTAAATGTCCCAGATGAGTATACACTTGAATAAGAATTCAAGACACAGATACATTATTATTGTGCAAAATAATGCACAGAAGTGAAAAGAGAGGAGACTGTACAATTCGTTTTAAGTGGATAGTGTAACCTTGGCTCTACAACAACACAAAGCTGGCAGAAGCCAAGAAAATCATATCCAAATATCATTCATAAACATAATAAAAGAGTTCTAAATAAAACACTGGCATTCCAAATAGAACAGTGTTTGAAAAAGATAGTGCATTTTGACCAATTGGGGTTTATTCCAGGGAAGTAAATTTATTTCAATATTATGGAGCATGTTAATATAATCTATGCTATTAACAAAAGTGAGCAGTATAATCTTTTCCTTATCTTAATAGATGTAGCAAAGCATATTTGATAAAATTTCAATAACTTTTTATTATTTAAAAAGTTGAGGAACATATTCCGCAGGGGAAATAATGTAATGATGTATATTATATTAAATTATTCGGGTGGCTTCTCTTTCAAATCACAACCAAAGTAAGACTGCCCATTAGCACTTCCTCTACACTAGGTTCAGCCAGGAAACTGCAGCAGGGTAGAGAAATACTTTATATAAAACACAAAAAGGACAAATCAAAACGGTTAGGGTAGGTAGGTAGTCCGATGTGGGAGGGGAGGCAGGATCCAGAGGTCTGTGGGCACAGCCCAGGGTAAATGCCCCAAACCGCCCTACTGCAGTTTGCAGGAGCGAACATCCGGCTACTCAAAATAGGGGGCAGCACAAGGGTTTAAGGATTCTGGAGCATGCTCAGCATTGAGCTAGATTGCCTTCAAGTACCTTTTAACTCATTAACGTATCATTTGCATCAACACAGGGGAATTAGCATACAACAGGTTCCAGCAGAGCACAAGCTAAAGTGAGAAGGGAGTGGCCGAGATAGGAGAGCACACTATGTAAGGCTGGCCTGGCGGCTGTTCTCAGGGCCCTCTACCTCTCAGGAGTGTACTCTCGCTTTCATTTTCCCTGGCTTTGAACTTCCATCTCACTCTGCTTTCAAGCTTTGTTGTTCCCCTCTAAGACTGTCTCTTGCCTGAATTCTTTCTTCTGAGAAGATAGGAGCTGAAGCATTTGTCTCTGTGCTAACACAATTATTATTCATAGATAACACAACTTTCTAAATAAGGAGTCAAATTAATCTATAGAAAAATTATTAGAATTTGTAAGAAATTATAGGAATCGGGCTGTTGTTGTCTGAATGTGTTTGCCCCTCCAATTTGTATGTTGAAATTTAATCTCAAAGGGTGATATGAATGGCCTGTCCAAGGGTTTTGGGGAGATGATTAGGTCATGCATGGAATTAGTGTTCTGATAAAAAAGGCCAGAGGGACCTGGTTGCCCTTTCCTCCATATGAATTAAAGTAAAAATTATAAAATTGTATTGCATTAGAAGGCTGAAATAAATATTCAGTAAATTTCATAAATATGTCAATCATCCTCAAATTGTTCTATAGAACAATACAATTCTAATTAAAAAAACTTAAATGGTGTTGTCATGAAACTTAACAAAGACAATTGTAAAATTTGAAGGAAGAAATCTTAATCCTATTCATTCCAAATTCCTACAGACTAATGCCGTCAAAAGTAACTGACATACCCTAGGGAAGAAGCAGGTATATGTCAATACCATACCAGGTAATAAGGTTCATTCTAAAACTATGGGAATATAAAGAGAGGCAAATCCTTTAGAGGAGGAAGAAAACTATATTAACAGCAGCATAGGGAACCTAGTTTCAGCGGCTGGCCAGCAATGAACAGTGCTGGTTCACTGGACAAAAGATGTAAAGGAAAAAGCAAAGGCTTACACTCACCAACGAATCATATCGGTGAAGGTCTTCATGGCTTCAAGGTAGAAAAATGCTCACAATGAGCACAGAATAAAGTGAAGATTTACAAAGTACAAATATAAATGTGACATGAACCCAAAAAACTCTACTCATCGAGAGACACCATGGGAATGCAGATTAGACAAGAGCCACAAGTTGTGAGAAAGTGTTTGAACAGAAAATCCTAAAAGGTACTATGAGTATATAAAGAGCCCATACAAATCCACTTGAAAAAAGAAAAATGATCGATAATAAAAATGTACAGAGTATCAAGCATTTCAGAAAACAGGCACCATGAATGGGAGCTAGACATGTGAGGAGATCCGAGCATTATTTCTAATAGAAACCAATACCAACAGAAGCCACTGACGAACGTCAGGCCATTTCCCATTCATTAGATTACAAAGTCCAAGATATTGGAAAAACGTGTAGCCATGGGAAACAGGTACCTTGCTGATGCAAGTGTTAAATGATGCAGTTGTGGCACTGCCCAGGAAATTGAAACACGCATGTACCTTGTGACTCAGCAATTGCCCTCCTGAATATACAGGGACGTGGGCACAACTTTATCAGCAGATACATACATGAAAATTCATAGTGTTTGTTTTATTTTTAAAAATTGCCATAGTGTGTATGCACTTGATGGGGAGAGAGAGAGAGAGAGAGAGAGAGGAAGTACGAAAGTACCCCCAGGGGGATAGCCATGCCATAGTTCCTTCACCCCCTTTTTCCCTCAGGATTTTGGGAATGTATACATGTATGTCTTTCAAGCTGCTGGGTCTAGGACTTGAACCACAGTCAGCCTGTGGAATTCAGCTGCCATAACTACCATGCCACTGGCTGGCCTGATAACATTCTTGTTGCAATTAGTGTGTGCACATGGATGCATGCACACATACACTCACATACGGGAAATGACCCAAACATTCCTTAAGAGCAGATCCAATCAATGGGTTCTGCATTATTCTTATAATGAAATATTATGCACCGAAAGCAATGAGTGCATTTGTAACTGCTAATATCAACAAGACTGACTCCCAAACACGTTAAATCGATCTAGAACAGTATGTGCATGTTTGTGTATAATGTCATTCCTTTGTCTAAAGTAACTAAATCATTTTAGGTCATTTTATGTGACATATACTTGCAGTGAGTTAAACTGTAAAGCATGGGACTGAAGAACAAAATTCAGAAGTGTCAACTGGTGAGGTATAGAGTACAGAACAAGATGAGAAAAGGGCACACACAGCATCTCGGGCAGTAGGTGTGTTCTTGTTCTTAGACGGAGTCCCGTGTATCTGTCTCCTTTATTGTAGTAATAAACATGTATGTGCTCTCCCTCTCCTCTTTCCTCTGTCTCCTCTCTCTGTCTACACACACACACACACACACACAGAGACAGAGAGAGAGAGAGAGAGAGAGAGAGAAACATATATATTCTTTATTTCATAACTTTAAAAAGCTCCTTATAATGATAGGAAATGCATTTGCTTATATACAATTAAAAGAACAAACATTGATATGATACAAGGGTAAAATATTTGACCTGAGTTTTATGTTGAATTTGTACCTTTTGCATTCTAGACAACAAAGTCATTGAGTGGGTTGGAAAGCAGTCTGATGGCACAGTGAGTGTCAAAATGAGAAGGACTTCAGTGTTCGTCTTACAAACTCCATCCATCATAGAGATGAGCAAATTGAGGCTCCGAGGTCCGAGTGATTTCCACAAACCCACTGAGCTCATCACGAGGACACTGAGCACTAGAAACAAGTGTCAGGGCTCCTGTCTGCGTGATTCTCAGGAGGTCATTGCCCAGTCACTGAGTATTTCATGGGTGAACTCTCAGGTATCGTGGCCAAAGAGGCAACCCAAGCCTACAGGAGTCTGGAAGGCATAGGTCTCAGTCATACAGGGTGCCTGTTAGGTGCCGGGCTCCATGCCGGGCACCTGCATACTCTGGTGTCATTAACCCCCTGGGCCTCCCTACGAGGGTAGTGCTCCCATTACACTACTCAGAGAAGGGACCGAGTCTCAGGGAGCAAGAGCATGGGTACTTGATGCTCAAAATAAATTCTTCCCTCTTTTTAATCACCAAGGGCAGGACTTAGAACAGGCCTGACGTTTCTGCAGGTAGGAATGATACTGAAGTCTCAAACATTTCAACTGAGATAAGTGAGAATGCCCTGGTCAATTCCCAAGGCTCTTTATAGAAGGAAAACACTGTCTGCAAAGTATGGTAGGCATTTGATGTAATGATTCACCAGCTAAAGAAGATGTATGCGTACATTTACAGTATACGTGTACATATGTGTGTAAAATCTATTGAGTTGAAAACTGGTGTCATTGTTTTTCCAGCATAGTAAGGGAATTTATTTTTAATGCCATCATGTCTGCTATCAGCTCAATAAAAACCCCCACTTCTTATTTTCAAAGTTGATGACATTCTCAGACACACAAATGACTCGCTTGTTACCAGTGTATCTTTTTTATTTTCAATAGTGAATCAAACTTTTCTCAGCAGTAAAGAGATGGACATCGTGATGTGTGATAAATAGACATAAATTATGTGTTCAAAATTCTCTCAGTCATTCATTATCTAAGTCTTCATTGGGAGTTTTCAGAGTAGAAGACCCTGCAACAGGCATCCCCACCAGGGTTTCACACCACGCTCTCCCCAGCCTCAGCCAGCCCGGATCGCAGGTGCACTCCAGAGAGATCTTGGGATGTGGACGCAGGACCTCCTCTTGTGGGTCCCCCGTTGCATTATTGCCCTACCCCCAGAGCTGCACCAAAGTCTGCCATTTAGGGGCCAACTCCATAGTGCAGCAGTTAGGTGATACACAGGCGCCAGATCCCACACGACTGATGAAGGTCAAAGTCCTGGCCTTGGAGGCCTGAAAAACATGCCAGGTGCACCACATGCACAGGATCCTGACAGGAAGAGAACTTGGAGGAAAAAGGACTGTGGCATAGCCAGACCTGTGGGAGAATGTGTTTGCTCTCCATCCCCCACACACATAAGCACACCCCCTGACATTTAAAAAAAAAAACAACTTTTTTTTTTGTAGTTTATTTCTTTTCTTATTTTCAGTTGCACAATAGAGAGAGACAACAGTGCCCACTGTCACCTTACGCAGAGTGGCACATGGCTTCGGCCCACTTGGCTTTGACTTTGGTGAGGGCTCAGCCACGTGGTCCCACCTAGCTACAGGGCGGGCTGCCCAACACAGGTGGCTGCACAGCTGAAAAAGAATGGCTGCCAGGATGGAGAACTTGCCAGGACACCTTCCACAGCTAGTTCTCGTGAAAATCTGCAATGGGGAGACCGATGCTCAGAAAGATTATTTGTCATGCAAAAGATAAAGTGGCTAGAGTTGGGGTCAAGCTAGTCCCTTGGATTTCAAGGTCCATGTGCATTCCATGACAACACTGCTGGTCTTCAGGATGCAGTGGAAGGCAGGTGCAACACTTCCCACATTTGAGGGTGTGTAGCCAGAATGTATTGAGCCGTCCATTTATAGTGACCTTCGTCTTTAACAGGAAAATGATTCCGCTTCACTGAGGTTTTACTGTAGGCTTGACAATGTACCCTAACTCAGTTCGTATTTTGGTTGGTACCTGTGCTGCCTGACTTTGAGCCATGCTTTTGAGGACCACATGGTGTCCAGGACTTGACAGAGGTTCCCTTCCTCCAGCCTAATGGGACATACAGTTTCTTTCTTTTTCTTCTTTCTTGCTTCCTTTCTCTCTTTCTTCTTTCTCTCTCTCTTTCTTGCTTTTTTTTCTTCCTTCCTTTCTTTCTTCTTTCTTTCTGTACCTAGCTAACTGAATTTAAGATGACCAAGTATTTCAATTAAACTAATCCTGACAAATTGAACAGATGTTTTTAAAAGAACACTGAAAACCATGACATAAAACACACACACACACACACACACACACACACATGCAAAGATTAGCAATGGATGTACATATAATAAAACACTACTGAATAAGAAGAAAAATTCAAATAAGCACTTTTTCCCAGAAATCCACTGCTGGCCCAAGCATCATTGAAAAGCAAAACTGATCTAATCATATCTAACAAATATTGACCTATTAAAAAATCAATAATTTTATTTGAAGTTGGATTTACATTTATTATCATTCACTACAAAACGGGCCCTCAATCTACTCTCTAGTTTTACGCTTCTCAGCTGGGGTCAATGTTGCACCCCCCCAACCCCCGAGACTTTGTTGGTGTCTAGAGAACATTCTGGTCATCACACCGTGGGGGAGGGTGACACTGGCCCCTAGTGGGGAGAGGTCAGAGGTGCTGTGGAGTGTCCTGCAATGCCTGGGGCAGCCCTCAGGACAAAGAATCACGAGGCCCTCACTGTCCACAATGGACGAGCAATCCTGCGTGCTGGATACTGATAGTAAGACAAGCAAGTCAATATTTAGTGAGACATAAATATTTAATTGGTAAGTATAAACCACACAGAAAATGAAAACGAAGCCCACATCAGATGTGGTGGTAGCAGCAGGGACTACCTGCCCACGCGGTGGCTTGGCTCTGCTCACTGAGTGCATGCGGTCCACTTTGCCTCGGTGTTCTCACGGCAGGGTCGTCGCAGGGCAGCGGCGAGGATGCAAGGAGCTCCTTCATAAAGCGTTCCAAATAGTGCTTTAGGAACTCTACGCAGCTGTTTCTGCAGCCTGTCACCTGTGGCCCAGTGGAGCACTGGTAGGGAAATGGAGTGGAATACACGCTGGCCTCTGGCTGCACTGCTATGCCACTGAAGAAATATTCTTGTTGAAAACCCATCTCAAAGCACAAGGCGTTGCCCTCCTCTTAACACCCACCCTCGTCCCTTCTGCCAAGTGGGCCCGCTCTTAGGTGAACTGCTCCATCATTTCATCAGCAAGTCAAAGTAAACACAGCCACTGAACAACGAGCATAAATGCAAAGAAGTTTAGGGCAAACTTTTGATGTTTTGTTAGCAGGCAAGACAAGACAGTACACGAGAAGAAAATCAAACCCAGATTTATTCAAATGTTTAAAATGCATCGAACATCGACATGTTCCAGATACTCATGTGCAGAGGGTTGGATAAAGAAAATTAAAGAACTGGATTCAAAGATTTATCAGCCTAGTGTGGGAAATACACTTTTATATCAACAATTGCACGGCAAAGTTCTGAGTATGTGGGAGGCTCAGAGGCAGCTCTGGGAGGACAGATTCTGAGACCGGTCTGAGGTTCCGTGCAGGAAGTGACACGGAGACAAAGGTGTGTGAGGTGAGTCCCTAGACATGCTAGGCCTCCTGGGGCCTCCCAGGAATTAGGAGCAGCTTCTTACTGCCCCACATGAGTGGCGAGCAGGGCTCGGATGACTCTGATGGCAGGGCCTCACGGTGGAGCTTATTCTGATCATCCAGAATCACTCTTGAAGGATCTTAGGAGGAAGATAGGAACGAAACTGTGTTTGTAAAAAAATCAACATAGTGCGTACAGGTGAGGGGGACAAAACTGAAAATGGAAGACCAGCTAAGACATTCAGCTTCTTCATGGGGCCAGCAGGTGGTGCAGCGTTTAAGGTGCTGAACTCCCACGTGACCAACTGCGATTCAAATCCTGGACCAGGTGGCTTGAAAATCACACTGGGCACAAGTGCATGCATGCCCAAAATCCTGGGAGGAGAATGGAGAAAAAGAGATTGCAGAGCGGCCACCCCCTGAGGGGTGAATTCTCACTTTCCTTCTCAATGTCTCTCTGTCTCTCTCCAGTGAGTACATGCACCCTATGGTAAAAACCTTAAAGGAAAAAAAAAAAAAAAGAAATTCAGCTATTTCAGATAAGAACCAGGACATCCTGGGCCACGGTGGTGGCTCAGGGAGTGGACAGATAGGAAAGTACAACCGATAAACTTGGCACAAGCACTTCTATTTCTCCAACCCTTCCCAGCACTTAAATGGCAATGGCTCACATGTGCATAACGCTTACTGGGCATGAGTCACTGTTCTGAATTTTAACCCATTTAAATCAGCCATATAAACTTCAATCCATTTAATCTTTACCTAGAAGGTACATCTTATTATCATCCTCATTTTAGAGGAAGGGAGACTGAGTTACAATTAGGCCAAGTTGAATCTTCCAGGACTGACAGTAGAGGGCAAAGCCAGACTACGAGGCCAGGCATGTCGCCTCAGTCTGTTTTCTTCAATCTGCAGGAAGTGAAGTTTCCTTCTCCTGGGGCTCTCACTCCTCCCAAATTGTCCTAAAACCACAGGAGACTTGCACAGCCCCAAAGGACAAGTATTATACATTTATTATTTTTTTAATTTGGCAGAAAGCACATATACCCACTGAATAGAGACAGAGAGTAAAGGGAAAGTGAGACAGTACTGCCCACGGGGGCATTGTCATGACACGCCACGATCCCTTCCCCATCATTTCTCCCTCCTTTTGGCATTTTGGGTACACACACACATGCACCCAGCATGTTTTTTCAACTGGCAGGTCTGGGACTTGAACTGCTAGATCAGCAATGTGGGATCCAGCTGTCTTAACAGCCAAGCCACTGGCTGGTTCAGTGGCGGCTCTTCTCATGTTGCCCTGACACGCAGGACTGCAGAAGCTGAGAAGCGTTTCACAACAGTTGCTTCTTTCTGCCACAGGATGTCACCACTGAAGACGTGCCTTCCACACGAAGACAGCTGCGACTCTGCTTCATGTTTTGCTCTCCCTGACGGGGCTCAGGGAGGGTGACCTCAGCCCATCCAGGAACCGAGCGCAGCCGCGAGCACCCCTGCCTCATGCCTCCTGCGTGTCTCCAAGCTGCCAGCTCTTTCAAATGGGCTGTTCCATCCCAGCTGCTCCAGATCCCCGGGGCTGAACCAAGCATGGTTCAGAACCAATGTCCTGTCCTATCCGCAACTGCTCACCCAAAGGCATCAAGCTAAGATTACACCCGTTTCTTCAGAAGCATCACCATCCCTCGCCTCTTGATGAAGAAGATAAAGAATAATCTCTCCTGGGGCCCCTGTCATGGGCGATTTTGAGAGTCATTTGGGTGGTAGAATTGACAGAGTTGGTATTTAATTAGAGGTGTGGGAGATAAAGGGAGCAGATAGCACGAGAGAGAGGGAGAGAGAGCAGGGGGCCTAGGGTGAGGTTAGGCTGCTGGCTCTGGGATTTGATGGGCAGTGGGGCATTCCCGGGAGGGAGGACTAGCAATGGGGGTTGTTTCTGCCTTGAGTCTGTCCTCCCTAGACCCACCACGGGAAGGCTGGGACTTTTCTTACTACAGCTCAGGCAGCCCCACCCTGTCCTGGGCCTCTCCTACACCTGAGGATGCAATAACTTGGAGCAGGCCTGCATGATGCCGGCCCATGAGAAAGGCATTGAGGGACGGGTTCTCTGCGACCAGGGGCATACTTGAGCTGGAAGACTGGTGGGTGCTATGCTGATCAATCCATGAACAGTGTGAAGAGGGAGACTGGACAGTGCTGACTCAAATGCTTCTGGCCACGCAGAGAGCAGGAGGTGGGAGCAGGCCCTGGGACATACACTGCATTCGAGGTTGCCAAAAGGATCATTGAGATTCTAGTCACAGTGTACACACACACACACATTCACTGCACATACACATACACACACATGCATGTGTGATTTATTTGGGGTTCAGAAACTAAAATGTTTCATATAAGTGTACATGGACAGTCTCCTCCTCACCTGTTTTTCTACCTCTCCCCACACCCATAGCTAATATCCGCTTCTCCAGGTTCTCACGTGGTCTTGCATTAATCATATGTTTATGCCAATGCAAGCAAATAAAAATACACATGCATGTCTCTCTGTTTCACAAGAGTTATTTTTAATTTTTTTTGGAGAGGTTTTTGCTATAGGGTGTGTGTGCTCGGCAGAAAGACAGAGAGAGACAGAGAGATAGAAAGCGAGAAATCACTCCTCAGGGGGGATGGCCATGCCGCAATCCCTTCTCCTCCATTCTCCTCTCGGGATCTAGGGCATGCATATACATGTGTCTGGTGTCAGTTTAAGCCACTGGGTCCGGGACTTGAACCATGGTCAACTACATGGGAGTCCAACGACATAGCCATTATGTCAACTGTTGGTCCACACAAGAGTTATCTCTAACCACAGTCCTGTTTTCTGCTAAGCACATCATGGAGCTCTTTTGTCCAGGTGGTTGAAACGATCTTAGTACCAGTAAGGCTCGTGCTGCTGACCCATCTCCCTTTCCAGGGACAAGAACATATGGAAAGGAATGCCAGGGGCCTGTGTTAGCTTTCAAAACTGAGTTTGCACAAGAAGGCAATGCCGATGGCAAAATAAATGCTGCATGATCTTGATTTCAGTTCAAGGGCAAACATTTAAAAATAAAGACATTCATTTTCTCATGGAGAAATAATCGTGTATTTACCATTCACCAGACACTCACTGAGGGTTTGAGTTGTCCTGGGCTGAGGCTGTGGGGAGGAAAACAAAATGGACAGATCAGGGCCTTCACCCTCTGGCCCTCTGGTCCCAACAGCAGGCGCATGGCTTCTCTGCCTGCAGCCTTAATAATACCGGCCCCACTCGCTGTCACACACGATTCCACTAGAAGGACCTTCCCACCATGCCGACCCATGTCCTCAGGGTGGTCTAACCCCTTCACCTGGATCCCAGTGGACGAGCACTCCTGCCTTGCAAACCTCCCTGCCTGCCCCTCCTGTGGCCCTCCTTGGGCTGTCCGGGGTGTCAGCGTGGGTCAGGAGGTAGTCCCCCTGCCTGGCCTCCGGGCTGCTTGCTGGGCCCCCCTTGTTCAGGAAGGTGGTTCTTACCTGGCCTCACCTCTCCTCCTGCTTGTTCTTACACCTTCTTTCAAGTGTCCTGCCCTGATTCCCTCCCGACCCCCACTCTATCTGGATTAGAGGCCACTCCCTCACACAGACCAGCTGCTTGGTTCCTGTGAGTCCGTGTAGCTCCGAGGGGAGGGTCCCGGCTGCCCAGCGGAGGCTGTTTTCTCACCCATTACACGCGTGCCTCAAGAACTTTGAATGGCAGCCTCAGCGAGACTTAGAGTTCCCCTGTGAAATGGCCAGTGAGGGGTGCCCAGTAGATGGGAGCCGGCTGACCCGTCCTTAACCCTCCTCTCCCTCGGGGAGCATCTTCCGCACCCCTACACGCCCGATACCCAGCGTGCTGTATGTAGGTGAGACCAGCAACTGGCGGGGTAGCGGTCGGCAGAAGGCCGCTGCGACCCAGTTCTGGGCATCCATTACTTTCTTAGCCACCTACTTGTTGCCCCCGGGCCCCTTTTCCAAGTTTGACACCCTCTCCATAACAGCTTACCCTCTGCCCCCGGGGGTCAGCAAAGAACCTTCCTTCCCGCTGCGCCGGGTCTGCCCGCGCGGGAGGCGACCCCGGGGCGGAGACTGAGCATGCTCGCGGCGGGCCGGCCGGGTCCAGCAGCGCGCGCCCTCCTCAGGCCGGGCGGGCGGCGGGCGGCGGGCGGGGTTTGGCCCCGGCAGCCTGCCCGCCCCGAGGCGCGTGTCGCGGACTGGCGGCGGAGAGGGACGAGGCGGGCGAGCGTGAGCCGCGCCTGCCAGCCCTCGCGCAGCGTCGCGGCGGTGCGCAGCGGCTTCGGGAGCCGGGCCCGCGGGAGCAGGGGCGGGCTCTGCGGGCCGCGAGGGCGCGCTGCGCGGCGCGGGGTCTGGCCGCGTCCCGGCGGGAAGGAGAGGCAAGGGCGCCGGGGGCGAGCGGAGCCGGGCCGCGCGAGTGCGGGCTCGCTTCCTTCCTTTGCGGCGGTGGCGCGTGAATCCCCGGGCCGTGTTTACAGCCCTGCCTCCCGGCGCCGGCTCGCTGGGGCTGCCTCGGGCCGCGGCCGGGCAGCTGTTGCACCGAGAGGGGGCAGCTGCGGAGTTCCATAACCATAGCAACCGCATCAGCACCGCGGCGGCGGCGAGGGCAGCATCCTCCCGCTCGCTCCTCCTCCAGGCAGCCTCGCCGAGGGGACCCGAGCGAGACCCAGCTCGCAGGTGCAGGTGCCGGGACTCTCAGTCCGCCCACCGCCGCTGCAAGTGCTGGCAGCTGGAAGAGTGAGGGATCCAGGAGCGTGGCCCGAGGAGGCGAGAGGAAGCCCTGCAGTGGAAGCCAGGTAGGTGAGAGCACTCGGGGTCTGCAGCTGCACAACTCTCTCCTCTGTGGCAGTGACGTTTCTGGAAGCGTGGTCGCTAGTTGGATGGCTTCCTATTACTGAACAGGGATCCCGCCGCGAAAGGTGGTTGATCTCCTGTGTCCTCCGGTCTCTCTGCCCTCCTGTCCTACTGCACATCTGGGCAGGTAATGAGGACAAGAGGGGCCATGGATGTGGTCGGCGGGGAGATGCTGGGTCTGCGAGGTGGTCCCCACAGAGTCCCAGATAGAGGCTGAGGGAACATAGCAGCCCTTGACGGTTGGATCCTCCCAGCCGGTGAACCCCGGGCAGGTTCAAGAGGGTGGTGGTAGCAGTCCCCTGTGATCCAGGCTAGCCCAGAGACCGTTCTTCTTGTGACTTGGCTGGGGACAGGGGGTGGAGGGGCACTGCAGCTAGCTACGGCGTGGAAAGGGACCAGAACACACCAGCCCTCGGTCTCTACAGCCTGCCTCAAACCCAGCCACTGGAGATGTTTAGACAAGAAAGTAGTAACTTACCGTCTCTGGACCCACAGGAATCCTGGAGTTTATGTTGTTATTGCTATTGGTTATTGGCCATGGTATGGGAATGAAAATAAAATTTTAAGCTAGCAGTCAAAACTGCCTCTTGTCATCTCCCCACCTCATGCCTAGCCCCTTCCCATTAATAGCAGAACAAAAATGGCCTTTAATCTAGTGACACACGTTGCCCCCTGTCCATTGGCAAACTATCCCACCTTCAGACCGCTGGAAAAATCCTTCTTCAGTTCCCCATTTGAACTAGGGGGGCATTGTCTCCACCGGCCTCAGGTGTTCTTAGTGTTAAGTGATGTGTCAAAGCCTGGAGCCCCTGGACCATCCGCACGGCATGATGGATTGTTAAACATACATGCAGGCCAAAGCAGGCAGAGGTCTGGGCATGATTCCAAGCCAGCTCATTTGCCACCAGGGCCCCAGAAGACCACGTGAGAAGAGAGATACAGACAGGTGAATAATTTGGGTTCGAAGGCTCTTCACATGGGCAAGTCGGTCTCTGGGTGACTTCCAGAATAGACAGTCATTGACTTTGAAAGGGCTCTTCCTTTATAGCCTGCCTCTGGGGACGGTCATAAGTCCCAGTTAAAAGGCTATGTTCATTAATCGGGCTTTTAATTTATGATGTAGTCATGTTCCCCGCGGGGATGTGGTTTGGCCAGCATTTCATCTGGGGATTCATATCGTAATGAGGATGATGTTGCCGTATTCTAGGCAGACGGTAAAGTGCAGAGGAAAGAGCGAGGGTATAGAACCAGAAAACATGGACTTGAGTCTCATTTCATCACACACTTGCTGCGTGACCTTGAGTCACTGCGTGTTGCTGGGGCCTCTTTTTCTCACCTGTAGAATGGGATGCTAGCTGTTCTGGGACTTGGCCAGGCTCATAACAACCACATGGGATGACGGATAAGAATGCATGAAAACCTACCATCTCGTGCAAGCAAAGGGAATTATGACCGTTTCCTAAAGAAACTCCCTTCCTCAGATCAGCAAAACTCCCTTCCTCAGATCAGCAAACGATACAACAGCTATCAGCCCTGAAAGGGAGTAGACACGTTAGCCCTACTGACATCTGCTCCAAGGTGCACTCTGGGTGTACAAGGTGAGCCCTGTGGGGAGGGTGCTGCCCGTCACCCCCACGCCCCGGTGCGGCCTGTTAAGCAGATGGCTACCAAGTGCAGTATTTGTCCAGCTTGAGAGAGAGTGCGATCTGCCTGACACAGGGTCTGAGCACTTGGTGGTGTGGCAGAGACGCGCACATGGTAAGGACGCCTGTAAGTGTTGGTAAGGGGACGCGCTGATGCAGTGAACATGTGCGGGCTCCTCGTGGGCAGCAGTACCCACAGCTCTGCTCCGTCATGCAGATGTTTACCAAGTGCCCGCCCAGTGACTGACACTGACGGATGCTCACAGCCTGGCTTCATTGCTGAGAATGTCCTTTCTGGAAGAAGCCAGGGCTTTTTTGTACTCTCTGTGTTCTTTTTCACTCCTACTTTGGCTCAAGCTAGTCTCTTTGGTAAGAATGACCATTTCTTACCTTTCTCTTACTTTAACTCAATTCAAATGCCCCTTTCTATAGGAAGCCCTCTCAGATCCACTCTCATGTGACCCCACAACAATTTGGACCTACATCACGACAGGCTGTGTTGTGCCACTGTGAGTGTACCTCCCTGTCATATCTCTAGAGCGTGTGCTTCCTGAGGGCCAGACCCTCTCTCTGTCCTAGCTCGTGGCTCAGCACCTGGTGCAGCGATGGCCATGGTGAGTGGCTTGTGACTGAGTGGGCCCTACCTGCAGCGTGACCACCTGTGAGGGAGGAGCTGTCGGCGGTCCCTGACCACCTACCCGGCTCAGCTTAGGGTCAACCCACTGAAGCAGAAAGAAGGAGAACAGAAACACATAGTTTCCCCTAAAATGCTCATTTTTCTCAAGTGGGCACTTTAGAATAACTGTAATCTGGTGTTGAACGGCCTTCATACAACATTTACTGAAAACATCTGGTGTGATATCTCAAACTTAAAGTGTATTTGTCTTCCTTGGTTTCTTCCCTTTATTTCAGCTCCAGTGTGATGGAAGAGCACATAAGTGGGATTAAGAAGGCCTGGGTTTGCCGCCAAGGGGACCTGGAACCGGGCACTCGAGTGCCTCGTGCCTCAGTTGGTGCATTCCTAGCTTGTGGGTGTTCCTGCCCATCTCACAGGGAGGCTGAGGGCTTGGGAGGATGAATTGCTGCACAGTAAACTGTAAACCCTCTACCCAGTACATTCTTTCTTCTCCTTAATTTATGTCCTAGAAAATGAGCAAATCCCTGTTTAATTACACAGCATCAGACAAGAAGGGCTTCAAATCCTGCCTCCTCTGCTTATAGCTCTGTGTGACCTTCGGCAAATCATTGTGCTTCCTCAGCCGTTTGCCGTATTTGCATAATATTATAATGATAGCTGCCTCTCAAGATAAGTTGGGAAGATGTACGGTGGCGAAAGCGTCATGCCTGGCACTCACTACATAGAATCTGTAATTTACCAGTGATAGATCGCCAATAATGGAAGGTTTCACAATGTTTTCAAGTGCATTTCCTGTCTCACCTGCCTTTCTATGAGAGACAGAGACAGAGAGGAATGACTAAGACAATAGCTGTGGCTCATGTCACAAAGAGCTCTCTTCATTTTTATTAGGCACGTGCAGTAGGTGTGTTAGGGAGAAGGACAGGCTAAAGATTTAGATTCAAGCACTAAGTTCTCACTCCGGCTTGGTCCTCACTGCTCACGGGACAGCTGGGCTGGCCCCAGGTCCTGCATCAGCAGATGGCCTGGGTGATTTCACTCGCCCTGACTGGCTTGTTCTCAATGCTTGTACAAATGGGACCAGCAGATGGCAGAATGTTGGCATCACTGGACTCCCACGGCGTCAACCACAGTTCGAGTCTTGGACCCAGTGACTTGAAACTCATGCCAGGTGTCTGTGTGTGTGTGCCCAAGATCCTGAGAGGAAAATGGAGGAGAAGGGACTGTGGCATGGCTATCCCTCCTTGGGGGGGGAGTGATTTCTTGGTTTCTGTCTCTCTGGCGAGTGCATGTACCCTATAGCAAAATCTCTCTAAATAAACAAACAAAAAAAAATTCAAAAACTAATTTCTGCTTTTCACCAAGGCCATGTCAGTGACCCTCAGGCCGTCCTTTCCGTCAACATTTCAGTCACTATACTCCTGTTGTGCACCGCCAAATTTCTTTTCACTTTGGTTTTTCTCACTCTAGAGGGCCGGAATACCCAAGATGATCCTGGGAACTACAATGGTTGAATATCCCATTTCCATCACTTGTCACCCTAGCCTAATTCTTACCTGGCTCCAAGTGGGATGGTCGGCTGCTCCAAGCAGGATGGTCCAGCTTGGAAGGTCTTTTTCAGAATAGAAGAATTTGCACGTGTCATGTCCAATCTCACCTGACAGAGCTGGCAGGGACTCACGGACATTGCTGACAGCTAATGAGCTTCCCAAACACGGGTGCTCAGGGATGTCCAGTGTTTCTGCTCAAACGTGAATCATTTCTATGCGGATGCACACTAATCTCAGAAGTTGTTACTAAGGGAGATTTCGGCATCACGAAGGAGACTGGCACTATGAGCCATACCTCGGGTGTGGGTGAAGTGGGACTGCAATGTGCCTGCAGTCTCCTGCAGCCTGCCCTAGGTCTGTTAGGCCAGTCCCTGAGGGTCAGCCATGAGCAAGACAAGGGCCTTGCCCTTCAAGAGCTTAACGTGGAGTTGTGGGTGAGGCATGGAAACCAAGGCAAACTAGAGAGTGCAGGGGTCAGGGAACAAAGAGGAAGTGCTTCCTACACATTTTCTGGGAGGAGCGGTCAAGAATGACTTTGCAGACGAGAGGGAGTCTGCAGTCTGAGGTCAGAAGGAATTTCTCAGCGGAGAAGGGAGGGTCCATCAGAAGAGGGAGTGATCGAATGGAGGAGAAGGGAATGCGACATGGCCATCCCCCCTGGGGGGTGATTTCCTGCTTTCTGTCTCTCTGTCCCTCTCTGTCTGTCTGGCAAGCACATGCGCTCTATAACAAAAACCTCTCCAAAAAAAAAAAAAAAAAAAAGAGGGAGTGATGTGCAAAGATCTGGAGCCAGCAAGTAGCAAGGCAGGGAAAGGACCCACACAGCTGAGACAGAGTGAGGGCTGGAGGGGTCTTCTGGGATTGGGGGCATCTCTGACAGTTCTGAGAGGCAGTCCAAGGAGCTTTTCTCTTTTGTTTTTTTTCCCTTCTAATCTGGGAACCAGGGGGAACTTTGGAGTTGGGCAGGGTGCTCCCCCAGTTGCAGAGTAGTGGTTGGGTTACAGAAGATGGACCACAGAAGAGATGTGATGGCCTCTCAGGCGACATTGCGGATAAGAGCTTGACACCAGGCCGTTAGGGGTGGAATGAAGAGGAGAGATGGACAGGAGACAGGGTGAGAAGCAATAATGGCATAGAGAGGAGGGGTCAGACACGAGCCAACTGCATCATTTCCCAGAGAAACAGTGGCGCTCTCTAGGGGCTTTCGACCGTCGCTGCATGTCAGAACCAGGGAAGAGCCATGGTGGGCACTCCATCTGTCCTTCCCATGACAACGGCTCTGGTTCATCTCCATTTCTCACCTGGACTGATGACTCTACCTCTGATAGCATCCCTGCCTCCCTGCTACTGTCTAGCACATGGCCAAGAGAGATCTTGGTAAAACTAAAATCAGATCAAACTCCTCTGCTCAAAGCTCTTTAGTGGCTTCCTAATTCAGAAAGAAATCAGAAGCCCTCCGTCAGCCTGTAGACCCCACCTGACCTTCACCCTGCTCCAGCCCTAAGTGTCACCCGACCTCCTCTTTCCCGGTATCCCCATGCCACTCCCTTCCATCCACCCTGGTCTCCTGTCCATCTCTGCTGCCTATGCTGCTTCTCCTTGCTGACCCATTCTCTCTCTGGTAACCACATGGTCACCCCACTTTACTCTTGCAGTAACTCAGCATGTCACCTAATCGGAGAACTGGCTGGCCCCTTACCATCTACTGCACCAGCATTCTCTTTCTTTAATGTTTCTTCTCTGTGGTACGTATCAACATATTCTAAGGTTCACTGCTAAATTTTCATGGGTAGAACAGATCCTGTTATGTAATATGTGCTCAATAAATGTTTGTTGAATGAATGATTTAGGACTGGCTTGATTCCAGGGTAGTTCCCAGTCCCCACATTGATGGAACTCAGAATGAGGAACAGATTTAGAGGAGAAACAGGACGTGTCCCAAATAGTGGATTAAAAATTAAGTGACTACTACATACCTCTAATATTCCAGGCACGGCTAGGCAGTGGGATGCCAAGACTACCAAAACCAAATGCCTTATGAGACTTTCTTGGGACATGGAAACCATAGATCTGTAGTTAGGCAAGCCTCCATCCACCAGGTGTGTGCAGGTCTGAGGCTGCCTGAATCCTGCTGCTCATTCTTTATGTCACGTTCGACATCTTTCTGCTCATTTTTTAATGGTGCAATATTTTAATTGATGGTGCAGCTCGGTTATTTGACTTTGTGATATAGGAAAGATTTTTTTTTCTCCTTGAGGATTTTGTTTCTAATTTTGTTTTATTTAGGCAGATGTTGCAGTGACATCATAGTCTCTAAGCTCACAGTCCTCAGCCGCGGTGGGGAGGATGAGCAAAGAGGGAAGAGAAGGGGTGAATGTCACCCAGAGGTGGGTGGGGGAAGAGGAGATGGCGGATGAGCGCTCTGAATGGGAATAAGCTGGAGGCGCAGCAGTTCCTCCTTGGGAGGAGTATATTCAGCAGAAGTCTCTGCTGTGGTGGTGAACTCTGGCTGGTCTTTTAAAGTTGAGACCCTCCACCTGTCTTTCTCAGACGTGCCTGCTTTTGTGGGTCCTTCTCTGCTCTCTGCCGCACCTGTAGGAATGGGCTCACCACTCAGCCTCCATGGGTACTCCTGCCTCTTCTATTCCCCCTTGACACTCACTGAAATCCCTTTGGCTTTGTCTTCTTGGTTTCTTGGTATTTAACTTTTCATATCTAGATCATGAGTCATTGCTAGACTATGCTTGATCAGGAACTGAGTTTTACCTTTTGGAAGAAGCCTAGTACCTGGAAGAAATTGGATTAAAAAATATGACCTATCTTCTAGAGTCAACCCTGATATGAATTTACTGTGTTATTTAAGCAAGAACTTAACCGCTCTCAGCCTATTTTCCTACCTGTACAGTGGAGGGGCTTGAACGCAATGTAATTCATCAGCATGTATTTCGTAAGTGGTTATTATGCCCATGCTGTACTCTAGGAGCACAGGGAGCCCACGATGTAGAAAACATTGCTTTTATTCTGAAGACATGTGCAACTTATGAAAAAGACCAAGTAAACAAGCAATTATAATCTACCATGACAAAGGTCATGGTGGAGATGAGCCATGAAATCAGAAGCGAAGGACACCTAACCTGCCTGAGAGTGCTGGGGGTGGGCTTCCTGTACAAAGAGGTATCTAAGAAAGGGCGAAAATGACAAGTAGGGGTTATATAGACTAATCGAAGGAATAGGAGTTCAGGGTGGTGTTTCAGGTAGAAGGAAAATTAAGTGTGAAGATCAGGAGCTGAGCCAGAGTGTTCCTGAGAGGGGTGAGCAGATGCAGAGTGTATCTGCCGAGGCGAGAAGTGCAAAGGCTGGAGAGATAGTAGAGGCTGGGCCATGTAGGGCTTTGGACAGCTTGTGAGGGAGTTTGTTCCTTCTCTGGGAATTAGTAGGAAAGGTGGGTGAATTGTAAAATGATAGATACAGACATGCTATTTGAACTGTCTAATCTAGCACAGTGTCAAGAGGTTAGGGTGTTAGGGATGAAGACAGGACAAGCTTGTGATGTAGTAAGTCGGTGCCATCTGCAGACATGCTATGTGGTTCAATTTAAAGGGTTCAAGAGTAGAGTGATCAAGGATGACTCACAGTTTCTGGACTTGGTCTGATATATTGGCCTTGGTGCTGTTCATTGGCCTGGAGACACAGGTAAAAGAACAGATTTTAAGAGGTAAATTATGAGTTCTGTTTTGAGTAAGTAGACTTTTAGGTCTTTGAGGATATCCATGCACATTTTAGGCAATTAGAAATATTAGTCAAGTTCACAAAAGAGCTTTTGGTTGAACAGTTTACTTAGAGAATCCTCATCATATCGAGGCTAATTGGTAGCTAAGGAGATGTTATCAACCAAGGATGTTTATAGAATGAGGAAATAAAATGTTCTTCTGGACCGACAAGGTTGACACCATTGCCCATCCAAAAATAAAGCTAAAACAAAAGCCGTACACTGTAGAGCTCTCACTTATCGCACATCCTTTTCACTTTGTGTCTACACTGCTGGCTAAGAAAAAGCACCCCTGATGTTTCTCTGTTTCTCCCTCCCCTTATTCACGTCCTTTCTTTTTAGAAGTCTCTCCAGACTACCCCAGTCAAAGAGACCCTTCTAATATCTAGCCTTGAAGCTTACGTTGTTTCTCTCCATAGCATTCATCAACACATCACTGTCTGGGAGACTCGTATGTGTGTATTGGTTTGTTTGCTTTTTTTTTTTTTAATCAACTCTTTCCTCTGCATGATGCTGAGCTCCTGTGCAAAGACTATGTTATATTTATAGCTGTATCAAACACTTTGGACAGTTTAGACACTCAGCTTTTACTAAATATTTATCAGAAAACCAATAGGACTGGCCCCATAATGCAGCATTTAAAGATGCTAGAACCCACATGACTGACCATGGTTCAAATCCCAGCCTTGATGGCTTAAAAAACACATCAGATACACATGTGCATGTGTCCAAATCCTAAAGATAGGATTAAATGGAGGAAAAAGGATTACAGCGTGACCACACCCTACTATGGGATGCTTTTTCTCTCTCATCTGTGATAGGTGCACATGCCCTGAGGCAATAAGAATAAGAAGCAATATAAGAATTAATACCAGAAATCCTCAATAATGAAATCATATACTTTGCATTTAAAAACCATCAACCAATAGGAGCTACTCAGAGGCAGGCTCCTGCTCAGGGACACACCCAAGCTGGTCTCTTGCTGATGTGCACCCTCCTCCTGGAGTGGCCTGTCCTGTTGTCTCTGCAGCACTGGCTGCTGTCTTTCAGCTTAAGTAGAAGAGGAGTCCTCTCACCAGGTCCTGGATGATGGCAACTTGAGGTGTGCTTTGGAGCCTCCCCACACCACACTCTGGCGAGCACAAGGGTGGTGTTTGGCCATTTAATGGGGAGTAGCTCTGCTTGAGACCAGTTAGCATGAGACATAAGTGCAGTATCCTCTGTCCAATTTAATCTAAAGATAAAAGCAATGTTTCCTTGGACACTTGTTCTTAATCTTAATTATGTCAAGGATTCCTTTGAGCATCTGATGAAATCTACAGCCACTCTTCTCAGGAAAAAATAAATGAAACAATAATCCTGTTAGGGGAGTTATGGATCTCCTGAAGTCATCCCATGACCCCAGCTAAGAATATTTTCTATCCGAAGAGCAGGGCTGCCTTGGAGCCTGCAGCATCCCTGCCTGGGCCCCACACGGCAGATGTAATCTCTGGTGCCTGAGGGGACGAGTCATGTACACGTTCTGCAAAAGGGTCTCCCTGAACTCTGTGACGCATGGAACCCAAGGAACCCTACTGTGGATTCTTTCCAAATTAGCCACATCTGCTCATCTCTTAAAAGTGTCCTCAGCCAGGCAGATTGCAGCAAGGCACCAGCTGCACTGGCACCTGCCAAACTGCACTGGTACCTGCCAGTCTCCACTGGCACCTGCCAGTCTGCACTGGCGGCCTATTAACATGCTATTCTCTGCTTGCCAATCATTTTATTCCCTGGATCTTGGTTTCCTGCACACCCAAGTCCTGCCCGTATCTTGGGTGCTTTCCAAGTCCAAGTACATGATCATTACACCACCCTGACCCTCACCTCTCAGCTCAGCTTTTTCTCTACTCCACTCAGCCACCCACTTCCTCACCCATTCATGCACTCACACATCACACTTGCTATATTTTCCAGATAATCCATCCGGCACAAGTTCTGCTCTGAGCTTGCTTGTTGAGTTTCCCCATTATTGCTATTCCTTGATTTCACAAATATTCCTGGTTAGTGACTGCCTGAATTTCTTAGCCTCCTTTTTTTGTTACATCCCTCCTTACTCATGTGAGTTCCATGGTATGACATTTCAGCAATATTCTTCCCCCAAACCAAGCTGCAATCTAAACTTCTCTCTAAGCTACTGTATTACTCCAGCTACGTTGCTTTTCTTGCCTCAGCCTTAGTTTCTTCATCTTTAAAACAATGATAATAGGTAACCCATGAGAGCTTTTAAATAAAAATTCCCCGAAAAAATAAAATTCAACAACTTCTATTATAATACTTGATGTGCAGTAGGAGATTAATTAGTGCTTACTCCGATTAAAGGCTGAACTTTATATTTGACCAAGAGGATGGTGAAGTTGACTTTCTAATGTGAAAACTGAAGAACTTGGTCTTCCTTGAATGGGAACTCTCCAAGAGGAGAATGAGGTAGGACCTTGGGACCCTGAGTGAGGAACCTTGGAGCCGTTCTTGCCTCAGGAGCCGTGCGGCCAGCGAATAGCACTAAGCAATAACTTATGTTTAGCAGTGAGACAGTGAGTCATCAAAGGAATGCGGTTACAGTCTGTAAATGCTACTGAAATAAGGCAGGGGAGTATGATTTATACTATAAATTACATCAGAAATTGTTCCGATTAACGATAAACGTATTTGGTGTTTAAAAGATTTCATCTGAGCTATCTGGAAAATTAATTTCTGGGGCCCGTATCATCACAACTGGGCTGTTACTGCAGGGATGAGTGGACAGCGGGACTGGTGGCTTTTGTAAAGCCCTGTTCATTTTAAGTCAGAATAGAAAACACACTGAAGAGTAAATGGCCTTTCTTAGTCTGTTTAAAGAGAACGTATAAAGATGAGATTATCCTTGGAGCCATGTGCCCAAGGTAGAATTCATCAAGCTCAGTATTTTAACATGCCAGCTTGTGTTGGCCTTTGGGGAGAATAAAATGAATATGAATATAATTGCTCTGAATAACAGAATGAGATTTTTCTGGTTTTCTTTTCTTTTTCTTTCTTTTTTTCTGTCTTCTGAATCATGTGAATATTGTAAACAAAGAATGATCATCTTTAAATGACAGATTAGCATTAAATTATGAGGTGGTATGGGGAAAAGGAGAGGAAGCTCTAAGCCCTGCTAGACCAAGGCACAGAAAGTTGAAAGCGGTCTATGGAAAGTACTCCCTGGTGATGCTTTTATTTCATCGTTATGCAGGAGCTAATATTAGCCCCATTTTCAATGGAAGACCAGGGCACAGGGAGGGCAAGGAATGTCTCCCAGTCATACAGCTAGCCAGAATTGAAGCTAGAACCCAACCCTCAAGTTGGTTAGATCTCCAAACTTCTCCCTTCCTAGCTGCTTATAGGTAATAAAAGCAAAACAGAGCAAAAAGCAGACCAGAACAAAAGTAAGTGAGACATCAAAAAACCCTACTTCATCAAAATCTTTGACTTTTGGGCGAGCTCTGTAGTGCAGCAGTTAAATACCACGTATGGAAAACCAGATCCTGCATGGCTGACTGCAGTTTGAATCCTGGCCTTCGAGGCTTGGAAAACATACCAGGTGAGTGTATGTGCATGCCCAGAGTCCTGATGGGATGGAGAAATGGAAGAAAAAATATTGTGGTGTGACCACACCCCACTGGAGAGTGCTTTATATATTCCTCTCTCTCTGTCCCTCCCTCCCTGGTAAGTGCATGTACCTTCTAGCAATTAAAACTATATATATATATATATATATATATATATATATATATACATACATATATATATATATACATATATATATACATATATATGTATATATATATATATACACACACACACACATATATATATGTGTGTGTGTGTGTATATACATATTTATATATATACATTTATATATATATATATATATATATATGTATATACACACACACACACATGTATATATGATATATATTTGGTATTTATGCACTCACTATACATTTTGGAAAGTGTTAGAACTTCTATTTGGCTTAAATAAGTGATTTATTTAGGGGATGAATTGATGATCCCTAATATCAGGTCTTCTCAGATCTTTTGGTTCTAGAAAGTATGTAAAATGCTGCAAGTGACTTGGAAAGTAGCTATAGAATTAGAATCCTGCTTAGGTTTATACATACATACATACATATATATGTTAAATACACACACACATAAAATCTAGGGCACCCTATGACCTCTCACTTATTCTGCTAAATTTTTTTAAAAAATGGATGTTTGTCTTTTCACTTTCTACCTTATCAACTGTCTTGAACCAAAATAAAAGAAAATACATTTATTAAAATTGTAGATCTTTCCTTTCTTATTTGTTTGGTTTAGTTCAGTGTCTCCCTGGATACAATCAATCCAGTGATTAATGTGCATGTCAAAACTCTTGAAATTTAAAGTGATACATTATATACATCTGGGCTTAAAATCAATGTGCTACTTTCTTGCTTTAAGTTAAAACTGAGGCTGGCTGACTTGCAGTGGGATGTGATGTGGAGCTGTCTATAGTCACTGCAGTAGTGAAGAGTATGCACTGGCTGGATGTTTCCTTTGCAGGTATTCTTGGGGTACTGATGATGGCTACCAGGGGGACAGATTAGCATTAAATTATGAGATTGTGCAAATGAGAGGGAAAAGATAGCTCTTTCTAAGCCCTACAATGTACTAGGGACCATAGAAAGTACTTTTCCAGGTGATGTTTTAATTTAATCTTTTAAAATATTTTATTTATTTACTTTTACATTCAATCACTCTATATACTCTATATTGTTATAGCATAGAAAATGAATTTTCACAGCATGAATACACAGTATATTAGTCCAGTCAAAGATACTGCCATACACATTATCATCAATAGACAATTTTTTTATTTTTGTGTCCCGTAAATGTTTTGCTTTTTTTCTTTAACCCTTGATTTCCTCTCTCTCACCATCCCCCATTTCCCACCCTTCTCCCACACTGTCTTTGGTATCCACAGTTGCTTTCCATGCCTTTTTACCTTCTAATCTTTTAGTTTCTTCCATGGAGTACAGACATTTGATATATATCAGGTGGGACATGCAATGCTTCTCTTTCATAGTCTGGCTTACTTTGCTTAGCATTACATCTTCCATATTTGTTCACATTCTATCAAATGTCAGGGTCTCATTGATTTTTTTTTATGACTGAGTCATATTTCATAGAGCTTCTGTGCCACACTTTTTCAATCCATTCATCTGTTCATAGACATTTGGGTTGATTCCATGTCTTAGCAATTGTGAATAATGCCACAATAAATATGGATGTGCAAATGTTTTTCTGACTGAGTGTATTCCTATCCTTTGGATAGTTAACCTGGGAGTGGAATTGCTGGATTATATGGTAGTTCTAGGTCTTTGAGGAGCCTCCATATTGTTCTCCACAGTGGTTGTACTAATTTCCATTCCCACTAAGGCAGTAGGAGGGTTCCCTTTTTACCACAGCCTCACCAACATTTACCATTCTTACTTTTTTTTTTTTTTTTGGAGAGGTTTTCATTATAGGGCGCGTGCGCTCACCAGACAGACTGAGAGAGACAGAGAGGCAGAAAGCGAGAAATCACCCCCCAGGGGGATGGTCACGCCGCAATCCCTTCTCCTCCATTCTCCTCTTGGGATCCTGGGCACGCACACACACACGCTCGGCGTGAGTTTTAAGCCACCGGGTCCGGGACACGTACCGCGGTCGACTACATGGGAGTCCAGCGACATAGCCATTACGCTAACTGCTGGTTCCGAACATTTACCATTCTTTAGGTAGAGCTGATATTAGCCTCATTTAGAGTGAGAGATCAAGGCACAGACAAGGCAAAAGAGGGGAACAAATGATAACTTTTTTCCAAAACCGGAGCTGGTGGATACATTTATAATTTGGTCATTATTTCCCTTCCTCTATCACTCTGCCTCTGTCTCTCTCCCTCTCACATACACACATAAACACCACCTTCATCTGAGCTACTTCCTTATAGGTTCAGATTCACCTCAGTTGTCATGACTTGTGCACATCCTGTCTCCCCACGTTCCCACTTTGGCTTAGCCTGACCAGAGCAGTGAGTCATGATGGGCTGCGTAGTCCGAGCCATGCTTTGCTCAAAGCCCAGCTCCTCTGCTGGCTGGCTGTGTACCTCTGGATAGGTTATTCAACCTCTATGCACTTGAATTTCTTCATTTATAAGATTTGGATTAAAAAACAGCACCTCCTGCAGTTTTTCTCTTTTAAAGGATTAAAGAATAAGCACAAATATAGTGATTAGAACAGTGTTGGACCCTCTCATGACTCAATAAATGTTACCTTCTGCACTTTAAGCACTGATTTAAGTCTGTGTCTGATTCTTACATGGACAGAAAAGTATTTTTTAACTTATAATTTATGGTGCCTGAAACACAGTCTCATTCATTCACTGAACCACAATTCATGGAAGGACCTCAGTCTAGGCATTATCTTGGCATCAGTGGGAAAATGCCGTTTATGAGTCATTGAAAGAATGCTTAGATGGATCGGTGAATGGATACACAGGTGGGTGAGTGTATGCTAGAAACGGGGAAAACATGTCTTGTAAAAATGTGGGCAGCTTGGCTCACTCCCCTTGATGGTAAAAATGTAAGATGCAGAGACCCCATGTGAGAAGGAGGGAGTGCACATACTGAGGCTGCATAACTCGGTCTCATACTGATTCTGGCTTCGGTTGAGTTTTTTAACCTAAGCATTAAGTCTTTCATCAAACAATGCAGATAACCATATGCCTACCTAATGGGTTGTCACCCATTATTCTATGAGCCAATATATAAAAATCATTTTGGAGTCAGCCAGGGGGCGAGGTCGTCAAGGCAGCTGGATCTCACATGGCTGACCATGCAGTTTAAATCCCAGACCCACTGACTTTGAAAGCCACATGGGCGTATGTGCGTGCATGCCCAAGATCCTGAGAGGAGAATGGAGAAGTGATTGCCACATGATCATCCCCCCAGGCATGCTTTCTCACTTTCACTCTATTTGTCTCTCTGTCTGTCCCTGGAAAATGCATGCATCAGAGAGTGAGCAAGTGAGAAAGAGAGAATAATTTTAGCAGTGTCTGTCATGCTATGTCTAAGCACCATAAGTGTAGCTACTCTAAGACTGAGTACCTGTACAGAGGTACACAGCTAGCCAACAGAAGAGCTGGCTTTTGTGCAAAGCATGGCCCTGACACGGTATCATGACTTGATGCTCTGGTGAAGCTAAGCCAGAATGTTGTGGGAACCTAGGGCAAGAAGGATTTTCAGAAGTCATGACAATTGAGGAGACTCTGAATCATAAGGAAGTAGCTCAGATGAAAGTGGTGTTTATGTATGTGTGTGTGTGTGTGTGAGAGAGAGAGAGAGACAGAGAGAGACAGAGAGAGACAGAGACAGAGTGATAGAGGAAGCTTTCAGGATGAGGTGCAAAATTAAAATGAGGAACTCCTTGTTAAAAAATTTTACTAATTTTGTGTGTGTGTGTGTGTGTGTGTGTGCACTTGTGCATGTATGCATATGCCCCAAATTCTAATGGGATGGAGAAATGGAAGAGAAGGACTCATGATGTGGCCATACCCATTGGGGGATACTTTCTGCATCTCACTCTCTGTCTCTCTGTCTCTCTCTGGAAAGTGTGCATGCTCTTTGGTAGGAAGGAAGGGAAGGAAGGTTATTACTAAGATCAAGATGATGAGAGCAGAGCCTTTAGCCAAAAGCAGGGT
The DNA here is from genome assembly GCA_026018925.1 of Tupaia tana. Classification (NCBI taxonomy): domain Eukaryota; kingdom Metazoa; phylum Chordata; class Mammalia; order Scandentia; family Tupaiidae; genus Tupaia; species Tupaia tana. The sequence goes on along the minus strand of JAKSZU010000008.1, from coordinate 89,606,651 downwards.
TCTTCTGAGCATGGTGTGGGCACCTGGATTGCTGCATGTGAAGTCAGCTCAAGCAAGACTTTATTTCCCTGACTTCTGGAAACTGCTGAAGATGAACAGCATCCTGAGTGGGTTCCTGAGGGTCTTTCAGGCTCTTTATTCCAACACTTTTCTGTCCTATTTTCTCTCTTCCCTGTCCTTTTCTCTAACGTGCAGACGTGCAATGATCTTGTCCTCAACAACTCTGGAAACAAGTTAGGTGTCACACCTCAAGCCTACCTTCATGCCCTGCCTTCCAAAATGGCATTTGTTCTTTCCCTTCTCTTCATTCTGGGCATTATCTATTAATGTGTGGGGTGCTCAACTCCAGGGGTGTGGATATTGTGATGTAACAAGGAATATGTGGGGACCAGCAGATGGCGTAATGGCTATGTCACTGGACTCCCATGTAGTCGACTGCAGTTCGAGTCCCAGGCCCGGTGACTTAAACTCATGCCGGGCGCGTGTGCGTGCGTGCCCAAGATCCCGAGAGGAGAATGGAGGAGAAGGGATTGTGGTGTGGCCATCCCCTCTAGGGGTAATTTCTCGCTTTCTGTCTCTGTCTCTCTCTGTCTTTCTGGCAAGCGCACATGCCCTATAGCAAAAAACTCTCAAAAAAAAAAAAAAAAAAAGAAAAAGAAAAAAAGAAAAAGACATATGTGTATTTTGGGTTAAGTCCCTGGTTATTACGCTAGAGCTCCTAATGTTCTTATATTTTCCTAAGTGATAAGAACAGTGAAGGTGAAAGGAACATCTTTTGTTATTCGTTACCAGTCCGTTGCCTACAACTGAGTTGATGTTGTGAGGTGACTTTTGGAAAGCTCCTAAAGATGGAGAGCTGGGTGCCAAGGGAACCAGCATTCTCTGGAAACTCAGGGAGGGGAGAAACTGGAATCAGGGAATGTTTTGTGGGAGATGACATGCACCCCAATCTTGCTAAGGCCATTTGGACATTTCCAGGTGGGGAAAAGCCATTCTGAAGCAGAAGAACTTGGGCAAAGATGAGGATGTGTAAAGAACGATGGGGTTTCAGGAGTCTCGTTAGTAGACCAGGTGGGATGATTGGGTTTCAGAGAGCATGTGGTGGGGAACCGCAGGTGGCGGGTCTGACAGGTGTAAAGACACTGGGACAAAGGGAGGTGCGGGCAAGGGGCAGAGATTCAATCTTACTTGAGGGGAATAAAGTATGTATAGTTGTGTGTTAGTTAAAACTGGGTTTAGCTATAATAATAGAAACTTCATGACCAAGGTTTATCTGAATCAGTCTTTGTTTCTCTCATGTTAACAAGAGGACAGCTCATGCCCTTATTGGTGACATCGTCTGGAACCCAGGCTCTCCAATCTTGCTGCTCTGTCGCCTCTGCCACGTGGCATTCTTTCTAGGTCCATGGTTGAGAGGTCTCTGCTCTACCATTAGGTGTGGTGTCCATATAGGAGGCTGGGAGAGTAAAGGACAAAAACCAAGTTTATCTTTTTTTTTTCTTTTTCTTTTTCTTTTTTTTTTTCTATTTATTTTTTATTTTTATTTTTATTATCATCATAATCTTCTTTATATTACATTGGATTAGATATAATTTTACAGTGTATTACATTGCTTTTTCAAAAGGGAATGCCATGCATGTCAGTCAGTACAGAGACATTCATGTCCCCACTTCATCATTCAATATCTTTTCTATGTTTTTCCCAATCATTATTATTATTATTCTAATTATTTTTTTAAAACAGTCAATCACTATTTCTCATTTTGCTTATAAAAAGACTTTACCCATCATGAAATACTTCTCAGACCAATCCAGTTGAGAATACTATACATGTCATCACCAATAGGTAATAAGCCATACCTGTTTCTCACTAACGTCCTGCCTCTCTATTGTTCTCTTGCTATCTTTCTCTATCCTCTTCTCCTCACCTCCCCCCCCATTCCACACTGTCCTATTCTCGTTAAGTACTTTCACTGCTTTTATGTCCTACAATTTTTTGCTCTCTACCATAGAGTGCGGGTAGTCGGTATATATTGAGTGGATACATACAATATCTTTCTTTCATAGCCTGGCTTACTTCACCCAGCAATATATCCTCCATATCTGACCACTTTCTATCAAATTCCAGGGTCTTGTTATTTTTTATGATTGAGTAGTATTCCATAGAGTATATTTACCACACTTTTCCAATCCACTCATCAGTTTGTGGACATTTAGGTTGGTTCCATGTCTTGGCAATTGTGAATAATGCTGCAATAAACATTGATGTGCAAGCACTTTTCTGACTGAGTGTTCTCCTGTCTTTCGGGTAAATACCCAGAAGCGGGATTGCTGGGTCAAATGGTAGTTCTATTTGTAGATCTTTGAGGAACCTCCATATTGTTCTCCACAGTGGTTGAACCAGTTTACATTCCCACCAACAGTGTAGGAGGGTTCCCTTTTCCCCACATCCCCGCCAACACTTATCACTTTTTATATTCTTCATCTTCGCCATTCTGACAGGGGTTAGGTGGTATCTCATTGTGGTTTTTATCTGCATCTCCCTTAGGATGAGGAATGTTGAGCATTTCCTCATATGCTTTTTGGCTGTTTGTATGTCTTCCTTAGAGAGATTTTTGTTCAGCTCATTTTCCCATCTTTTAATTGGGTTAATCATTTTTTTTTTTCGCATAAGGCCCTTAAGTTCCTTGTGTATTAACCAAGTTTATCTTTTTGATAAGAAAAACTAAACTTTCTTATATTTCCATCCAGTAGAATTTCACTAAGATCTCTTTGATATGAACTGGCTTTCATGGCCCTCACTGACCAGAAGGACATCCGATAAGGAGCCTGTGTGGAGAGCGTGATGGAAAATATCAGAGTTCCTTTAGCATGGAAGGAAGACTGGATGGAGCTAGCAGTGCTCACATTGTGAATTACACAATCGATTTCAGTTTACAAAAATGATGCTTGCAACTATCAGGGGAAGATCTTGTAACCATGACCATCAAGGGGGTTTGTAATGAATAAAACAAGTAAATAAACAGACGATGACAATGCAGGGTAAGAAGGATTGGTGGTGAGGTCAGAGCCAGAGGAGGGAGCATGTCTCCCAGTGTGGGGCAGTGATTATTCTCATTTTGCAAGTGAGAGACTGAGACTATAGAACAAATGATTTGCCCAAGGTCACTCAGTTAACTAATGATAGAGCTGGGTTGTTCACTGGTGTCTTCGGGTCTCAGAGTCCTTAAGTTTTGCTCAGCCATCTGCACCACCCTCCCAAATGACCAGGCGACACTGTTGTGTATTCTAGAGTGCATATTTAAACCTTCTCTGCACAGTGCAGAAGGCACCTGGGCTATACTTGTTTTCTGCTGACCAGCTGACTCTTTACAGTGATTTTGCAAACTTAAGTAGAATCTACTTAAAATGTTGCCAGAGATGCATTGATATAGTCATATAAAGCGTAGAATGCTGATCTTTATGTAGTGTGTATAGCAAATCTGTCCCAAGACATTCCTTGTAATGCTGAGATTCCCTAGGGATGACTTGTGTTTGAGAGAGCTCATTCAGTTTATAGTTTCATGCAAACATACACAATGCTTGGACTGAATCGAAACAACACAATTACAATTGAGTAAAAAAAATTCTCTTTCTCTCTCCTCCTCTGTATCTCTTTGTCTCACTATGTCTCTGTCTGTCTATCTTTCTCTATGCCTTCTTTTCTCCCTCTTTTCCTCATAGTAATGGTTTAAAACACTTCAAATGTGGCTACCACCAGGTCAAGAACAATTCTGCTCTGACTTGTTCTCGCTGTGGTGTCCTCACCCCTCCCTGGACTGATCTCCTGGCTGTGTATGTGTGAATTAGTGGTAGATTATTCTGATTGCAGTACATCACTGCCTTCATCACCCAGAGAGCCTTTAGGAAATGGCTTTACCATACATTAGGCTTATTTGGTTCGTGCAATGGCTTTTACTCCTTCGAGTGTTGTTCTCATTGAAGGAATGACCATCTTTTAGAAGTTATGAAGGGTATGGCATAAGAGTTTAGAATTCTCTGAGATATATATTTCCAATTTCACAAGAATATGGGACCTGCGTAAGGAATAGAGCCATAGTCTGGTGTGAATAGCGGGGACTTTATCCCCTTACCAAGAGGGTTGCATGAGGCATTTCAAGAATGGTTTGCTTTATTCTGTAGGCACCATGGATCCTTGAAAGATGTTTAAGCAGGGAAATAACATGACAAGATTTTAGATTTTTCTTGGATTGTCCAATGGCAGTGAAGGTGTGGCTGTAGGTTGGATCTGGCTAGACAATAGGTCAGCACTTTTCATTGATTGATTGATTCTTTATAGGTCAGCACTTTTCATTGATCGATTGATTCTTTAGATGGGGTCTCGCTATGTCTGTTTTTCTGCATTAGCCTTCTGAGTAGCTGGGACTATTCATGTTCACCTCCATGCCTTACATTTTAGGGTGAGTGGAAAATCGAACCCAGGCCTCCCCTGTGGCTTCAGCCTCCCAAGAAGCAGCATCTCTAAGGCTGCTATGACTGGGCAAGCACCTTTTGTTTATGATCCTTAGTTTCAGGCTCTTCTGCTGGGTCCTGCTGTCTCTCATTATTCATGCAAAGCTATAAGTAGTCAAGAGAAAAACTGATCACAATCTCACTTGGAACAAAAGGTGAAAACATTTTGAGTTGAGAAGGACTTAATTCATTTCAACTAATTCTTATTTTTCCAGGTTGTAATAATTTGTATTCATGACTGATGAGAATTGCTGATCGTGTGGCTGTATCATGACGCACAGGGCTCATGGTTGGACTTAACCTTCATCGGAGGCGCATTGTTGTGACAACAGCATCAATCCAGAGGGCAGAGCCTTCCTGACCTATCCGCCTCTTCAGGGTCTGACCTCTTAATACTACCACAGTGGCGGTTACATTTCAACATGCGTTTCAGAGAGAACAAATCTTCAGACCATAGCTCTCCCTTCCAGAAAACAAAACCACCCTCCACATATGCTCTGTGTCCCCTTCCTGCTCCCTTCTCTCTCCTGTTCTGGCATGACTGTTGGACAAGGCTATCCGAGCTTGTCCCCCACTTCTTTACTTCTCACTTACTCTTTCCCTGTTCCCATGCCCCAGTGCAAATCACTTGCCTTACCTGCCAAACTCATTGGAAACATTTCATTCTTGGTCCTCTAGAAGGATGTCTCTCTCTTTTTTTAAGAATTATTTTTAAAAATTTTATTTATTATTATTATTTTAAAATTTGCTAAGGGGCATGTGTGCTCATGAGAGAGAGAGAGAAAGACATCGAGAAAGCAAGTCACCAGTTCTGGGACTTGAACCATGGTTGGCCATGTGGGAGTCCAGCACCTCAACCACCATACCACCTGCTGGCCCCAAGAGTGACCAAACTGAGAGCATCTTATTTTAATTAAGTGCTTCTTTTAACCTTCCCCGTCCCCCCCCCCCACTTTATTCTTTTCTGTTGTACAATAATTTTGTTTTCCTTGGGGTATATGTTAGTTACCTCTAATTCTTTGTTTCCTCCCTAAATGCCGTGTTTCTCTCTGGTCCTTTGACGTTTTCATGGTAAATGCAAATCCTGGTGTTCTGATCTTTGGTTAGACATTGTGTTTTTGCATATTTAATATCCTGCATTATCTGGTTCACCTGTCAGGTGGTCACATGCAGCATGGCAAGGAGAGCAGGGTTCTTGGACCAGGCAGGTCATAGCAGTGCCTCACTCATCCCTTCAGATCCCCTCTGCTGTAACACTAGGTCATTTACAGGGACCAGTTAGATAGAATTGTGGATTATAGTATTTAGTTTAGTTAAACAATGCTCACAAAATGAGTAGGTGACTTTAAAAGATTTCTGCAAAGAAACCACAAATTGAAAATAATACTGATAATTACACTATGAATGGAAATCTAGTCAAAGCACTTCCAATCGCATCACAAGTTAAAAAAACAAAGCTGACCTAATTAAATTCTATATTAAATGATAAAATATCATCAACAAGACCAGTTGTAGTAGAGCTTTACACTTAGGCACATTCCAGTGAGCCCCACCTGTGAATGCAGAGACTTCACGGATACATGTGAAATACACACAGAGCGGTTATCTGCGCCTGTGCTGTGGGTGAGGATGGCTCTTATCTGTGTATGACGTGGATTCTGAAATGTTTAGAAAACACTTCTCTGGAACCATGTGTCCTTCTGTCTCAGGGCCTCTGCCTGAGATGCATCACCCCTTCTCACGAGTGTCTTCCCTATTTCAGTTCGGAATTACCAAATCTTTCATAGTAATGAAGCCTAATCTTATTTCATAAAGAGCGAGAGGTATTTTACAGTGTCTCCTGGCCTGTTTAGAGCAGGAACTGAGCCCACCCCCTGTGCAGCCTCAGCCCTCACGACAGCTGCACCCTCCAGCTTGTGCCGCCATGGCTGCGCCAGGTGATCCTAGTCTGAAATCTTGCAGCATTTCTGTAATTATTATACCACCTCTTCCATTAGTCTGCATATTCCATGTGGAAGAGATTGTGACTGCTTCTGTTACAGGAATTACGCCTCTAGCCACTGGCCACTGCATCCTAGGTGTTAAGTTAACAACTAATGAATGACGAGACCAGTGCATACAGGCCTGGTGCTGTGTGACTTGCACTCAGTTATTATCGCCTGTTCCCAGTTAATGAGTCCAGTGGCAGAGTATGCTGGGAGCTCTCCATTGGAGACTGTCACTCAAACCTGTAAGAAAGCTAAGAATGAAATCTCCACCGCTCTTCCACACTAATATTAATCTTTGACACCATTATCATGGCGATTCTGAGAGGCCGCATCCACTCATTCTCATTCCGCCATGCTACTTTGCCTCAAGATACAGGCTGAAGACTTACCTTCAAGACATATGATTAATCAAGGAATCTCTGATTTTCTCTAGGAGACAGGACTCTCTATCCATCTCTGGGTATCAGATAAGACCATAACCTGGTAGTGAGTAGCAAGTGGGCTCACTGCTTTCTATTTCCTTGAGCTTTTTCTTCATACTTCCCCCTAGTCTCTAAGATGTCACACAGAGGTATGCTGCATTCTCCGGGTCCCCCGTCAGCACCCAGTCTTTATATTAAATTAGCTGCCACCTATGGTTCTTGGGTCTGTTCAGAAAAGTGCGTAGTCACTAGCTACTTTGTGGAAACATAACAAAACAAAACAAAACAAAACAAACTTGTCTTCTCTTTCCCAGGATTAATCATGCCAGTTCCTTTTTAACTCTTCATCATTTTGTTCCTCAGTTCCAGGAACTTGATTACCTTTTCTGTTTCCCTCTTCTCTTCCTGACATGGGGAAATTATTCTGATGTTTGATGAGTGTATTTCTCATCTTTTTTTAAATTTTAAGCTTTGGACTTTAAGAGGAAGCTTTCTTGTTAGAACTGGCTGAATCTTTTGACTCATATTTCCTGGGCAAACATAAATATGACATGTCTACCCTCTCTTCAAAAATAAAGTGTGGGAGGATGAGGATAGAGAAGGTTCATCAAGTGGAATCACAGTGGAATTGATCGCTGTGGAACTGGAAATACGTTGAAAAGTTCACATTCGTAAGATGTGCAGGCTTTCTTCTGCCCGTGGTAGTGAGTCGTGAGGGCTGACCGCCGTGAGTCAGAGTCGCCGAGGCCCTTCCTCATCGGAGCGCCTTGACACACCAGTAAACAGAGGTAGAGGGGTGAAAGTGCTCCGTGTCCCGGTGAGGAGGCAGAAAGGGCTTTCCACGACAGTCTGCCTCAGAGTTTTGACACGTCATGCTCTGTAAATTCCATAGAGACGTTGTTTCACAAAACTTTGATTATGAAAATTTTCAATCACCCAGAAAATTTGAAGAAAGGCACAGGGGATACCCACAGTTCACACATCTAGATTGAACAAACGTTAACATGTTGTGAGGTTAACTTTATCTGCATATGAATGTATGCTTATTTTTTTCTACTTCATTTAGAAGTAAGTGACAGACTTCAAGAAAATATACTTGTATAGCCCCAGTACAGAACGAGGCATTCTTCATAAAGCTCCAATGACATCGCTGCACTAACAAAAATTCACAGTATTCCCTAGAAACACTCAACGTGTACTCCACCTTTATACCGCCCAATTGTCTGAGAAAGTGGCTGATAGATATTTTTTTGAAGCAGAGCTCACGCAAAATGTATGTGTGCCTTTTGATGTCATATTGCCTTTATGCTCTTTAAACCCAGAATAGTTTTCCCTTCCCAACCCTCGACCCATGACCTTTACTAATTGAGAGTCTCAGCCAGGTGTCATAAAAATTCCCACACACTGGAGTTGTCCGTTTTCTCGTGGTGTCATTTACCTTGGTGCTCTGTGCCCCGTATTTCAGAAATACAGGCAAGACTGTGTAAGGCAAGACTGCCCTCTAGAACCTCCTGTGAATATAAAAATGTCTATCTACATTGTCCAATATGGTAGCCACTAGCCACGTGTGCTAGTGAGCACTTGAACCATGACTACTATAATAAGGAAATGACCTTTTCATTTTTTAAAATAAATTTAAATTTAGGTCACCACATGTGGCTAGTGGCTGCTGTATTTGACCACAGAGGATTAGGAGCTTGAATAAATTCTGATTAAATAATCCAACGGTTATGACTGAGGGCTGTTTGAAATACATTTCACAACTTGAAAGCGTATAGTACTGTTCACCCGTAAGTGAACACTAGGATTACGTTCAGTAGCAACTAGTGTGCGGTAGCATTTCATGAATCACAGACTATGCCCTTCAGGTCCTTCTGTATGTTTCTAGCACAGACCAGATGGGATCTTCTAATCAGTATTTGGGGAAGCCGATGATTACACATGACTTTTAGTGACCAATGATTTATTTGGAGTTTGCCTTTTGACTGAGGAGAGGAAGTATTGGAAAACAACCAGGAAGAATATTTTATCGCCATCTTTAGTCCTGGATCTGATTCTGGTCTTTCTACTTTGTCACACCTTCTTAATCTACATTTCCATGTGTTAACAGTATTTCACTGATGACACAGTTATCTGATCCTGAGTCATCAAAGAAGGTTTACATAAATTGCTATACCACTTATTAAGGAAAGAAAAACATATTTTTTAAAATTATACAACAGGTCGTGTGCAATTGCAAGAGAGAGGAAACACCTACAATGGGGATGGCCACACCACAATCCTTTCTCCTCCATTTGCTCTTTCAAGATTTTGGGCATGCATGCACACACACCTAGCATGTTTCTCAAATCTAGGTCTGGGACTTGAACCATGGAGTTGACCATGTGGAATCCAGTGGACTTAACCACCATGCCACAGAATACCCAGAATGAAAACTTTTTAACAACTGAGATTGCTACAAAACTTTTCTCTCATCTCCTGGACCAGATAGGAAGAAAATTAAACAGAACACCTGACCTACATATAGTTAACTAAGAGCTTTAAAAATGGAAATGCTTCTGATAACCCACTCTCCTTTCACTGACATGGATGTATTAATTTGCTCTTTTCATTTCGTGAAACACAACATTGTTCATTTTTAAATTAATTTCTTGAGCAAGCATTAATGCAGACATTCTACTGCCAGGCACCAGTATTTTATGCAAGCATCGCCCAATGGGCGTCATGGTAGCTTCTCCACCTGCAAATCTCAGACTCTGGATGCATGTGCCTACCTGGTAGCCTCACCCTTCCTCATGCATTTGTCCCTGCTCCTGTGTATTTGCAGGCCCTTTTTGACTACCATCTCCAGATTCACTTTATTCTGAGTCTGACACTGACCTAGTTCTCACTCCTGACCGAGATTCTGACCCGCTGTCTTTAACTGGGTCACGATGCAGCTCGCTTGCTTCCTTCAGCCTGTCTTAGTTTTTGTATAGCCAGGAGGCATTAAGAGCGGGAGCCACTCAGTGTTCTCCTTGACCTGCAGGGGCTCTGTCCTCTATGACTGGCCTCTTTCCAGGCCCTCTGCATCTGGAAAGACCTGGAGCTCATTCAGATAGAGGGCATACAAGTTTTGTCCAGACTAAAGCCAAGGGTCACATTTAAGAGATCAGATGAGCTTGCACCAGGATGTGGAGCCGGAAGTAGCAGCTAGATGGACATAGGGCTGAGAAGTAGGCTAGGTGCAAAGCCAGGCTCAGGTGAGAGGGGGAGAGGCTTCGTTTGTAGGGCTGGGATCCTGGGCCTTCCACTTTTCCCTGCGGTTGCACTAAGTAAAGAGTGGGTTGGGCTCAGGCCCAAGCCTCAAGTGACAACATCAAGAGAGGCTAAAGAATGAGATTGCCTTTGTTGGTGGTCAGAGCGGAGCTATGAGCATGAGAGAGAACTTCAGAAATGCAGCTCAACAGAGTGAAAAGAACAAAGTATTTGGAATCGTAGGGCCCTGAGTTCCTCTCGTATCACCACCCTTATGTTCAGTGCTGCGGGATCTTAGGACAAAGTGACTGACCTTGAAGCCTGAGATATTTCATCTGTAACTTGATGATTTTATTCTTGGTGATCTTATTCTTGACCTCGGAACATGGGGATATAGTTAACTCCTCAGAGGAGGCTGACGATTACGAGAGTTGGTGTAGGCCAGGACACAGAGTGAGCGCTTCCTGAACACCCACTGGCACCAGGGTCATGAAGCACAGTGAACGAATGGCCTATGTTGTGTGAAAGATCTGATCTTTGCCACTTCGGTGAACGCTGCCTCCTTTATCTCCACTCCAGAGCTATCTCCATCGTGTCCCAGCTTTGACTCAGACACCATGAAATCCTGGCACAGTTGTGCATCCTTTTCTCTACCCACTCTTGGCTTGACAGTTTGTCTCCTGAAACCGCAGCCTCTAATTTTCTTAATTGCAAAATTGCCCTCAAGCCTGTGATTCCAGCTTGTTGCTGTTTCCTCATTAATTGTTCCTTAAACAATGAGTACAGTCTATAGTTTTTCCCGCCGAATGTATTCTTTTGCATTTGCACAACTGTTACAATAACCTAGCAGATTGTAAGTGCCATGGTGCAGAAGAGACAGTGAGTTCCATCCTAGCTGTTGTGCCCTTGGGCCCAGCCTAGGGAGCGATGCATCTGGGCCCCGGACACGACATTAACCATGGCTGTCCACCTTTCCCATGAGGGCCATGCTCTGTCTTATTTTCCTGCTCTGATGTTCTGGGCAGTGGGCCCACTGCTATCCAGTCTCAAGGATTTCTGTTGGGGTGATGGCAGAATATCCTGACATCCTTCCATTCTGGTTTTTTCCATCTTGGAATTTCACTGTACCTTCAGCAACCTCCTGTCATCCTTCCTTGCTCTGAACATTTGTTTCATCCCTAGGTCTGGGGCTAAGTCTTCCTCTGTTTAGAAGAGGAAAAGGGGAACCCTGTCTCTGATTTCCCTGAGGCCAGAAGGCTCAAATGCATATTGAACCCATGTTCCAAGGAGCAAGTATTATTTTTTTCTCTTAGCAACCTATGGCTTTGGAGAAGCCTGGAGGTCTGGATGTGAGAGGCGGTAACATGGTGAACCCTACCATGGGAACTAAACATGCTGACCATGGGGGTGTCCATTTCCACCTCAGGAGTGAGTGAAGACCCTCCTGGGCTCCAGGCTCTCTCAAGTATCTGAATAGCCACTTGGTTGCCTTTGCTTTGTGAGGTCTCAGCCATCCCACCCTCCTGCCTGCTAGGAGTCCGAGATGGTGTCCAGCTCCCCTGTCCTCATTCCGTTGTCCAGTGCTGCCTGGTGTGACTGCAATTGAATAATGTCTGATGGAGGAACGTGTGAGCACAGGCGTTCGGCTCTTGGATCCTCCACCTGTGTTTCCCTTAAACACAGGTGGCGGACACTTACTTCACATTCTTGTAGACGCAGTTAAGTGAGATCATACCTCTCAGAGGTGTAGCATACTACGTTCCCTATAAATGTTGGTGATTTTAATAATTACTGCTATTATTACCTGTCGGAGAGTTGCTCTTCAGGGGGCCTTTATTTAGATCTTATACTCTCATGTGGCTGGAGCCTGCTCTTCAGGATTGCTCTGCAGTCAGTCTCGAGCCTCCTCCTGAGATCTGCCTGCTCCTTTGCACCCTGGATGTCTCATCTTCCTGGTCCTTCTCTTTACTGATTCCACCCTCCAGAAAGAGGTGCCCACTCCTGCCGCTCCTGCCATGTTCCCTTTCTCATTATGTTCCTCCTAAATTTCCACTTTTTTTATTCTTTTTTGCTATAGGGCAGGTGTGCTTGCCAGAAATACAGAGAGAGACAGAGAGACAGAAAGCAAGAAATCACCCCCCAGGGGGGACGGCCATGCAGCAATCCCTTCTCCATTCTCCTTTCGGGTCTTGGGCATGTATGCACATGCACCAGGTGAGAGTTTAAGCCACTGGGTCTGGGGCTCCAACCGTGGTTGACTACATGGGAGTCCAGCAACGCAGCCATTATGCTATCTGCTGGTCCCTCCACTTGGTTTTAAAGGATCTCAGAATATGTGGAGCCCCTGTGTGTTCACTCCAGGAACCATGTGGGGTGAATTATGCCATGGTATCCTCAGAGCAACCTTAGAGGCCATCTACACGGGGGAGCAGAGGCCCACACTCTGTAGCTGGGAGATGAAGGAGCTGAGAGTCAAGGTTCTTCTAGCTTTACTGTGGCTGCAAAACTTCTATTTTTTTCAAGTTTATTTATTTATTCCATGAAAGAGAGAAACAGAGAGAGAGGAAAGAAAGAAAGAGAGATAAGTCCCCTGACAGGGTCTTTACACCACGGTCCACCCCAGGCTCAGCCAGCCTAGGTCCTGGGCATGCATGTGTGGACACCTGGCAAGCACAGGGGGTCTCAGTGTGAGCTCAGGACCTTCCCATGTGGGCCCAGCATTGTGAGCATCCAGTCGCTGCACACCACGGTCTGGCTCCATGCACTACTTTTGTAATGTTCTGTGAAGCCCAGCCCCCTCCTCCTTCCCCATTGTAATTGTCTCCCATTCTGTTTGAATTTCTTCGTTCAGTGGTCTCTTCCTTTTCAGATTCCTGGCTAGCCACATCTTTCCTACTCTCTCCACTCTTATAATGTGTGTTTTCCCTTGAGTTGAAATTATTTACAGTTGTCCTTGCACCCTCATTAGATTTTTTTAGAGGTTTTCTGCCTTGGGATGCATATACATGTGAGAGAGTGAGAGAGAGAAAGAGACAGACACAGTGAGAGAGAAAACAAGAAATCACCCCCAGGGGAGATATCCATACCACAATCCCTTCTCCTCCATTCTCCTCCTGGGATCTTGGGCACACATGCATACATACCCAGCATGATTTTGAAGCTACTGGGTCTGGGGCTTGAACCACGGTCAACCACGTGGGAGTTCAGCAATATAACCACCATACCATCTACTGGTCCCCACCCTCATTAGGTTTTAAGGAATTTGCAGGTAGTTACCATTTCTTTCTCTCTCTCTTTCCTCCAACCTACTTAGCAACAGAACTGGATGAAGTAAGTATCAGTATGCTTTCTTGACCAAAAACCCAGCCACAGAGGTGTCCTCATAGGGTGGACATCTTTGCAATCTTCAGCTTTATTCATGAACACAGAAGTGCCTGTGCACTGAGTTTAAAGAGAATTTGCGAGTTAAGGTATTCTTCTGAAAATAATTTATTATTCTTTCTTATTCTCAACTAAGGTGACTTAATTTATAGCAGAACACTGGAACCTTATTACTCACCCTCTTGAATCCTTGAACTTAGATGTGACTTATTTTCATCTAATACAAATAGTCATCTGTTGGTCAATTTCTGTAGGAGGGTATAGAACACACTGTGAGTAATGACCACTCAGAAACATCCAAGAAGCCAGACGGAGCTGGACAGACTGCACCCTCGTCTGGCCACCCCCAGATGCTCTCTGGACCCTCCTTTTGTCGCAGCACCCTGACCCACCTTGTTTCTTTGCGTCTCATGCTCGTCCTTGCTGAATGGATAACTCCCTAGCACTTTCTTTTTAACACTTGTGAAAAGGCAGAACTCCGTGTTTCAAAGGAAGTGGGACAGAAAATGCCTACTTAGAAAATGGACAGAGAAGAGTGGCCGACTGAGTCAGGGCCTTCCTGCATTGTCCTTTCTCACTGCCCACCTCTCTTCTGTGCCTCTCCAGGCAGCACTGAGGGTACCCTGGGCTCCCGAGAGAAGGATCAGAAACCCACAGCTTCAGAGCACCTTCCTGCCTCTCATTAAAAACATGTGCTCAGCAGTACAACTGCCTCCCTTGGAGCTGGCTTAGTTTGTAGCAGAACACTGGAGCCTTAATCCCCACCCTCTTCAATCCTTGAAAGAACTTGGATGTGACTTGCTCTACCAAATAGGAAAGCATTCTGCAAAGCTACAAAAACAAAAATAAATGCAAAGAGCAATAGAACAAAATATGTTGTCCCCAGATGGCCTTGGGTGTATGATAAAGTAGAAGTCAGTGTAAAGGAAAGAACATGGAATATCACATGTGTATATTTTTTCCTTTGTTCCTGGAAGTATTTTTATTTACCGTATTATTATCATCATCATCATTATCATCATATCATCATCCTCATCATGTATCAAGCCAAGCTGGATAATGGACTCAACTGGTGCTAAAGTTGACGTAGGCTTCTGAGAGGAGACCAGCAGCCCATCTGTGCCATTCAGGCAGGATGACAGACACATGAGTCACACTTCTTTAGGTGGGTGGTTATTAGTAACCGTCTCCCACCCTGGTGGGCTGAATACAGTGGAGACATCTTTCTTGTTGCATATGTGCTGGTTTGGAGGAGTCGGGATGGTGCCCCTGGGGCCATGGTTTTTAGAGGATGCTGAGCCTGGGCTTAGATCCCAACATGGTTACAGTTGGCTCTGAGAACCTGGGGTGACCTACAATTTCGAAGCCTGAGCTTTGTCTTTTAGTACGTAATGCAATCCCACTCATGTCACAGTGTTCTCAGGAGGACTAAATGAGATATATGGCCATGCTTGAACTACTTTTCTGGTAATTTCCTGGATGTGTTGTTTGCCTTTATCACATTATAATGCTTCTCAAATCCTTTTGCAATATCTCCTCATTGTGAAGTCATAAAATCTCAGAAATGAAAAGGTCCTCTGCTAGCATCTGGCTTTATTTCCTTACTTTACTGATGAGAATAGATATGGCAGAGAGAAAGTTGCTTCCTTGGTGAACCAGGACATGTCCCCAGCACCTGGTCCACTGCCTGGCTCATGTCAGTGCTTAATATTCTGCAGACCTGAGCTGCTCTGCAGCGTCAGCCAGGGTGCTGTCAGCTCTAAGTAGCAGCATCCTTGATAAATGGTGGCTCTGGCTGCTGTTTACTTGCTTAGCCTGGAGGTTCCTGAGTTTTTTAGAAGTTTATTACTTATGTACCCCGAGCAAGAGAGAAAGAGGAAGAGGGGCACCCACTGCAGGCTTTCCTACACCATGACTCACTGCAGCGTCCGCTAGCCAGGATCACATGCCCAGTGTGTACAGGGAAGCCTCAGGACATGAACCTGGGACCCTTCCATGTGGCCTCAGTATGATAGTGTAGTGTTACCACTGGCTACTGTGACTGGCCCTGAATTTATTTTTAACTAATGAGAAGGGATCAACTCCCTGTGTTCCAAGTGTAGCTCTTCTTTGTCCACCTTGGCTTATTGCCTCACTCCTGTAGTGTAATACCCACAGCTCTGAATACCACATCTGTACTCAAGGAAGAAGAAAAGGGAGATCCAGCCCCAGTCATTCTCTTTCCTTTCCTGTCTCTTTTTAACAGGAAAGAAAAAAAATCTTTCCAGACACGCAGAATATTTAACCTGTTAATTCATTAATCAAAATATGGCCATGGACTTATTAACTTGAAATGCCAGGGAGGTGAATAACTGTCTCCTTTTCCCCGGTCTTTATGGTTTCAGGCAAGAACAAGAGAATGAGAAGAAGAACGTCTGGACTGGACAGCCAGCAGCACCTGGCGTGCTTGGGTGCTACCTCTCATCACCCCCCTCAAGCCCTTGCCATATCCCTTTGTTCGTCCCACTCGGGGAGAGGATGTGCTTCACCCTACCCTCTAGGCTGCTGTTTTTCATATGGGCCGGGGAGCTGCAGCTCCTGAGGCTGTGACGGGCTAAGGCGCTGCAGTGTGGCACCAGGTTGTCATCACAGGGGCTCCGAAGCCTCCGATAGCCCTTGAAATCTTCCACTCCTGGTTCTACTACTCAGCAGCCATGTGCCTCTGAGCAAGGTGTGGCTCTTCCCTGTGCCTTAGGGCTTTCATCTGCAAATTCAGGTGATACGTCTGCCTCACAGGAATAAATGCAATAATGAATGGAATCAAGAATGGGACAGAATGGGTGGTGATGGAGGGTGTAGAACCCAGTGCTGCATACCTCAGTAAGGGCTTGAGCTGTACAGCCAAGAATCACATTACTCCTCATAGGATGCCTGCGATGGGCCTCGTCCCGTGCAAAATGTTTTTGTACCTAGTAAGTCAGTTACTCCTATCACACAGCCAGGCAGAAGTTTCTGCTCTTACGTTCGTTTACAATGGAAAGGACCAAGCATAGGGATGTGGAGTACCTGTCTCAGGCCTCCTGGGAGTCCAACCATGGCAGTTTGGATCCAGCGGCCATGTCTAATCGTTGTGTTAAAGTGATTCTTGCAGATTTTCAGAGGGAACCTGACTATTATCTCTCCAGTTCTCTTTGCTGCGAATTCAAAGAGGAAACAGGAGAGCCCGAGTTCTCTGAGGTTTGGTGAACACGCTTTGGCTGCTGGATGCCAGGCTCCCTGTGTGGGAGTAAGGGCCCTCCCTCTATCTGGATTTGAACTAGGGTCTGTGAAGAGTGGACGTCCAGGAGGGAGTGACCCGTGCAGAAGATGAAACGTGACGAGACCAGTCATTTGTCTCCGTCTCCCAAACTTGAGTGTTTTATCAGCAGTCTGTGTCTGTCGTGGTCGCCCTGGTCCGTAAGGAGACTGTCCATGAAGTGTCCGACGTCCCCTAGATGCCGATCATCTGAGGGCTGCCCTCTCTGGGGGAAGACTGGGTATGGACTTGGAGTTTTGGAAGTGCCTTTTCAGTTTCCTGATTTCAAGATCTGCAGCCCTGGGGGTTGCAGTTGTTGCTGCCACCTTCAGCTGGGCTTGCCTGTGCCTTTCGCCCTGCCATCTCTGCCCCGTTTTTCTGCCCTCCCCACTCCTCTGGAGCATTGTGACAATGGTGCTAAGAGCTTCTAGCACAGCCTTGAGAAATCCTCTTAATGCCTGGGCACTGGCATTTTTGGAGCCTATTGATGCTCATGGCAAGATGGCCAGGGCCCTGCAATGCCTGTCGGATAGGTTTCTCAGCTGTTGCTCCTGCCAAGTCTTTGTCGCTCTTCATCACAGAATTCAGGGGCACCACAGTGTAACTTTCTCCCAGTTCCCTCTGCTCTGGACTAATTTTTTTGAGGGGAGCTGTGTGGGTTCCACTGATTTTGCCCAAGCTTCTTCAGGTAAGGAATTTCATACTCAAGGACTGTAGCCACCAGGACACGTAGCAATTTTTCAAGTCAGAAATCCCACATTTTACTTTCTTCTCTGCTTTAATGGGTCCCCTGTTGGTGAAGAATTATCATTTGCTATTCCCTATGAACTCAGTGCAACTCCTTAACCAGCAGAGAATTTAATGAACCCCTAAATCAGGGGTGAGCAAAAAGTTTATTTAAAGGGTCAGATCAATAGTAAATATTCGAGGTTTTCTGGACCATTTGGTCTCTGTCATGCTATTCCACTCTGCTCTTGCCGTGAGAAAGCAGCCACAAACAGGACATAAACAAATGGCTGCGATTGTCCCAATAAAGCTTTATGTATACAGGCATGCAGAGGGTGGATTGGTGGCGGGTTTGGCGGCAGGAGAGAGCGTGCATTTCTTCGACACATCTGCTCACTCTTCCGACCTCATAGCCAGCCCTCCCACACCCCAGAAATCTTTTTCACAGTCTTTCAGCTTTACTCCCTTCTCTCCATAGTAACAGCCATCTTATTTCAGGCCATAATCCTCTCATTTGGATTTATTTTTAATTTTATAAAGCAAAAATTGCAGATCTTTTTTCAACAAAGAATTTTACATTCCTTTGTCTGGTAAGGTTTCTTCCTTTTTCCCCTCCCACCCTCTACCACCCAGCTCACTCCCTTACAGGCTCTGATATGCGCCCATTCCTCTCTGCCATCATATCTTCAGCTCTTTGGATTTCTGTCGTAGAGCGCGGGCATCTGGTACATAGTGAGTGGGGATATACATTTGGATTTTTCAAGAGTCCCATACCTAGGGCTGTCTCCATAGTACAGCTGTTCAGTCCTATGAATGGAGAGCTGGATCCCTCATGGCTAACTGGTTCAAATCCTGGACCTGGTGGTTTTCAAAACATTCTGGGCATGTGTGCATAGGTGTCTGAAATCTTGACAGGAGGACGAATGAAGGAAAAGGATGATGGTGTGACCGTGCTCTACTGGGGGTATTCTCTCTCTCTTTCTCTCATGTGCCTGAGCACATGGGCTCTCTGGCAATTAAAATAAATTAAAAAACAAGTCTCCTACTCTGCCTTATGTGTCATCCAGTCTCCCATTCGAGGACAGGGATCTGTGCTCTCATCTGCCTCTTTACTCAGTGAATACTGAGTTCCCACCATGGGCCAGGCTATGGCTGTGCCAAGGCTATTGTTTTGAAGGTGAGCAGAGGTAGGCATGGTTTCTGCCATTACAGAGCTTATCGTACAGTGTGCAAGCATGTAATAAGTAAGCCATTCCATGCTCATAAGAAGGTATCATTTTAGGGCCTGGTGGTGGTGCAGTGGGAAAACACAGTGCTCTATGTAGCAAGGTTCCCAGTTCGAGTCCACGAATCTCCCTGAGCATGCCAGGTACATGCACCCTCATCATCTGGGACTGGCTGGGGTTGGCAGTGCATTGTGGTGTCAAGGCTCAGTTAGAAGTACCCTGCCTCTCTCTCTCACTTATGAAAGAAATAAAATAAACTTTAACAAGGGTTGTAAAAATGTATCATTTAGATATGAAATGGGCCATTGTTATAAATTCTGCACAACATAAAGGATGACAAAAAGCCTTAGAAAGTGAAACATGAACGTCATATACTTTCTTTAAACCCACCCGTGGCTCTCTGATGCCAGGTCGAGGGTCGTGGGCTCAGAGTAAATGAATCACCTGGAGTTGCTAACGCTGTGCTCCACTGTGTTTGATCCCGTCTGTCCACTAAGATGCAGGAAAAGGTTTTGGATCTGAATGTTTAGCAAAGATCTCTGGTGATGTTGAGGCAGCCCGTTTGTTGGCGGCCCTTTGAGAAACTCTGGCCTGGACTCTGACAGAAAGATGGCGCTGTGGCTCATGGTACTTTCCAGGGTCTGCCCATGTCTCCAACCTTCTCTACCGTTCTCACCCTCGCTCACTGACGGGACGCCCTGGGCCTCCCACCCGGCCCTCCTCTCCAGGCCCTTCTCTCTGTCCTTGGATGGGCACACACGTGTTCCGCGCCTCCTTCCTGTTTATCTGGCCCCCACTGGCCTTTCTAGTCTGCTATGGAGAGTCGGTTAAAATTCCCTCTCCTTTCTAGAGACATTTTGCCTGTTCTTTTACCAATGTTTTCTAGGTTTAAAGCTTTCTTGTGTTCCTTTCATTTTTCTTTTTACCCTTCTTTGTTGTCCCACTTTTGTTCTCCCCAAAGTTTCCCGGAATGATTTTCCTGGCTCTTCGTTGGTTTCATCTCTCCGTGTCAGAGATGAGAGCAGTGGGGGATGACTCAGGAAGGGAGTATAGTTGTGTCTACCCCACGCATGCCCCTTCATGTTCCCAAGCACTGGTGCATGGGGGGCATGACGGCGAGTCCTTAGCTCTCTCCTACAACGTGAACGTCCTTTTCATCTTCTCTTTGATAGAAAAAATTGTGCTTCTAAAGAGCTTCCTGGGGGTATGGGGAAACTACCATTAGGTGTATATTTTAGTGAAGGCTAAGAAGGCCGTAAAATGATGGTATTTTTCAAGTGGATGAATAATTACTTCTTAGGAATTGGTGTCGCTTCTTGTAGAGACACAGCCACGTGACCTTGAGTACAGGGACTTCCCCTTTAATAATAATAATAAGCACTAGATAATGCCTTCTCCCTAGGCTGGGTACGTGGATTAAATAGAAGTAGTAAACATAAAGAAACTAACACCCTGGCCTAATCTTGCAGTCCCTCAGTGAAAATACATTTTCCCCACTCTCCTCACCCTTTTTAGAATTGTACTTGTTTTTGACAAACTGCAAATCTACAGTTCAAAGATGTGAAGGATTAGGAAGATTACCTGGCTTTGTGGATCACAATTAGCTTTTAGATCATTCTGATGAATGAGCATAAGCGAAGTGAGAACATTTCTGTGTGTCCATGATACACACTGAGGGTTTAAAATACACATCTGGGCATTTTCAGTGTTGCTGCATTTGGGTAGGAAGTTTTGTATCTCAAATCATAGCAAAGAGAGATCCTCTGAAGCCTGGTTTTTATACAAGCTCTCTTTCACCTGTGGGATGGGATGGCTGGGATCTGCGGCTGACTCATTCACTCATTCTCCTGACACACATTGCCTGTGAACCTATCATGTGCCAGCATACTATCCGAACCTCACACTCTTCCGAGTGGATGATTTATTTCACCCCTTACACAGAGTTAGAAAATGAGGCTCAGAGACATCACACTCAAGGCAGACATCTCGTAGGGTGGCATGGCGTATGGAAAGCCGTACTTGGTTTCTGAGCCCACACACATGACCACCACTCTGCCTTCCCAGAAATCCCGTGAGGTAGCCTGTACCATGTTTCCGCACTGAGTTATGGGATCACCTGAATCCTTAGAAGCTTGCGCCTCCATAGCGGTGACACTCCTTAGCTGATTCCTGTTTTTACCCTTTTTCCCGTTCTCACATCCATCCACCTATCTCCCATACATCCACCCTCCTGTCCATTCACCAGGAGAATAATGCCAGGCAAGAAAAAGCAGAGTCAGGGTTAAGAAGTAAGGAATTCACTTAAACATTTCTCTCCTCCTTAGTAGCCACATCTGTAAAATGGAGATTATTATTTTTAATTTTTTAGTATCATCATATTCTTCTTTATATTACATTGAATTACATATAACTTTACAGTGTATTACATTGCTTTTTCAAAAGGGAATGCCATGCATGTCAGTCAGTACAGAGACATCAATCTCCCCACTTCAACATTCAGTATCTTTTCTATGTTTTCCCCAATCATTATTATTATTATTCTAATTATTTCTTAAAACAGTCAATCGCTATTTCTCATTTTGCTTGTACAAATACTTTGCCCATCATGAAATACTTCTCAGACAAATCCAGTTGAGAATACTATACATGGTCAACATCAACAGTTAATAAGCCATATCTGTTTCTCACTAACGTCCTGCCTCTCTATTGTTCACTTGTTATCTTTCTCTATCCTCTTCTCTTCACTTCCCCCATTCCACACTGTCCTATTCTCATGGGGATGTGATGAAAAAGGAACCCTCCTACACTGTTGGTGGGAATGTAAACTAGTTCAACCACTGTGGAGAACAATATGGAGGTTCCTCAAAGATCTACAAATAGAACTACCATTTGATCCAGCAATCCCACTTCTGGGTATTTACCCAAAAGACAGGAGAATGCTCAGTCAGAAAAGTGCTTGCACATCAATGTTTATTGCAGCATTATTCACAATTGCCAAGACATGGAACCAACCTAAATGTCCACAAACTGATGAATGGATTGGAAAAGTGTGGTATATATACTCTATGGAATACTACTCAATCATAAAAAATAACAAGACCCTGGAATTTGATAGAAAGTGGTCAGATACGGAGGATATATTGCTGAGTGAAATAAGTCAGGCTATGAAAGAAAGATATTGTATGTATCCACTCAATATATACCGACTATCAGCATTCTATGATAGAGAATAAAATGGAGATTATTATAGTAATAATAAAACCTACATATTGTTGGGCTGTTGGAAAGTCATGACACATTTTTGCATAGAAAAATACATCATGGCTTTCTTGACAACCCAATAAGTTTGTTATAAGGATTCAATGACATAATACAGGTGAAGATATCAGAACTTTACTATCTCATTATTACTTACTATTTTGACTGTATTACGCTTCATTTGACAGGCTAGAATCTTAGGGAATGTTGTCAGGCCAAGTACTTGGCATTTAAAGAATATGAAACCTTGGTTATTTTGGACTTTGTGACTTTGAAATCTGTGACAATTGTGCTGGTCAGTCCCCCATTGCAATTTACATTTTGCCTACCCATGGTGAAAGAGAATTTTCTGAGCAAATTGGCAGAGCCAAGACAATTGCTTGGGAACATATTTAACCTCCAAAGTGCTTCAAAAGGACCTATGTACCAACAGCACTGCATTTGTTGGATTTGAAGTAATCTTATTTCTACATGAAAAGAGATCCCCAAGAACTGCCTCTTTTTGAAGGTCATAAACTTACTTCTAGTTTTCATATTTATACCCCGAATGGATTAAGCCCATCTTTCAATGAATCGTAGCCTTAGTTCTCTCATTTGTATCTTACGTGAGAGGATTCATTTACTCCACGCACTCACCAAATGCCTACTATATGCTGAGTCCTGGGCTGAGGGCTGGTGATACGAAGGTGAAAAGCCACTGATGGAATTCTTGTCCTCAAGGAGTCTGCAGTCTGGAGTAGAACACCGACAACTCATGGGGCAAGGAGCGGAGTGCCAGGCTCGCAGAGACGCACAGTAATTAGTTGTTCCCATCCCATCTGACACCACGCTTAGTGTTGCTCTCTGTGGAAAACAAATGCACTTAAATGAGCTTTATGGTTCCAGTCTCATCCTCCTTTTGTAGTAAGTACTGAGTGACTGAGGGAGAGAGGGTGGAGAGTCAGACCTCAGTTCTGCACCCATTGGCCCTGTAATATCAGGACAATCTTGCTATGTTTGGCCTCCGTTTCTTCCTCCATTTAGTGGGTGAGACACGCCCAGGTCCTTTCCAGGGGAAATGCTGGAATTTGATGGTCATTTTACAACCCCAGCCACTGACACTAAGACTATAAATTTCTCAAAAGCTATCATTTAAGAGAGGCATTTGGGCAGTCATTATTCCATCTGATGGATGAAGAAGGAAATGGGTCACTGAAACAGGGCTGCATTCCAGTAATCCACTCCACCTGTACGTTAGCCCATCTGTCAGCCCGGAGAACTGGCCTTTGAGGACGACCTTGGCATATTCAATGGCTGCTTGTTGAAAGACATTTTAAAAATTGTTCTTTTTTTTTTTATTTTAAAAGCAACAAAATTACAAGGAGTTTTTGTGTAATTACCTCCTCTTTCTGCCTTCTTCTCTTCAGCTGCTGCCAGTCTGGACTAACTCTGTACCCACCCCCTGGCCCTGGGTGTCAGCACAGGTTGTAGCCGGAACATCACATCATCTTGGGGAAAACCACATGCTCCACTCCAGAAATCAGATTTTTCTTGGCGAAATGAGCAGAGTGCAGTGTGGGCAAGAACGTAGCAATGATCTTCATACTTTGCGTGGACTGTCTAATTTAATCTACACCTCACCTAATGGAGTTGGCAGTATCAACACTTCCACTATATAGACACTGTAGCTGAGGCCCATAAAATTTAATGACTTAGAAAATGTCACAGAGTTAATCTATAGTGCCAGGGTCTGGCCCTGAGCAATCCAGTCCTGTGGCCTGCTCTCTGAACCACTTCACTCCTCTGTTTCTAAAAGGGGGCCAAGGAATGACCCTGCAGCTGAGAGGTTAAGGAAGTTGGATCCCACATGGCTACCATGGTTTGAATCCCAGCCCTGGAGGCTTGAAAACTATACTAGCAACATATGCATGTGTGCTCCGAATCCGTACAGAATAGAGCGGTGGAGAAGAAGGGACAGTAGATGGGCCAGGCCCCTCGGGGGAGTGCTTGGTCCCCTTTCTCTTTCTCTCTTTTTATCTCTCTGTTTCTTTCTGGCAAGTGCATGTACCCTCTGACAATAAAAAGTGAAAAAATAAAATGAGACTCAGAATGGCACTTGGCCCTGCTGGTCCAGTGGAGTGTCCTGGACTCTGGACCCTGCCCATTGACCACAGGTGACCTCCTGGCTGCTGGTATTTGGGCTAGTAGTCACCACTGAGTGATTTGAATAATTTCCCCCACACAAGAAGAAGCTCCTTTTGTTAGAGGACTGAGTACGGCTTGGGTCAACAGGGTCCAAGCATGTACTTTCCTTAAATTTCCCTTACATAGTGAAAAACATCATTTTGCTTACCCCCCCCCCCATACACACACACACACACACACACACACACACACACACTGGAACCTAAGTAGGAGAAGCATTGGCCAAGAATTAGGCAAATATTTATAATAAGTATTCTTAGGTAAAGCATAGGTATTTTATACATAGGATATTTGCTGATATCCTTTCAGCACTACTTCAGAACAAAGTCTGTCCCTAACATAGATTTTTCAGATGTGGTATTTGAAATAGGGGCAAAAGATGGCATTGTCCCCGTCAGGGACAATACTATGGAGATATGAGAGCTGGCCTGGAGTCTCCTGGCTCTCCGTCTTACAGACTTGCCTCTGTCCCCTGGCTCATGTTAAGTTCTGAGCGGAGTTCTGTGGTCGCCGGTTCCCAGGATGGCTTTCAGTGACCCCACCCTCTCATACTGTATCCCTGCACTCATGTAGGCACAGTTGTAACTCCACTAACCTATGTAACCCCACTAACCTGTATAACTCCACTAACCTGTGTAACCCCACTGACCTGCATAACTGCAGAATATTGCGGGAATGACAGAGCTGCACTTTTGAGGTAGGTCATAAAAGACACTGTTGCTTCCTCCTTCTTCTCTCAGATCACTTGCTTTGGGTAAAACCCATTGTCCCATCATGATACTCAAGTTGTCCTGTGTGTAGGTATATAAGGAAAACTAGCACCCTGCTAATCATCAGCACTAACTTGCCAGGCATATGAGTGAACCCTTTTGGGCATGAATTTTTCCAGCCACAGTCGACTGTTGAGATCTTTCCAATCCTAAATGACATTTGTCCTATAATTTCATAGGAAACCCTGTGCCAAACTGTGTGGTTAGGCCACCCTTGAATTATGGGCCTACCAATACTATGAGATAATAGATGTTTGCTTTTAATTGCTAAATTGGAGGTAATTTGTTACACAGGGTAGATGACTAATACCGTTCGCTTTACTATAGTGATGTGGAGAGAGACTCAAGGATTTCTGTTGATAAGATGGGAGCTAATGTCCCCTCTCTCTCTATTGTAGACACTTTGAACCTTTCTGGGCTTCTCATTCTTCCTCTTTAATCCGTAGATTATGATTATCTCCACTTTGAAAAGCAGATTAGTGGATAAAATAAAAAATCCTGAGTTACATTAAAATAGAATTTATATTGTCTTTGTGATTTTTATGCCTACATAGAAATATTTTAATAGTATAGTTTTTTTGCATTTAAATGCAATTTATATTAATTGTAAAAATTATGATCAATGAAATAAGATCTGAAGGATATAGGTGATGTGTCATTATTTTCCTAACATCATAATCTCAGACACTATCCTAGAATGTATGACATTATCATATACAAAGACCCCACCCATTGAAAAAATTAAGATTTTACTCAATACTTGTACAATGTAATCGATACAGTAAAGCCCAACACAAATTTCTGGGGGACAGCCAATCACCACAAACTAAGGCCAAATTCTGAAACATGTAACTTTGGGGAACAAAACATTTTTCACACCATAATAGCAGGGGAGATAATAATTATATTGATTTCATCAGCTGAGGTATAAATTAAATTTGATAGTTCACAGAGAGTGTTTAGTATAATGTCTAGCACATAGAAATCACTCAATAAGTGTCTATCATTATTACGTCATCGCTTCTTAGCGTAATGGCTATGTCGCTGGACTCCCACGTAGTCGACCACGGTTCACGTCCCAGACCTGGTGGCTTAAAACTCATGCCGGGCGCATGTGCGTGCGTGCCCAAGATCCCGAGAGGAGAATGGAGGAGAAGGGATTGCAGTGTGACCATCCCCCCTGGGGGGGTGATTTCTCGCTTTCTGTCTCTATGTCTCTCTCTGTCTGTCTGGTGAATGCACGTGCCCTATAGCGAAAACCTCTCCAAAAAAAAAAAAAAAAAAAAAGAAAGAAAATATCCAATTGGCTGAGCCTGTGTCAACTGCTAATATGCTCTTGTTAAGTGGGGAAGAAGGGAGGATCTTCACTGTCCATAGGATAAATGGGGTGGAATGGGGTGGAGTGGTTTCTGACCCACTAAGGCTGAACAGTGGGGGCCAGACAGGTGGTGTGGTATTTAAGGTAGCTGGTTTCTATATGGCCTAGTGCATGGTTTGTGTCTCAGACCTGGCAGCTTGGAAAATATGCTGGGCATGGGTGCATGCTTGCCCAAAACTCTGTTAGGAGGAAAGAGGAGAAGGGATTGAGGCATGGCCATCCCCTCTGTGGAGTGATTTCTCACTTCCCTTCCCCCTCTTTCTTTCTTCCTCTGATGAGTGCATGTGCCCTGTAGTAAAAACAAACAAAACAAAAAACGAAACAAAAAAGAAAGAAAGAAATACTTTGAACAGTGAAGAAATCTTTAAAAGAGATATAAGATATAGGTAAATTCTAAGCAGCACTATGATAACAAATATTCAGCATAACCCAAACATTTTGAGAACCATTATTTTCTTTCTATACTTTTTAACTAAAAAACCAAATATGTTTCTGCCTGACCTACTACTGCTTTCCCTCATTCAACAGGGAACATACTGACCACTGCCTGGACCTTCTGGTGAAGGTGAACTTGAGTGCATTGATGGAAGATTAGACCAGAAGCGCAGTAGCACAAGACAGCAGCCAGCTGGTAGCTCAAAACAAGTCTTGGGGCATGTGGATTTTATTTTATAAATAATAAGAAATCACTGGAGAGGTTTAACAATAGAGTTAGATGATAATATTTGCATTTTAGAAAGAAGAGCATGGAGCTCATGAAGCTGCATTAGGTAGGAGAAAGAAAAGAGAAAGTGATCCCAGTTAGGAGGTGGCTAACAATAGTCAATAGTCTAAACAGGAAATAAAGTGGAGTCAAAGATTAGTAACTTTGGGACCAGCAATTGGCGTGATGGCTATGTCGCTGGACTCCCATGTAATTGACCATGGTTTGAGTCCCGGACCCGGTGGCTTAAACTCATGCCCGGTGTGTGTGCATGCGTGCCCAAGATACCGAGAGGAGAATGGAGGAGAAGGAATTGCTGTGTGGCTATACTCCCTGTGGGGGGTGATTTCTCGCTTTCTGTATCTCTGTCTCTCTCTGTTATTCTGGTGAAGAAACCTCCCCCCCACCAAAAAAAAAAAAAAAAAAAGATGAGTAACTTTGAGAAATGAGCATCGATACATACAAGAAATGTTCTGGAGGTAAAAATGGATGGGCTTCTGTGGTTTGTTACATGATAAGTAAGTAATTGCGATATCTAGTTTTATTTATTCTTTTCTTGAAGCATAGAAGTTAAAAAACACAAGGGTTGAATCAGATAGATGTGCATTTGAACCCTAGTTCCATTACTTTTTTCTCTTCTGGTATAAGTGATGCTCTCCTATTGGTTGGAGAGCCAATAG
Organism: Tupaia tana; assembly: GCA_026018925.1. Lineage (NCBI taxonomy): Eukaryota > Metazoa > Chordata > Mammalia > Scandentia > Tupaiidae > Tupaia > Tupaia tana. Next base: position 89,578,913 of record JAKSZU010000008.1, on the reverse strand, counting down.
TGATTACATGGAGACATTAGCACAATGCCTGATGTATGTAAGCATGCAGTAAATATGAGCTGCTGTTATTAACTAACTCACCTTGTAGGGCCCTGATTTTCTATATCACAGATTTTAACATCCAGAGATCACCCTTAGCTCTTTCTTTTTCTCTCCTAATATCTAGTTGCTAGGTCCCTTTAATTATTCCTCCTACTTATTTCCAACTTATATTCACATTATTTCACTTCCACCACTACCACCATCCAACCCTATATCAAGTATAATCTAAACCACTATGATTTTCTCACTTGGACTACAGTTAGAGCTTCCAGAAGGTATTCCTACACCCTTCTTTGCAACTATCCAATGCGTATTATACACAGTATCTTTAAAAACACAATCTGTATAGCAAGGTTACAAGATACAAGGCTAATGTATATAAAAAATCAAACACTTTGGTATTTAATATTGATGAAGTAGACTTCAAAATGAAATACTGAATGCTATTTACATTTCACCCACAAAAATGAAATACTTAGGTATAAATATACAAGACTATGTATAAGATCTATGTTGGGTCTTCAACAAGTTTATGGTGAAATAGAATTAAAAGATAAAAGTATAAAATATAAATTCTAATTCTTAACATAAGCTCCATCAAGTTCAAGGCACTTTTTTATTAATGATACCAGTTCTTTAGTCCATTTCTGAAGAACTGAGGGTTCTGGGACTTTAAACCATATTAATACAGCCTATTGAACATTATTAACTAAGAAAACTGGGTGCTTTTTAAAAAAGAATCATTTAAATTTTTGTATTTATTGTTATTATTGTATTTTAATTTGATCAGAGAGAGACCAAGACAGAGAGAGAGAGAGAGAAAGAAAGAGAGAGAGATAGAAAAGGAGAGGGAAAGAGAGAGAGAGAGATAGAAAGTGAGAAAGCAACCCACCAGGTCTAGGACCCAAATCACAATTGGCCATGTGGGAGTCCAGGACCTTAACCACCACACCAATTGCTAGCCCTGAAAACTGGGTGCTTTTAAAGGTTTTTTTAAGATTAGGGAAATAATGAGGTCAGATTGAGCTAAATTAGCACTGCAAATTAGATGCCTAATGACTTCCAGTAAAACATACACAGAATTGTCCTTGATTGATGAGATAAATGAGTGGGAACATTGCTGCAGTAGAGTAGGGCTTTCTGGTGAAGCTTCCCCAGGCATTTTGCTGCTAAGCTTTAGCTGACATTCTCAAAATACTCTCATAATAAGCAGATGTTATCATCATGTGGCCCTCCAAAAAGTCAACATGTCTTGAACATCCCAATCCCCAAAAAAGGTTATGTTGCCATAACCTTTGCTCTTGTCTGCTTTTCTTTTTCTTTGTTCAAACCACTTACACCTCTTGGTGGCCATTAATTTGGTTTTGCTTTGTCTTCAGGATCATACACTAAAGCCATGTGTCATCATCTCCTGTTACAGTTCTTCAAAGAAATGACTCAGGATTTTATTCTCACTTATTTAAAATGTCCATTAAGTGCTCTACTCTTATCTGAAGCTTAAAACAACAGTTTTAACACTCACTGAGAAGAATATTGGCTCATCTTTAATTTTTCTATCAGAAATTGTGTAAGCTGAACCAGATGAGGTATCTATGGTCTTAGCTATTGCTTCTGCTATTAATCATTGAGCCTCTTCAACTAGGGTATGAGACAGGTTGATTTTTTTTTCCCGTGAAAATTGATGTGGATGGTCTGCTGCTGGGAACATCATCTTCAACATTTTCTCTTCTTAAAAACAGTTATCCATTTATAAACTGCTGATTTCTTGGTAGAATTATCTCCATTAACTTTTTTTTTTTTTTTTTTTTTACATATACTTGAGTTTACCATTCTCCAACACAAGCTTCACCATAAATTTGACACTTGTTCTTGCTTCAATTTCAGCAGAACTCATGTTGCTCTGGTAGTAGTTCTTTTCAAACTGATGTCTTATCCTTCTTAGTGCCACAAAATAGATCCAGACATTTTAAAATATGTTAATATTGGTGTTTTGGTACAAAAAGTAAAAATGAAATCCTTGCATATTATTTCATAATGTGCATTTCCCATGAACTTTTTGAAGACACTCTCATATGAGGAAAACTACAAAACTCTGATGAAATAAATCAAAGAAGGACTTAAGTAATGGGGAGATTGTACATGTTCATTAATATGAAGATCTGACATTGTCAAAATGTCAGTTCTTCTCAATTTGATTTATAGATTCAGTGCAATTCTAACCAAATTCCAGCAAGTTATTTTGTGAATATTAGCTAACTGATAGTAAGGTTTATATAGAAAGGCAAAAAACAAACAAGCAAGCAAACAAACTAGAACCACTAACAAAGTATTAAAAGAGACACTAGAACTGGAGGCTTGACACTACCTGACTTTAAGACATAAAACTAGATTAACGAAGATGTGTAGTAATGGCAAAAGACTGAAAGAACACTAAAACAGAATAGAAAGTCCAAAATTGTCCCACACAAATGTAGTCAACTCATCTTTGACAAAGGAGTGAAGACAAAACAGTGAAGAAAATAGAGTCTCTTTAATAAATGGTTCTGGAACAATTGGGATTTCATATGGGAAAAAGGTGAACGTAGTATATAGTAGTGTAGATCTTACATACTTCGCAAAAATTAATTAGAGATGTATTATAAACCCATATGTAAATTTTAAAAATTAAAACTCTTAAGAGATAACGAAGAAGAAAATCAAAATGACATTGAGTTGGATATGACTTTTCAGTATGACACCAAATGTATCATTGATAAGTTGGATTTCATCATAATTAAAATGTATACAATGCAAAAGATACTTGACACTGTCAAAAAAAAAAAAAGAAAGAAAAAGCAATCCACAGACTGGGAGAAAATATTTGCAGAGGGACCAGCAGTTAGTGTAATGGTTATGTCACTGGACTCCCATGTAGCCGACCATGGTTCGAGTCCTGGACCCGGTGGGTTAAACTCACGCTGGGCTCTTGTGCATGCGTGCCCAAGATCCTGAGAGGAGAATGGAGGAGAAGGGATTGCAGCGTGGCCATCCCCCCCTGGGGAGGTGATTTCTCGCTTTCTATCTCTCTGTCTCTCTCTGTCTTTCTGGCGAGCGCATGCGCCCTATAGCAAAAACCTCTCAAAAAAAAAAATAGAGATGACATCTCTGATAATGGACTGTTATCCAAAATATACAAAGGATTTTTAAAACACAGTAAGAAAACAAACAACTGGCTTAAAAATGGTCCAAAGGCCTTAACGGATACCTCACCAGAGAAGACATATAGATGGCAAATAAGTACATGAAAAGTTACTCCCATATGTCATCAGGGAAATGCAAATGAAAATAACAGTGAGATACTACAACACACCAGACACCGACAGCACCAAATGTTGGCAAAGATGAGGAGCAGCAGGAACTCTCAATTACTGTAGCAGGAATCAACATGGTGCAGCCACTTTGGAAGACAGTTTCACCATTTCTTACAAAACTGAACATACGCTTACCACGAGAGCAAGCAATTTTGTATCTTAATATTTACCCAGAGCTGTTGAAAACTTACATTCACACAGAAGCCTGCAGACAGGTCTTCATAGTTGTTTTATTCATAACTACCAAAAATTTGGGAACAATCAAAATGTCCTTCAGTAGTTTAATAGATTAATAAACCTTGGAACATCCGGACAGGAGAATATTATGCAGCACTAAAAAGAAATGAGCTGCCAAGCCATGAAAAGACATGGATGAAATCTAATGCATTTTGCTAAATGGAAGAGGCCAGCCTGTTAGACTTCATACTGTGTAAGTCCAGCTGTATGGTATTCTGGGAAAGGCAAAACTGTGAAGAGAGTAAAAGACCAGGGAACCAGCAGTTAGCGTAATGGCTATGTCGCTGGACTCCCACGTAGTCGACCGCGGTTCGTGTCCCGGACCCGGTGGCTTAAAACTCACGCCGGGCACGTGTGCGTGCGTGCCCAAGATCTCGAGAGGAGAATGGAGGAGAAGGGATTGCGGCGTGACCATCCCCCCTGGGGGGTGATTTCTTGCTTTCTTGTCTCTATGTCTCTCTCTGTCTGTCTGGCGAGCGCACGCGCCCTATAGCGATAAACCTCTCCAAAAAAAAAAAAAAAAAAAAAAAAAAGACCAGTGGTTGTCAGGGATTGGAGTGAGGATGGGGAACACAGGCAGAGCACAGAGAATTCTGTATTTACTGTAATGGCGGATATGTATCATTATATGTGCCAACCCCACAGAATGTATAGCACCAAGAATGAACCTAATACTGACTATGGATTTTGGTGATGATGTGTTAGGGTAGGTTCTTCAGAGTTGGCTCCATAACTCAGTGATAGTGCACTGCTCAAGAGAAGCCAGATCTCAACTGGCAACTGTGGTTCTAGGCCCTGGCTGGCCCCATCAGCCTGAAACTTTCTGGGCATGGGCATGAGTATCCAGAATCTGATGAACAAGTGGGAGAACTGGAAAAAAGGGGATTCTGGCATGAGCAGCCCCAATGGAGAATGCTCCTCTCTCTCCTCTCTCTCTTCCCTCTTGCATGTGTCTGTATGCACTCTGTCATTAATAAAGAAAAAATTGTAACATACCTACCACTTTGGTCGGGGATGCTAATAATGGAGAGGCTATGATATGTGGGGACAGGGTTATATTTCTGCACCTTCCCTTAAATTCTGCTGTGAACTGAAAATAGCTTAAAAAGTAAACTCTTAAGAAAATTAAAAAGTAACAATAAAAATTTGAGCAAACTGATAAGCTGAATAATTAGGCTAGTGGCTTCACTATATTTAGTGCAGTTTGAATCCTCAAGGTGGTCTTGGCCCTGCTCCTCAACTTTCCACCCAGTCTCTCAACCCCTTCATATCGCTTCCTGTTTCCACCTCACCTCCTACAACTGGTCACTCTCATCTCTGCAGTGTTTGGTGGCTCCCAGCTCTGTCCTGTCTCAGAGCCTTCTCTCTCTGAAGATCCTCTCTCCAGATTGGTCCTTGTCCTCCCTCCTGGCTCCTTGGATCTCAGTGTTAATCCAGGTCAGCCACAACACCTTTATGGCACTAGGGCAGGACAGTTTCCCCAGCATGGGATTTTAGTGGCCTGTACTCGCGTTTTATTCCACTTAATGCAATTGTAGTGAGTTAATTATTTATGGAAGGAACAGCTGAATGCTTTTCTCACTTATTTGTAAGTTCCTGTTTATCATGTACTCTTAGTGCTTGACACATAACAGATACTCAGATAATAATTTTGTACTGTGAGTACACTTGGGCTTCTCATGGGTTTGATTTATTTACAGACATTTTATTAGGTACTTGTTTAGAAGAAATAACAACTGGACAATACCAACAACAAAATGGAAGGAAGTGAAGCATATATTTAGTCTTGCTTTTGAGAAAGACCCAAAGATGGGTGTGTAGAGAGGCTCTCCATGTATAGGAAATCATCCTTAAAAATCTCTTTCTCTCTCTTTTCTCTCTCTCTCTCTCTCTCTCTCTCTCTCTTTCTCTCTTTCTCTCATATCCAAGTGGAAAGTAATTATCTCCCAAGAACTTTCTCATTTATAATTCCCTTCTGCATGAGTCAGACTTCTTTAGAAAAATAGAAATAAGGCGTTGGCTTATGTGATCAGAAAGTTACACATCACAGTATAACAAACACGTTTTATTATATGAAGTGAGGGCTTGGCTCCTGTGACTGAAGGGACTAACAAGCTCCAAGATGTGCAATTGCCATGCTGGGCGCCAAGGGACCAGCGACGTAGCCCCAGTCTGCATGCTGCTAGGCTCAGACTCAGGAAGAGCCAACCTTTTTTGTCTGAGTTTAAAGGCTGGAAAAAGCGGACATTCAGGTGGAAGGTGGGCAGATAGGAGGAGTTCATCCTTACTATGGCGCTGTTGGTCATTGTGCTCCATTCAGCCTTCGATTGATGAATGAGACCCACCTATATTAAAGAGAGCAACCATCATACTCAGTCTATCAGTTTCAATGGTTAACTTCATCCAGAAGCACCCTCACAGAAGCCCGAAGGGTAGTGTTTGACTGCAAATCTGGGCACCCTATTGTTTAGACAACTTGATTCAGAAAATTGACCCTCATACCTTCCAAAAACCATCTTGACACCCACTCCAAATGGTTTCTTTTTCTAACTGCTTTTTCCATCCTCTGCTCTTTTCTGTAGAGCTTCTCTGGTTTGTTATTATATCTTTCAATTAACTCACGACCCAATTCAGCTCACCAGATTAGATCATAGGAGTGTGTCTAGCAGGTCAGGCTCTTTCACTCTTAGCAGGAGTGGGAAAGGGTTGGTTTGGAGACTCAAGGATTGTAGTCACTATATTACAGAACATGTTCTGTGATTATGGATATTCAGAATAGTCCTGCAGCATTCCTCCTCATATCCTTGTTGTCTAAGGAAGACTATTGGGCAAGGTGTCCGAGTGTGAATATCACCTTACACGTATAGAGTTTTTTATTGTTCTTATTGTTTGTTACAGTTTTTGTCTGTCTTTGCAATGAGAGGTTTTAATATCCCATGCATCATTTGCTCTATTTCCATTTTCTTGAGCAGTGCTTGTCCCATGGTCAGTGTTTAGGATATACTTGCTGATTGCATCAATTTAATGAATGATGATGTTGAAAATAATGTCTTGGATTAACTAATTAACCATTTTATTTGTGTGAGTGCTGCCTTCCAGGTTTGATTTAAGGTTTTGGAAGATGGTGCTATGACTTTTTTGTTCGATGTTTATTTTCTGTTTTTGTCCCTTTTAGCAAAAAGTGCAGAAGACAGAATGCACCCATGTCGCAAGCTCGTGTTTTCTGGCTCCTTTGTGGAGAACTTATTTGGAACCAGAAGAAAAAGAAAAAAAGATATTCCAATTGGATAGACAAGATTTCAATTTCTATCTCAATTATTTGTATCTCTGGTTCATTCATTTCCTATTCTATTTTAAGTGTTTAACAATATCCATATTACCCAGATGTGATGAGAAATGAGGTTTTTATTGTCTGGCATTAGGATGGATCATAGACTGTATCTCTCCACCACACATGACTCTGAACACCGTTCTGTCTGGAAATAGGACCTGGGGGGGCTGTTACATTCCACTTAACACAAGCCCTTAGGGTGAGTCCTGACTCATGAGCTAGGGAGACTGCTGTGGGGCTATCACCCACTAACTTAATTAAAGGTAGGCCATTCTTGCACTCAAGGATGAGGTGACACAGGCATGTTTTCCTGGGAACATCATGTATCAATAGTTCTTTCTGATTTGTCAGTGGCATTGCATTAAAATCGATCCGTTTCCCAAACTCCATTGTTGTTCTTGGCTTATTGGGTTATAGACCAGGCTGCAGTGCATCTGCAGTTCCCTTCCCCCTGGGAGTGGGAACTCCCAGGCTCTTTGATACAATATGGTTTTCTTGGAATTCATTACTCAGGAGACTTGATGAATTGAAGATCTATTACTTTTTACATTTTTGCTTTCTGTGTGTGCCTGGCATAATATCCTGGCTACTATCCAGAATCATTTTGATTGTTTATGTATTTCTCCCTCTCTCTCTTTTTATTTGCTTTGTTTTATTTTCTTTTGTGTTTTGGTGGTAGAGGTTAGGCAGAGACAATAGTAGAAACATATTCACTCTAGATCTGAAAGTAGAACCTAAGTTCCAGCTACATCCCATAATTGGCATTTTAAAACTTGTTCGAAAGGGTTGATAAAATAGCGTATGTTCCAAAGGATGTTGTATGGTCCAGGCACATACTAAGTGCTCATTAAATGTGCGTTGGACAAAGGAATAGTAAACACAGGAATGTAGACACTTTATCTATAAAGAAATACTCAATTGTCAAGAGATTTCTTAGCATATTCTTCTTCACATTGAATTGGATGATTTCTAAACTGAAGACACTAGACTGAGAAAGGCTGGATTCTAGTCCTGCCTGTGCATAACTTGGGCAAGCCATGTAATATTTTAAGACCCCCGCACCTCCTCATTTATAAAATTGTATGGAGGTGATAACTTTTTTATCCCTTACCTACTGCATATAAAGTGTTATCTACCTAACCTGCTATATCAAATCTTTAACTGGCTCCAATCTACATCTCTGTGTGTATAGACCATTTTTTTTTGGCATGTTCCTTCCTCCCCTCCTCTCTCCAAAACTTCTCTCTCTCTCTCTCTTCCTTGGTAATTATTTATTCAGAGTCTGCACTGTGCAGGTACTATTTTAGGTAGTAAATAAAGCAAACAAAGAAAAAGGAATGATTACCTTCATGGGATGCATGTGCTGGTGGGGGGAAAGAATAAAAAGAAACATTAAGCAAATAGAGTGTCAGGTTGTGTCCAATGCAATGCATAGTAATGATGAGTAATGATGATAAATGAAAGCGGAAATGCTAATCTAATCAAATGCCCCCTTTTAAAGTGTCAGTGTCCCACTTAATGTCAATTGATGCACCATTATTAATCTAAGAGACTCGGTGAGTGTATGAGTTAAGTGTTTTTTTTTTTTTTTCTTTTTAACTATAAGTTTATTTAAGTGGAAAAAATTTGAAATACACATATAGCTTTGTCATAATATGCATTTTCATGAATTTTTTTGATGACCTCTTATAGTAGAATAATACAATTATTTTAGCATAACATGTTCAATTCTCAAACAGTTGCCCAGGGCCTTCAGGGCACCCGACATTGAACCAAAGACAAGAACTTAGACAAGGTTAGCAGGCTAGCAAGTGGTTTTCACATGCCCCACAAGGCTCTGCTCTTTTAGATTTCTGGGAAATAGTGGCCCCTTGGAATTGTGCAGAGCTCTGCACTTTCATTCTGGAAGGGCTGATAAGTACATAGAAACTTGCATGGGACAAATTTCAGGGGAGTGTTATAAAGAGAATGAAAAGAGGATTTGGAGAAGTGTGGAGATTCCTTTAGTTTGAAAACTCAAGACTTACCTACAGAGGTGAGAGTCTACATGAGCAGTAGATATTAGGAAGCAGCAGAAAATGAAAGAAAGATCTGTGGTGAGATCTCTAGGCAGGGTTGAGATAGGGAAATGAGCAGGAGGAGAGGGTGGTTAGAACTAGGCAGAAGTCAAGATCGATTTTTAATAATTTTGCAAACTGTGTAAATTAGTCCATATTTTTAACTTTATTTTCCCGGTGGCTGCAAGAAATAAGAAGTTCTCTTAGGGCTACCACAAAAGCACTCCTATTCTCTATCAGAGCCAAGTTGGTGTGATAATCTGAAGCCCAGATCTGATCAGCTGTTTTCTGTTACATCTTCAGTGTGGCCAGCGGGTCCATCCTGCCCAGTGCCCTTGTGGGCATCACCGTTGTTGTGGCCCAGTGCAGCAGGTGCCCGTCCCTCTGCGGTGCTTCTTACACTAGGCACTTCCTTGACAGGGACTGGAGGGCTAGAATGACTGCACTGACATATCTGTGGCTGAATTGTAACTCTTCCCCTCTATCTTTAAGAATTGTATTGTCTATCTAGTTTAGCCTTTTATTTTTAAAATACAATTATCGTTTTATAACCTATAACACTCATATAATATAAATGTGAGCATTTGTAAAATTAGTATATGAACCAGGAGAATATAGCATGTAATGACAGTTGGAAATTATGTGGAAAAAACTGAGCTTTAAATGATTTATATACTACTAGAGCCTTCACATAGTGTAGATCTGTAAAATGATTGGTAAAACATTCTACTAGAATGCTTTTAGTTATCAATACATGCCTGGCATATTTTGCTATAGGGCACATGTGCTCACTGGAGAGACAGAAAGTAAGAAATCAACCCCCGCCCCTCGGGAGGATGGCCAGGTTTCAATCCTCTCTCCTCCATTCTCCTCTCAGGATTTTGGGCATGCACGCACACGTGCCCAGCGTGAATTTCAAGCCATCCAGTCTGGGACTCGAACTGCAGTTGACTATATGGGAGTTCAGTGATGTAACCACTATGCCATCTGCTGGCCTCTAGTCTAGCCTTTCTTTTTTTTTTTTTTTTTTCTTTTTTTGGAGAGGTTTTTGCTATAGGGCGTGTGTGCTCGCCAGACAGACAGAGAGAGACAGAGAGATAGAAAGCGAGAAATCACCCCCCGGGGGGATGGCCATGCCGCAATCCCTTCTCCTCCATTCTCCTCTCGGGATCTTGGGCACACACACACACACACACACACGTGCCCGGCGTGAGTTTAAGCCGCCGGGTCTGGGACTCGAACCGCGGTCGACTACGTGGGAGTCCAGCGACATAGCCATTACGCTAACTGCTGGTCCCCTAGTCTAGCCTTTCTTACACAGTGGCAGGGACACTCCAAAAGAGCAAAGGCAGAAGGCTCTGGAACTGCTGCAGTGTCACTTGTGCCGTTATTAAACTGCCTGAAGCAGGTCAGAGCAAACCCAGGTGGAGGGGTGTGGCTGTTGACCTCTTGCAGAGCTACGGAGTATCAAAGCCATGTTCAGCCCATCAGAGGAGGCCTACACTGTAAATACAGCCTGGAGGTTTTATAGGTTTTACACTGGTCCTGCCATTGTAAAGACCATTTTCCACCCATTGCTCTGTCAGGGAACAACTCTGTAATCTTCCATATCCAGTAGACCATTGGGCAGGGTGTCTGGTGATCTAGGCTTGTGCTCTGGCTCTAGGCTGACTTGTGTTATCTTAGTAAAGACAATGGTGATGATGATTCTATTATATCTAATTTATATAATGCTGCTTATCAATAATCTTATGTGTCTTGTTATAGACATTTAACTAAGCTTCTATTTTACCTTTTTGAACTTTGAACATGTTCTCTGCAAATACAGAGACCATATTCCACTGTCATTTGGATAGTTGTCACTATCTTGTGCCCATTTTTCTCTCTTGAATGTGTTGGTGGAAAACACCCCACCAGTACTGTAGACTTAAGAGTCCCCAGAAAAGCCATTTACCAGAGCCCCTTCTTACTGACTGTATCTAGTTAAGGGTTGTCAGGAGACCTAAATATGTCCAGGAAGGAATATGTCCCTTGGGATACATCTATACAGAAGGAAACATAGACCCTGCAGCCCAGTGGTGGGACCCTGGTGACCTTCTCAAGAAGTTCCCACAGGCAAGACTGTTAAGAACATCCTGAGAGCTTTTGATTCTGAACCTGGTTCTCTCCTATGGTCTTCACACCTTCTTCAGTTCTCCTGTGGATTTCCTTTTGCAAAGTAAGAAAACATTGGTGCCAGCTAACTCAATCAGTCACAGTTGTGAGATATAGACACTACTAAAAGTATCAGGACAGGGTTCAAATCCCAGATCTACCTTTCTTACTTTTTTAAAATAAAGAATTATTTTATTTAACTTTATTTATTTATTATTTATTTACTTATTTATTTATTTATTTTAATCTGACCAGAGAGGGAGAGAGAGAGAGAGTGAGAAATCAAGCCACCAAGTCTAGGACTTGAACTGCAGTTGGCCATGTGGGAGTCCAGTACCCTCAACCCCCATGCCACCTGCTGACCCCCCTTTTTACTTACTTTGTAACACTGGAGAGTTCAATTTTCTGGGTGCCCATTTGCTCCTCAGTCACAAGGGGTACAAGGATGCATCTTAGCAGAGGAGCTAGGGTGAAGTCAGAAAGGCTGTGAAGCACTTGGAAAACAGTATCTGGTACACAGTGGGAGCTTGAACTGAAGCAGAAAGTTCTCTCTCTTTTTGTTAAGGTGCATCATCACCATTCACAGAATCTGGAAGATCTCTTGATTATTCCAGTCCAAAGGAAACCTAACATGTCCCCTCCCCCAGTTACACTCTCCTCTAATGTTGGGTGGGTCAGTGCGTGGAGCATTTCCTTGGGGACTAAAGACACGGTGTTCTCATGAATCAACAAGGGCCATCGAGTCATGTGGGGTGGTGGAATGAGCACGGGACTGGGCAACAGGCAGGTCTGGACGCACCTGCTCATACCACATTTGACTCATTACTCAACCCTCCAACCCCACTTCTTGCTCTGGGTGCTGTGACTCTCCTCACATCCACCACACAGGGCCATCATGAGTGATGATTGACAGTTCTCACAAAGAGACTTTGTAACCTAGAGGATGACCATATCAGTACTGGAGCCTCAACACAGGTTTTCAGAGACACACACACCAGAACCTTTGCCTGGTACAGTTCCCATGGATAAATGAAGGCCTTCAAATGGGCAGGAAATAATCCAATTTCCATGAAAGTTAATTGAGATCTGTGTTTTCTAAAGGCTAATGGCCTGGTGAGCGATGTCCTGAGTCAAGTTAATGTAATGACCCACTTGTTTTTCCAGGTACCAATTATGAAACAGAAGTCACATCTGTCATTGCTAACCTGTCTGCACGGTGACCTCTCCTGACTCACCCACAAGGTCTCCATGGCAATTATAGGACAGGAGGATCATTGCAATGAGGGACAGGAAGTATGAACGAGTAAAATGCAGCCCCCAGGAAGTCAGGTTTTAGTCATTGCTGTATTTTGTTAAAAGCTGGACCAGTATTTGTTGGAACTGTTCTGGCCAGGCACCAGGCTAGACACTAGCTTGAAGAACAAAAGCTGTGACCTCTCTGCTCAGAGAGCTTGCCTTTTTATTTGGGAGGAGAGTGAAAAGAAAATTTAAAATTGAAATTTCAGACAACAGTACAAGAACAGCCACAATTTAATATAATGTACGTATGAGGTGGGGATGGACCATTGTTTAGGGCAAGTTTCTTCCTTTTGTTTTAAGACCTTCTTCTCCCCACTGTGTCCCCACACAATGAACAGTGCCTTGATTATAACAGGTGTTATATTAATACACAATGACCGACTTAAAGGCCATCTCGTCCTGGGTCCATTCTTGGGAATATAGACAGTAGTTTCAAACCTGGGCTTTGGGAATGCAGAGGAGGCTGTGCTCGGACGCGCTTTTATCAGACTCTGAGTGACCTGCTTAACTTTCCCAAGCCTCCACTGTCTCACCCACAGTCAGGTAGCAGGTGGTTTGGGAGGAGGAATGGAAATGATGCCTGTAAACCACTCAGATGTCCCGTGAGAGTGCCACGCCTTCATCTGGTGGTGCTGCTGCTCTTACCTCCTGAACTTTGCACATGCTCTTTCTTCTCCCATTCCTCCCCTGACAGAGTTCCTAGACCTGCATATTATGCACAGTGAATATGCCAAATTTTGAGCTATTTTAGGTTCTATACTCCCTGGGTTGCACTTGTTTCTCTAAATGCATTTGACCTTTTCAATTTCTGTGCTTCAAGGCTCAGTCCCTGGATTTCTTCTCTATTGACTTTTATTTTCTAGGCCAACTCATCTAGTCTCAAGTATTTAAATATCTTCTGTGTGTCGACTGGCTGCTGTGACCTCCAGACCCATGCATCTGATGACTGGCTAGACCTCCCACTAGTGTCCAGAAAGCATCTCTCAATGACAGAGCCAAAACTGTGCCCTTTCTCCCCCCCCCCCCCCCCGTCACTTCTGCTCATTTCCACTCTGTTTTCTTTCCTATCTGAGTGAATGACAACTTAAATTTAGTTGTTGCTCTGGATAAACATTTTGAAATTATCTTTGATTCTTCCTTTTGCATTCAAACCAATAGCCAAGGTTTGCTTGAAGTGTACCTAAAACCTGACTACTCCTCCTCCTCCTGCAATACCACCCTGGGCCAGGCCACCATTGTCATTGACCTGTTTTATTGCCAAAACCTCCTAACTGGTGTCCCTGATTCCATCTTTGTTCACATATAATCTGCTTATGAAGCAACTAAGAGGATATACTAAAATGCAAATTAAATCATGTCATCTTTTTGCTCAGAGTCTTTTGATGCTCCCACTTGAATCACATTATGGCCCAGAGCCCTTACCGTAGACTGTAAGCCCCTGTTCGAGTTGGCCCCTGCTTGTCTCTGACCTCATCTCCTACTCTCTGCGCATCTTCCACTCTGCTCTGGCCACACTTGCTGTGTGGTGTTTCCTCCTAGCTCTGAGCCTGTACGAATTAGTGCTCTCGTACTCGCTGTTCTTCCTACCTGGAAATCTCTTGTAGGTGACCAACAGGCTCACTGCCTTTTTTTACTTCTCTTTATTTCCTTTGAATTATCACAACCTGAAATATTATAAATTTATTTATTATTGACCACATTTCACTAGAGTAAGACCCAGGAGAGCAGAAACTTTGTCTTTTTTTTTTTTCCTGTCCTTTTTTCTTAATAATGTAGAAGAGATTGTCTAGTGTGTAACGGGAGCCCCATACATATTTATTGAACATACACTTGCTTTGTTTGTTGTGCAAACTGCTTTTGTATTGCTGTCCCCTCAGTTTTGAATATTATACCTAATTCTCTGCTTAAAACACTGCTTTATTCTTAAAGGCATAACTTGTATGTTACCCCTTTCAGCAAGTCTCCTTAGCCCACCACAGAGATGATCGGTCTCTCCTACTCCCTGTGCCCCAATCCTAATTCTTCCACATTGCATTCTGGCTTGTTTGACTTTGTCCCCAGCCCCTCAGAGGAATGTGTAGATGTTCTTCCTTTTGTAATTGTAGTGCCTAGCATGGAGAGCAACACATAATTAGTGCTCCAAATGTGTTTGGAAACGAGTGACTTATGTATAGTAATTGCTATAGATTGTCCATGGAGAGCTAGCTGCTTGATACCAAGATCAATAAATGAGGGCTTCATAAAGAAGATGAGGATAAAAGGCATGAATTAAGGATCAAACAGACTCAGATAAAAATAATTTTAGTTGTCAACTATATGATGGAAACTAATTATCTCACATAAAACAATTATAATACATACTGAATATAAAACAGAAATTTGGTAATTTGGTTAGGTTCATTCTATGTACCTGGCACCTAGAATTGTGTCTGGAACCTCATAAGTGTTAAATAATGATATGTTATATAATTAATTAGTTTATGCTTAGACTAAGTTATCAATCCCTTTGTTACAAGTAGCTGATTTATCTGAAGATTTCATCCCTAGATAAATTCAACTCTTCTAAAATATATTGGTGTGGGGAAAACTTCATAGTCTCATAAGATTCTACGTTTATTTACCATTTAAAAACAGAGACATGCAAACTTTATCAGTAATGTTCATTGAGTATGAGCATATTTTCCATTATGTCTTTGAACATAGTCATAATGTCATCTAATTCCAATATCTGGATCACTTGGTGTCACTCTCCATTGATTGTGCTTTATTTTAAGACATTTATGGGACAAAGAAATGGGTTATTATCTGTTGAAGATAAGGTGTATAGTATTCCCAACTGGACTGCTGAGAAATGTATTCATGTTGGAACACTCTCTTTACAAGCTGAGTGACATATGTGATTGAATGTATAAAAGAAATGGAAATACAAAATATATTAAAAAATAGGTCACATTTTTATATTTCTTCTCATTTGAGCAACTTTAGATTGTATCCTGGGTATTGTAAATGTTGTACTAAAGAGACTCTAGATTTTATAACATTCCTCTAACAAGTGTTTGTTTTTATTGCTGTTGCCATTTGTTGGCTTGGCTTTGGTAGTAGACAATTTGATTGAACTCACTCTGCAGACTCTTTCTACTGGCAAACAGTTCAGATCTCAGATTGGTTCTTTTTTTGTTAATTACTATATCTTTTTTTACATTTTTTGAATTTACGTTTAGTCACTATACCTCTTTACAGTGTACAAAAGAGTCTTTTCCAGCACGAATACAGTGTGTATTAGTCAAGTCAAAGATACTACCATATGTATTCTCATCTCACCCTTAGTCCAGCTGTTTGGGCTCTGCCCACATACGCATGGTTTGGGATTAGGCAGAGGAGGGGCAGCATGTATATACAGAATGCGTGGCTGCTCTCTGTGTCTTTCCTTTCTATTTCCTCCTTCACTGCACAGAGGTTGAAATTTCCCTGAGTTCTACCCCTCTCTGGTCCTTTTTATTATTTATTTATTTATTTATTTTTTAGGAGTGGTGCCCCATGACAAAACCATAGAAATAGAAACCTCATTATTTCCCTCTCACTAGTCACTTCTCCTCAAGCTCCTGTCTGCTTCTGTCCACTGTGCCTTGCTTTCAAGTAGTGGATTTTTTGTGTTGTCCAGTGTTTCTAGATACTACCTGTGGGCAGGTCAGTCAGGACAGAGCATTCTCAGTCATATTGAAACTTAATTTTTAATACTGGGATGACTGACACCGTTAAGCACTGAGGAAGGATCAGCCCTCCACCACTGATAAGTGCATGTGATCTCTACCCACTTTTGAAACAGTCTTGATCCAGGGAGGTGGTCATTAAAGAAGCTCACCTATCACAGCATCATAATTTAGAAAGATTATCATTTAATGGCAGCTATTAATAGTGAATGCCGCTAACATCTTTCATTTTACTAAGAATCTACTAAATGCCAAAGAAAATGCACACATACCTCTCATAAGGTGTACACTAACATTTTATAGATGGATCAGGGGCTCAGAAAACCAGTGAGGTACAAAGTTAGCATCTAAATCCTATTATTAAATCCTGGATCACATTCCTGATCTGAGCTCTGCCTCTTCGATGACACCAATTTTAGATAATAAAACCATATGAGCATGCAGGTTGCTGCAGCTGGTCTGCCTCTTAAGCCTGTGTGTGTTTTTTTTTTTTTTTTTTTTTTCAGTATAGAGGGTAAGAGGCAGGTGGATGGGGCAAGGGGTTGGTGCAGTGTTGAGAAGGAGAGTAGGAGACTGGCCCCCACTGAAAGGAGGAAAGGGAGCTGGCCAGTGAAGGTGTTAATGATAGTAGAGGTCACAAATGTTTTGGTCATAATACTTTATTTTGCATACGATAACGAAAAACCTATGTGAGATCCAAATGAGTGTTCCTGGAGCACACACAGATGTGTTGTTTGACCAAGCTTTAGTCAGTTCGTGAAGCCGCCCTAAGCCAGTTGGTGTGCTTCCTTATAAGTCGAGGTTTAGTGAGAGCCCAGCTAAGTCAGTTTATCCAGAACTGCCCACCCTCGACGTGTGTTCACCTTCCATACCTAATCAGGTCCCTCCTCCTCCTCTACCCCGAAGTGATATTGGGTCATCCTGGCCTTTCTCCAGCAAGAATCCTGCTAGGTTGGTTTATCCATAATCTCCTTTATTCCTGATATGTCCTCTTAGTAATTTTCCATCCACTGATCCTCACTCTGCCCGTTGGCTAAATATCCCTATTTGACTAGGGTATATTCAGAACTGAGTCCAGTTTTATATTGAGGTATTTTTACCCCCTTTTGCAATAGTCTGGAATAAAATCTGTTTTTACCACTTTAATTACTGGCCTGTTCTGTTTTGGTTCAGAGCTCAGAAGTGCTATTTGGACTTAACCTGTAGGTTTAGGAGGAATCAACATTTAGTTAGTATTTGAAGGCACTCAAATGCTACTTCCTTTTACTCTATTGTGTTCTGATTCTGCCCCACGTTTTTGCTAGGAAGCAGAGTTCCAAGAGCTCTTTTGGGATCTGTGAGAACTGGGCTCTTGAGTAGGCCACACAGTGCCTTTCTCTAGACGAGAGGTGTGCAATTCCAGGGGCTCCTTCTGCTTGAGAGCCCCTTGAGTAATAATCTTGAAAAAGGTGTTATAATAAAATTTTGCATTTAAATTGCCTCTTATTCTTAGGATGTCAAAGTACTTTACAAACATGAATTGCTAGAATCCTTTTAGGTTAATTAAAATGAACAGGCTTTGCAGACAAAGAAGGTGACTGTTTTTGTACTTTAGGGTGTTTTCACAGGTGAGCAAATTGAGACCAATAAGTTCTTTGACTAGTCAGAGACGTTCCGAGAACAGGTAGATTCAGCATCAGCACGCCAAGTACACTGTCAAATTTCATGGCTCTTCCGAATGATGATGACGAGGGTGAAATGATTTATGAATGCTGGTGTTCATGCTGAGAATATCTGTGTGCCGTTTACTGAACGGCAGCCACACTCCCTGAGTCATGCCTGGCCCTGCTTTGCAGCGGTGTGTTCTTTCCTCACAATGACACTGTTTGGGAGGTCTTATCTACACTTTGCGCTGCAGGGAGGTAGTCTTTAATCTTCATTTTACAGCCTGAAGACAGGTTTGGAGAAGTTATGCAACATCACAGCTCCTCCAGCTTGGAAGTGGCAGAGCTGGGATTTTAACCCAGGCTTGTCTGATTGCTGTGTCTACATTCTTCTTCTCTCCCTTTATCAATACCAAGCTTTATTACTTTTTCTTCACTATTTCTAAAATCCTGAGGAGTCAGACATATCCTGTCAGAGATAGAAGCTCATCATAAACCTGCTGACTTGAGATAGGAGCTTAATAATAGTTGGGGGAGGTGAAGTCAGGCTGTAGGCGGGGATCAGACCCTGGGAGCCTCCCCACACCAGACAAGGGTCTGGGCTTTACTCTGATTCATGCCATCCTACTTACCAGGGTTAATCTACTGCAGTGTTCCGAGGTCCAGGGGGCAAAGGAAGGAAACTTCCATTTTGAGGATACAATATGGCAGACACTGGGGCAAACGTGTTACCAAATCTTATTTCACAACAACCCTATGGGGCAGCTTCCCATCTCTATTTTGCAGAACCAAAATAAAGGATTTTCCCAAGGTTGCATGGCCCTTAAAACATGTCACTAGCTCATTTAACTCCAAGACCTACTCCTGCCATCCTTAAAGTGTTTGAAAAGTCATATACTAATCCTTTAAAGGCCACATCAAATCATATTTGAATTTCAGTCAAATTTAAAATGCCCACCATGATGACATAGTATGTACGGATTATCAGGATTTTCTGTTAAGGTAGACATGTGATTGTCAAGTTTGTATTTAGAAATTATCTTGATACACACACACACACACACACACACACCCCTACACACACACATATAAGTGAGAGAGAGAGAGAGAAAATTATTACTATTATTATTATTATTATTATTATTTTGACTGGGTCTTACCACATTACAACCCACCTCTTCCCACTTAGGTAGGGCCACTGGCATGTGCCAAAGCACCTAGCTCGCCTAGGTTGGGCCAGAAACCAAACCAAGCCCCCTGTGGCCTCAGCCATTGCTCTGTTGTGCCTTTCACTTGTGCCACCATAGGTGGGCCATACTGTGGTTTTGTCAACCTGGTCATACCAGCAGAATACCAGAGCAACTTTTTCTGTTCTTTTTTTTTTGGAGAGATTTTCGCTACAGGGCACATGCACTCGCCAGACATACAGAGAAATACAGAGAGACAGAAAGCGAGAAATCACCCCCCCTCAGGGGGGATGGCCACGCTGCAATCCCTTCTCTTCCATTCTCCTCTCTGGATCTTGGGCACGCACGCACACGCGCCCAGCGTGAGTTTTAAGCCACCAGGTCCGGGACGCGAACCGTGGTTGACTACATGGGAGTCCAGCGACATAGCCATTACGCTAACTGCTGGTCCCTGTTCTTTTTTTTTTAAATACACATTTTTTTTTAAATCTTAGCACAAAACTTAAGATTTTTGGGGGGAGATTTTTGCTATAGGATGCATGTGCTCGCCAGAGAGACAGATACAGAGAGACAGAAAGTGAGCAATCATCCCCCAAGGGGGACGGCCATGCTGCAATACCTTCTCTTCCATTCTCTTGGGATTTGGGGCATGTGCTCACATGTAACTGGGATGTTTCAAGCTGCTGGGTCTGGAATTCGAACTGGGGTCAACTATGTGCAAGTCCAGTGCCTGAACCACTATGCCATCTGCTGGCCCCTAAAATATTGTGTTTAATAAGACTGACATGATTGTAATTATTTTCCAATGACTTTAACATTGTCAAGTCCCATATTATTGAAGTTGACCCAATTTTTATTTTGCTGTACTTTTTCGTATATCTAAAAGGATCACACAGATACAGACAAACAAAGGTATAAAATAAATTAATGGCATGGCAGTAGAGGTATGTATATATATATAATTTCATTAATAGAAATCTACATTATTTTACTCTGGTCTTCCTTAATTCTTATAGCATTTTTTATTCTGTTTCACCTTCAATATCTTTCTAAAGTTTTTTTTTTTTTATTTCAAGTTCTTTATACTTTCAATCATGTTATTTAGCTTGCAAAGTGAATATTCCAACAAGTGTACATTCTCCCTAGTCCAGTTGATAATACTATAAAGTTATATTCAACAGATAATACCCCATTTCTTTGTCCTATCAATGCTTTGCCTCTCTATTTTTCTTCTAAATGTCCTTCCTCAGACTTTACTCTCTCACCCACCCTCTTCCCACACTATATCTGGTATTCACAAACATTTACTGTGTTTCTATATCCTTTAGTCAATCAGTTTCGGTCATAGAGTACGGACACTTGGTGTATATTAAGTGGGGACAAACAATGTCTCTCCTTCATAGCCTGCTTGCTTCACTCAGCAGTAAATCTTCCATATTTATCCACTTCCTGTCAAAAGCCAGGGTCTTGTTTTTTTATGGCTGAGTAGTATTCCATAGAGTATATGTGCCACAGTTTTTCAATCTGTTCATCTGTTCATGGGCATTTGGGTTGGTTCCATTTAAAAAAAAAAATCTTTTTCTTCAGTTGCCAGAAGGCATGTACACTCAGCAGAGGAGTGAAAGCGCCCCACCTTGTGGAGTGTGGTCACACCACAATTCATTTTCCTCTACTTCTCCATCCCATCAGGATTTTAAGCACACATTCACACATGCTGGGCATGTTCCCCATGTCCATGTCCTGGCTGGGACTTGAACCACAAAGGCCGTATGAGACCTGGCTTCCAGTGCACAGTACTCAACTACTGTACTATGAAGACAACCAGAGAGTACCTTTTTTATTTTTATTTTATCATGTTACTAGCACTGGATGTGCTTAGGGTCAACAACAGCCTTGCTTGCCTGCGAGCTCAGTGGTGAGCCTCACGTCTCCCTAATTGCTGTCTTACTCATAGAATTATTTATGAGGCTGACTCCCTCTCCTGCCTCATCTTTGACTCCATGAGGAGTTCTGGAAGAAGAAAACCATTTAGGGGTATTTTTCAGAGAAACACAAGTCCAAGTGTGATCTTTTTGCCACTTCACGTACATTAGCCTCGCCAAGTTACTCCTCATGATCCTCTCTTCCGGCAGACCCAGGTTCATCCGTCATTATATCATTAAGGACTTCTTATGTCCTCGTTTGCCCTCCCAATGCCCAATTAGCATATGTAAGGTAGCTGTTATATTATATAGTCCTGTATCTTTGTCATGTTGCATAAACATGAAGGGTCCCAGCTCCACCTCCTTATCAGCACTGATACTAGATAGTGAGGCCATTTTAACCCTTCTGGTGTTAGAGACATTCAAGTTGCCATGGACAGTGCTGTCTGAAGGTCAGGAACTGCAGAAGAGTAGAAAGTTGAAATAACCCTGATCAAAAAGGCAAGGGGAACAAGGTGGTTTTGAAACTCCTGCTGAATCCAGACCTCCCTCGTCTTAAGCTACATGACTGAACTTGCTTAGTTCAGTTCCATCGGGAAATCAGATTTGAAGTGTCTTCTATAATTTTTAAACAAAGAGGCAATATGAAAGAAAAAACTCGGCATTTAAAAAGCTCACTTTGAAAGGAGACCAGAGGGCAGTTTGTGACCTTCAGTATGTATTTTCATTAATTTCTGTGGATTTTTAAAAAATATTTTTTGTGTATCTAATTTTTAGATAATATTGAGGCTTGCTAAGATAATGTATTTGAAAATACACAAAAGATTCTAAATTCCATACATAAACTATGCATATTGCTATTAAATTCGATAAGTAATAGTCATAATATCATTACTGCATTTTGATAAGTAATATAATTTTAGAGCAATTGCATTGGAATACAGTGGTGATACTATATTGCAAAGCAGCACAGCTGTCAACAAGTCCACCCTCAGGGCTCACTTTCCTTATCAGTAAAATGAATAACATTCCAAGCTCCAGCATGGGCCAGGGGAATGGATGACATGATGTTGACATGATGTTTCTGCCATGCTTGGAAGTTTGGAAGGTTCACATGATCTGAGAGGAAAGCACACAGGTGGGACTGCTCAGGGCATTATATTACCTTGTCTTGGAGTTGAGCCCTGTGCAGTCCGACTGATGTCACTGCGTGGAAGGTACAAAGACTGACATAGCTTCCCACCTTCTTTGACTGTGCTATGACTCTAAGAGCCAGGCTTGCTTGCTATCCTCGTTTCACCTATAGTTAGGTTCAGAGGTAATTAGCTTCCAACAGTCTGGTGCCATGTTCTAAGATGCTAGTAGAAACAGATGGCAGATCCACGTGGAGGAGAGCTTGAATGTCTTCTCCAAACAGGAGGCTGTCGGTGTGTTGCCATTGTCTTCACTAACCAGGTGAACTAGGGCAAGATAATTGGGAGCATGTGATTCAAAGTCTAACACACCTTGATTGCAGTCCCAGCTTCTGCTGTTTACTGCTCTGTAATCCTAGGGCAATAAACTGCTCACATGGGTCTTAGGTTCATCATCTATGAACACAGACACCTTGACTTTGAAAAGTGTCGAGCAGAGTCACAGATAGAACAAATATTCCTTACTGTCACTTTTTTTGTTTTGTTTTGTTTTTAGCTTTCCTGATTATTCTCATTCCCAAAGAAAATGAAGGCCTGGAGAATTGAATAAATCAAAGAGATTCAGAAACAACATTAGATTCATATTTAGACAGCAATTGATTTTTTTTCTTGAGTAAGAAAAATTATACATCTGCTTCTAAAATATAAAGAGTGGTGATTATGATTCATGCACACATGATTCCCAGAGAAAGCTGGAGCTAAAACACAGCTAAACTAATAATATTTTGTCCTTGTGACTAAAGATTGTCTAAGCTTAGAATGTGTACCCAGAGATAGAGCAAGAATCCCAAGGGCAATTTTAATACTGCTTTGATTTAGTAAAAGTGGCATAAGCAGAAAAAAATGGTTGCTTCCCCATAGCCCACCTCCCCAAGGGGGACACATTTGCAGCTGTTCCCTTCTCTGTACCCTGGTGGTTTCCACAAGGGTTTCAGTTCTGATAATGATACTCAGAGCCAGGCTTCATCCTCTCTGCTCTGTACTTTTGCAATAGTTGCTAGCTAGTGTCCTGGCCTCCAATGTCTCTCTCTCTTCCTACTGGGAGAGCTTCTTACTCCTTGGTCAGAAGTCGTCTCTATGGCTGAGAGGAAAAAGCAGATACTTGGGCACCAGGGAGATCTAGGTGGAGTCCTGTATCTGTCATGTGACCTTTAGCCACTTGACCTTGCTGAGCACAGGTTTCATCTATGAACTAGAGTTCATATCTATTTAATATTCTTTGTTATAAGGATTAAAGGCATATATAAAACACCTTACACTGTCCCTGAAATCCTGAAATATAATAGGTTATCTAAATCTTCTCTGCTCTTCATAGCTGGAAAAATGTGATCTAATTTTATTATGGCCCCTGGGCCCTCCATGTGTCCTTCCCTCTCTGCTTTCTGAGCAGTGGTGGCTCTGTGCCTCCAGCTCATGGCCACGACTTCATGCTCTATTCACAGCTTTCCAGGAGGTCAGTCTTGGGTGGAGACCATTTCATTGCCATTTCTTCCTGGGTTCTTTTTGGCTAGGAACTTGGACTGATGCAAAACTATCAAGGTATCCTGGGGCCCCATCAGCCCAACAAATTGAAGCAAGCAGGGCCACTGATCTGTGCTCTGTGTCTAATTCCGTGGACATCCATTGTGAAGTACTGTGTGCCAGCACTGTGTTCAGTATTGTCCTGGTGGATGTGGATGCGAATCAGCTAAGTCACATCCTCGGAAACGAGAAGGCAAAACAAACCCACACGCTCTACATACCTAGAATGAAAAGAGTACAAGGCAGGCTGGGAGAAGAAGGTGAGGGAGATGCTTAAGGATGGCAAAGGAGACTTCCTGCTAGTCTGCACAGTCTGCCAGGGGACAAACGCAGTTTTCAGCAGCTCTTAGAGGAGGGGAGACCATGCTCACTGTGGACCCAGAGTGTGGGAATTTAGGTATCAGTCCTGCTCCTTACTAACAATTCCAGTGTCCTCTACCTAACTAGTCTACAAGACTGGTGTAAGACCAGCTCCTTTTTATCACTCAGAGCTATGTTCAGACGTCCTGTTACATGAGATCCTTCTCTGAACAGTCTTTCTCAAAGAACCTTTCACTTTTATGCCAGTTATAATCACTCTTCAAATCAGACAGTGCTGCTATTTAATAACTTCTCCTATTTTGCTTCAAGTGTGTTTTTATGTGTTCCCTTAATTGGCACAATATAAGGGAGAGGGAATTTACCTCCAATCTCAGAGATTATTATTCTGATTGGCATCAGCCACTTAGGTTGGTCTCCTTCCCTTCCAAGTGGTTGGCTTAGGGAAGGGTACGCAAATCCATTCTGGCCAATGTGGCTTGGTGGGCATTGTTGGAGACCTCTGAGAAGGAGTGTGTGTGTGTGAACAAAGAAGGCTGTTTGTGGAATGGTCTCTTCTCTGGAGAATGGCCTCTCTTCCTTCTGGACTCAGTGTCAGTGTAAGCCTTGAATATTGTAGCCATTTTGCAAACCTGAGGGGTCTGGGCTTGCACAAAGCTGCAGCCTGTAGGCTGCGAATGGAAAGACATGAGGATCTGCAGACCCACATGGCAGCACTTCGGAGCATGTATCATCATGTTCCAAATCTCCAGTCATGTGGGATAATATATGTTTTTGTTATTTAATCCAGGAAAGCTTTTTGGTAAAAGGCTAGATAGATAAGAAGTCTGTTAAGCATTGCAGGCCACATGATCTGTTCCAGGCACTCAGTGCTATACTCATGACATGAAAGCAGCCATAAAAAATACATTAAATAGTGGGCATGGCTGTGTTGCAGTAAAACTTTATTTACAAAATCAGTCACAGGCCAGGCTCACAAGTATTTGAAGTGCATTCTAAAGGACCTTGCGGTGTCCTCCCGAGCTTTGGAAGACATGGATGCCAAGTGTGTTATTGCACGTGGCTCATTGTGGGAGCTCAATCGCGGTGGCTCTTGTTGTCAGTACAGGTGGAAGTAGAAGCCGCAAGAACACAGTAAGCTGTTAATGAACGAGTAGGGGTTCATTCTAAAGTCAGCTGCCTCATAAGCAGGGGTGAGGCCAGGCTGGGAAGATGGAAGATTTACACTGAATTTGAAATACATGTAGCTGCTTCTCTCCAGAGAGAGCCACCTTGGCTAGAATCCCAACTTCTGGTGTGTTGTGAGAAAGACTAGACCCAGTAGGAGGAGTCTTGTACAAAGATCACAAAGCCGGAGCCTAGACCCTAATTTTGTCCCTAGTTTGTTGTAGGATCTAGAATTTATCTTCTCAGTCCTCAGGCAGTTACTTTGTTCATTACAGTAGTTAGAGAGGATTTCTGAAAGGGGCCTTATGGATGTGGGGGAAAAATCAGTTCTAGTTTTTAGTTTTTGTTTTTGTTTTTAGGTTTTTGCCATAAAGTGTATGAACTCACTGAAGAAGAAAGAGAGATGAAAGATTTGTTGCTGAGTGAAGCAAGTCAGGCTATGAAAGAGAGACGTTGCATGTCTCCGCTTAACATATACTGACTCTCTGCACTCTATGGTAGAGACTGAAAGACTGGAAAACATGAAAGTATTAAAAATTGTAATGGACACTAGAGACAAAGTGGAAAGAGAGTGTGGGAGGGGAAGAGCATAAAATAGTTGGGGGGGGGGAAATGGAGAAGTGAGACACTTGTGGACACAGATAAGGTTTATTATCTGTTGAAGAGGTTGTGTGTGGTGGCCTCAACTGGGCCGGACTGAGGTGTATATCATGCTGGGTGAAGTTTCCTCACAATCTAAATGATGTATATTGATTTAATGTATGAATAATAATAAAAAATAATAAAATAAAGAGGGAAAGTAAGAAATCACCCCCCAGGGTGGATGGCCAGCCATACCGCAGTCCCTTCTCCTCTGTTCCCCTCTTGTGATTCTGGGCATGCATGTGCACACGTGCCCTGTGTGATTCTCATGATTCTCAAGTTGATGGGTCTGGGATTCGAACCATGGTTGCCCATGTGGGAGTCCAGCACCTTAACCACCCTACCTCCTGCTGGCCTGCAGCTCTAGTTTTTTTTTTTTTTTTTTGGAGAGGTTTTCGCTATAGGGCACATGTGCTCGCCAGACAGACAGAGACATAGAGACAGAAAGCGAGAAATCACCCCCCAGGGGGGATGGCCATGCCACAATCCCTTCTCCTCCATTCTCCTCTCGGGATCTTGGGCACGCACGCATATGCGCCCGGCGTGAGTTTTAAGCCACCAGGTCCAGGACGCGAACCACGGTCGACTACATGGGAGTCCAGCGACATAACCATTACGCTAACTGCTGGTTCCCACAGCTCTAGTTTTTAAGGTGTCTAAGATAGCTTCCTTGATCACTGCTCTGGACTGGCAATGTCCCTATCTCTGCTATCCTGTTTGAAAGCTGGTGTTTTAATCAGGCCTAATATACAACACGATCATCGTACTGGACTTGCATACAGTCATTAGCAGGAAGTTGCCCTTGCTAGAAGCTTGTAAACTTGCTATAAAGCAAATTAGTATTTCAAAGACATTATTGGAATTAAGCAGCTTTCTCACTTCTTTTGTCATCAACAAATTATTTTCCTCCTTTAGTTGCCAAGAAGGTGAAGTTAGAACAGAGTTCGTCATCCTAGCTCATGTTCACGCAGATCCCTGTTACACTTTTCTTTAGTAATGGTGGCACCACAAGGGTAGCAGGAATTATGGTAATGATAATAAAAGTCAATTTGAGAGTGATCTGTTGACCTCCTGTAATATGCCATGCAAGTGTTCTAGGTCATGGGATCAAGGTGTGAATAAAACATAATCCTGTCTGTGTGTTACTTGAAGATGATAGGAGAATAAATTACAGTGCAGTGAAGTGAGTGCAAGCACAGAGGTTCTGCTAGTGTAGGTTAATTAACTCTGCCCATGCAATGGGAAGCCTTTTCTGACCTCCAAAACTAGATCCAATGCCCTACTGTTCTATTTTAAAGCTCCCGAACATTTCATTCACATCATCTGCTTCAGCTAGAAATTGCATTTGAGAATGACACATGCAAGACTTTCCTTGCAAAATGGAAGCTCCAGAAGAATAAGGAGTGTGGCCTTTTATCACCATTGAGTCTCCAGCATCAGGGCACTGCCTCTTACACAGAAGGTTCTTGGTAAAAGATCTGAGAAGATTTGCCAGAGGTTGAGATATCTGAAATAGGCTTTGAAGGATAAATAGAAGCCTGCATCCAAAAGAGCAGGAACAAAATTACGTCTAAAAATAACCACAGTTTTGGGTCAGCTTCGTGACTGCACTGATCAAGAGAAGCTGGATTCCATTTGGTGACTACCATTCAAATCCCCAGCCTGGTCTACCTGCAATGCCAGGCTTCATTCCAGGGCCCGAGATCATGGGAGCCGGAGGACTAGAGGAAGGGTTGTCATTGTGACGTGACTATACCCTGAGGGGTGCTCCTCCTCCAAGCTGTCTCTTTCACGTGTGCATGCATACACTCTTATTTTATTTATTAAATTAAAAATAAATAATGACAATTTAAAAGGAAAGTGTAACCTCATCAACCCTTTGTTATAGAATTAGTAGGGAGACATCTGGATCTTTAAGGAGGTGGGTTTTGTGCTAAAGAGTCTGAGGGTCAGTGGGATCTAAGCTCAGTTCTTGTTACCATCAGCTGTGTAGCTTTGGGTACATTGTTTGACCTCTCTGAGCCACTGTTAATACACCCACAGATTGAAAATTCTTTTTGTTCTCTTTGGGTCAGATGAAATAACACTGGCAGGTTCACTGGCTGTAGAGGATGCTCTGCAGACTTATGAAACCAGCCTTCTGGCCTCTTTAGTTCACAAGATATGATGAAATGGCTTCGTTATTAAAGTAGATCTCAGCCCCAGTTGGCCTGGCCGTATGTGGGCAAGTCACAAATATGTCACAGGCAGAGACGGCCTTGTGTCTGGATCTACCATTCTGAAAACACAGGACTTCGGCAGGTAGTGACAGGCTTGCCCAGTTTGGGCTAGAGCGTTCATACCGTGCTTAGCAGCCCTGGTTGGGAAGCCCAAGTCCTCTAGTTCCCACTCTGTAGGATGGATGTATCAGTCAATTGGGGCCTCCGTTTTCTTACATTAAAAATGAGATAATAACACTTAATTTCCATGGATCTTGTTAATTTATTTCATAATTTTTATATTAAAATATAAATAGCTTATCAACACTGTTCCAAGGATGTGTGAGTTACACATTAATGTAAAACATCAGAGAGTTTGGCACATGATTGCCACCTAGTGAATGGAAGCCTACCGCGGAGGTGCTGCCCCAGTTATGGGAGAAATGGACAAAGTCTAGCGGGGGCTAGAGGAGAGAAAGGGCTCTGAGGAGAGGCATGCAGTGTAGGCCTTGAGAAAACAGGTATGAATTGGCATGGCTATGACATGGGACTTGCCAGCGGGTGCCAGCATCTGGGTTCCGACCAAGTACAGAAACATGTCTGAGAAGTGTAAGGGTTAATTACGGCAAAGATGAGAACTGTGCCAAGGGGGTACAAGGCAATATAAACTCAAATATGAGAAATTATCTGGGACCAGCAGATGGTGTAATGGTTATGCCGCTGGACTCCCACGTAGTTGGCTGCAGTTTGAGTCCCAGACCCGGCGACTTAAAACTCACGCTGGGCGTGTGTGCATGTGTATTCAAACTCCTGACAGGAAAAAGCCTGGCAATCCTCCCAGGGGTGATTTCTCACTTTTTGCCTTTCTGTCTTTGTTTCTCTGGCAAATGCACATTCCCTATAGTAAAAATCTCTCTCCCTCTCTCTCTCTCTCTCTCTCTCTCTCTCTCTCTTGCCAAACTGTGGAATGCCAGAACTTAAAGCAACAGGATTGATAAGATCTATTTATTCACTCCCTCACTCCAAGCCTTTATTGTGCTGGTAAGTTGTTGCAGCGTGATTTTCTCAGTGGCATTCTCACATCCACTCTGTGAAGGTAGATAGAAAGATTCTTATTTCATAGGTTAAGACTCAGAAAGTTTAACTTGTATTTTAGAAATGTAGTTTAATTGTTTTCGTCATTCATGATAGAATGCATGTGTGCATGTGAGAAAGGGACAGAGAAATGAGACCCCTTCACAGAATCTGGGCATACCACAATCCCCTTCCTCCAGGGCCTCAGCCTGTCAAATCCCTGACATGGTATGAGTGCCTGACTCGTTTCAGGCAGCGGCTGATCTGGGGATTCCAGTGGCAGTGGCCATGTGGAATCTGGCTTCTCTTGAGTAGTGCCTTATTGCTGAGCCATGGAGCCAGCCCCCAAATGTTTGGTTTCAAGAGAAAACATAGGAATTTCGGTGAAATTAAGTTCCTATGTGGGACCAGCAGTTAGCGTAATGGCTATGTCACTGGACTCCGTGTAGTTGACTGCAGTTCGAGTCCTGGACCCGGTGGCTTAAACTCACGCCGGGCGTGTGCGTGCATGCCCAAGATCCCGAGAGGAGAATGGAGGAGAAGGGATTGCGGTGTGGCCATCCCCCCTGGGGGGTGGTTTCTTGCTTTCTATCTCTTTGTCTCTCTCTGTCTTTCTGCCAAGCGCATGCTCCCTATAGTAAAAACCTCTAAAAATAATTAAGTTCCTATGCATATCTCAAAATATTAGTGTCATGGAAGAAGCTTAAAACATTGTAATAAAATCTACATTCATAGACTGCATATATATGTCTATAATCTTGATTAATTTTCTCAAACTCAAAGATGTAGCTTAACTAGCATCCAAATCAAGAAATAGAACATCATATCACCCACACCCCAAAATCCCTTGGTTCTCTGCCCCCCAAGTACTCCAACACCACCACCAAAGGTAGTTATTGTCCTGATTTCTAACATCATTGATCTGGCTGTTTTGGACAGATATATACAAATGTGATCAGACATGGTACCCAGAGTCTTTTGCCTCAAACTTTGTTATGCAATTCACTCATATTGCCATGTCCTGTCTCGTTCTCTTTGTCAGATAGTATTCCAAAGTATACGTAGCAAAATTCATTTACCTGTGCATGAGATGTGCAATTTCCAGTATTAGAGTATTGCAAAAAATGATAATAACATTATTATATTGAATACATGATTTTCTAGTGAGTACATTACAAGAATATCACAACAGTTTAACAGGCTATGCTTATACTTGGCTTTAGTAGATACTACTAGATTTTCAAAATAGTCATACCAATTTTCACTTACTCCAGCAGTACATAAAGTTTCAGTTATTTCCTATCCATACCCACACTTTGTATTGTCTGCCTGTTCATTTTTGCCATCACAATCAGTGTGAAGTGGTATTGTATTAGTATTTTAATTTGCACTTACTAAATTAAAAATAAAGCTGGGCATCTTTTCATATGATTGGTAGGTCTTTTGGTACAGTATTTTAATGGATTCTTTGAGGTATAGGTTTCTTTCTTGGTATGCTTATCATATTGTACTGATATTGTGCAATTATGAACTTCTTGATGTAGACTGAAATGCATTCCTTTGTGTGGTTTCAGCACCCGGGACAGGGTCTGACGAACAAGTGGTTGCCCAAAGCTCAGGGTCCATGTGGAGTAAGAACTGTGGTGGTTAAGGCGGCTGGACTCACATGACTGACTGTGGTTTGAATCCCGGACCTGGCAACTTGCTTTCTCACTTTCCTTCTTTCTCTCTGTCTCTCTCTGGTCAACTTAAAAAAAAAAAAAAAGATCATGAATAAAATTAAATAAAATAATTCTTAAATAAAAAAGTAGAATTGAAGCCAAGATGGAAAGTCATACCTATCTGTGCGGGGTCGGGGTTCTGTTCATTTTTAGAAGGTAACTAAGGCATAGCTCAATCCTCCTTCTTCATTGTGTCAGAATCATTCTAAATGGAATGCTTAATTAAGCCAATGAGTGGCACTCTTCTGAACAATGGGCATTCTAATATGGCCATACTGGGAGGGAGCACACCTTCATGGGCTAGGACTGCATTCTCTCTGAAGGGCTTTATGAATAAATGAGGAGGCTATGTCCCCGCTCCCTTCCCAACCACATCTTATTTGTGAGGAGCCTTACTCAGAGTGATATTTATCTTCTCATCAACTGCACTTGATGTTTCCAAGTAAGTGACTGTGGCTGGAATATAGTACCTACAAATATGTGCTTGCTTCTCATTTACTGTATGTGATTAAGGGCTTGCCCATGTGTGTAAAATACTAAGGAGAGTTACTGGCAATCACTGAACACTCATTCAATGCCAGCTCTTACTCTTTTTGTTTTCTTTTTTCTTTTTAGAGAGAGAGTTAGTTTTTGTTGTTGTTATAGGGGGCATGCACTCGCTGGAGAGACAGAGAGAAACAAAGAGACAAAAAGTGATAAATCATCCCCCAGGAGGGATGGCTATGCCGCAGTCCCTTCTCTTCCCTTTTCCTCTCAGGGTTTTAGGCACACACACACACACACACACACACTCACACACACGTACCTGGCATGAGTTTTAAGCTGCTGGGTCTGGTGCTTGAACTGGGGTCGACCACGTGAGAGTCCAACAATGTAACTATTACACCATCTACTGGTCCCTCCAGCTCTTATTCTCGACAGGAATACTTGTCGCATGTAACTTTAAAATTAAGCAAAAGATAATGATGACCATGTGGTGAGCCCACTGTGACTTTGGAATGAAGTCATGTTTTGATGTGAGAGACAAGCCAGCAGAGCAGACCATGGCTAACTGAGCTTTGCAAAAGTTAAATGGTAGCAATGCATTGTACGTGTCCTGCGAAAAGCTACCTGAGACATGTTCATAACGTTAATGTGATGTGTGGTTCAAAAAATGGCATGGATTCCAATTTTAGAAGATAAAGCCAAAAGTGACTTCTACATAACTCCACTTGAAATGTTACTTTACCCATAAATTTATTTATTGAGATTGTGACTGAATACCCAATAAACAAAGGTACTTATATTTAGTAGAAAGGAGAGCAATTTTGGCAAAGAAGTTGGACTTCAGTTGATGATATCGGGAAGTAATAGGAGATATTTGATAAAAGAATAACTACGTGAAGCCGTATTTCAGGAGATGCACAGATGGGCACGGGAGAGATTGGAGCAAGATGGGTTACTAAGTCATTATCATTTATTCCAGGACTCTGGAGAATAAGAGGGTTCCCTTGGGGCTGTGTCACCTTGGTTAGCTCTTCACACCAACTAACTTCCCCTTTTTCCTCTTTATTCTACCACTCAAGTCATCGATGATCTCCTGCAAAGCCATCTTCAGCTTTGCTCCTTGGGGAATTTCATGGGAAATGGAAGAAGCTGTGGCTTGAATTCAGGAGAGATGAGCTCCTCTTCTATTTCTACTACTACCTTGCCATGTTTGGGGTGTCTTTTCCCATCCCTGGGTCTCAACGCCAAGATTCTAAATTGAGAGAGCTGACCTGGAACATTCCCTACTGGGCAAAGATTCTGTGATTAAATCCTTTGTCACTGTCACCACCGATAGCTAAACTGGGAGCTGTGTGAGCATTGCAGGCAGAGCAGGGTCAGTTAAGCATCGCTGGACATCTGCTCTGGGCCAGCCACTGAGGAAGGCCTTGTATTCATGATTATAGCTCACCAGCTCATATTTATAAAATTGTATAGGTTTTCTATAGCAAACCTCATTTCGATCTTAACCTCCAGTCCATAGATAACAACAAAATCCAGAATTTCTCTCTATGAAGTTGAAACCAAATCTTTGTGCTTACAGAGAGCCCCAGCACCGGAGATGGGGATGAGACTGGGTGTTTAACCTAGTTCCTGAGCTGCTAACCAGCATCCTCTCGATTGTATTTCTTCCCATAGAATTCCAGTCGTTAACTTCTTTTTTTTCTTTTTTTCTGAGAGGTTTTTGCTATAGGGTGCGCGCGCTCGCCAGACAGACAGAGAGAGACATAGACACAGAAAGCGAGAAATCACCCCCCAGGGGGGATGGCCACGCCGCAATCCCTTCTCCTCCATTCTCCTCTCGGGATCTTGGGCACGCACACACGCGCACCCAGCGTGAGTTTTAAGCCACTGGGTCCGGGACGCGAACTGCGGTCGACTACGTGGGAGTCCAGCAACATAGCCATTACGCTAACTGCTGGTTCCCCAGTCGTTAACTTCTCACCCCTTATCCTAGAGTTTTTACCTCGAGCTCCTTGGGTTCTTTCATGTTTTTTGATAGAAAACCCATGAGTATTTGAGGAAAGTTGTGTCCCTAGACTCTACTCTGGGATGAGAACACAGCACTGTCTGCACGGAGATTCCTAGAAGCTGTTTCTTCCTTTGAAATAAGGATACTCTGCCAGGCTTAAGAATTGAAAGAATGTGGGGGTCTCTTAGCAGGGAATGCATCAGGCTACAGCCAACTTTGCTTTCCCTTCAGCTATTGCTTAAATTGCTGTAGCCCAGTGTAACTTTACGTAGTTCCTGGATTGTGGAGGGGAGAAGGATTAATTACTTAATAATCTCCTAAAGCTATCATTTATACCCAAATTCCTAGACTTTTGAAATTCCAGATTCTTTGCTATGAAGTTATACTTTTCCCCATTAAACTCAAAAGTTTTAAGCTTTGGAGCTTAAAACAAAGACCAGAGGGACCAGCAGATGGTGTAATGGTTATGTTGCTGGACTCCCACATAGTTGACCACAGTTCAAGTCCCAGACCTGGCAACTTGAAACTCACACCAGGCACATGTGCATGCATGCCTAAAATCCTGAAAGGAAATTGGAGGAGAAGGGATTGTGGTATGAACATTCTCCCTGGGAGGTGATTTCTCACTTTCTGTCTCTCTTTTTCTGCAGTAAGCACATGCACCTTATAGCAAAAATCTCTCTCTAAAACAAACAAGCAAAAAAGACCTTCTTTATGTTAGCAATTCTTTTTTAAATTATTATCTTTAATTTATAGAGGGCACATGAGCTCTCCAGAGAGGGAAAAAGAAAGAACTAGGGAAAGGTAGAAAGAACTCTCCCATGAGGAGTAGCCATGCCATAGTCTTTCTCCATTTCTTTTTTGGGGTTTTAGGCACACATGCATGCATGCCCAACATGTTTTCCAAGATGCCAGGTCCAGACGCGAACTGTACAGTCAGCCATGTGGGATCTAGGCATTAACCACCATGCCATGGGCTAGCACTGTGTTTGCAATTCTAATGCAGTCTCTCCTAGGGGCCTGAGGCATGCAGGATGTTCTGTTGCCCCAAACGAAAGGTGGAATAGGGACAATAGTGCCCGAGAAGATCACATTTGCTCTTTCAAAGCCTTACTCCATATTTTGGGTTGTCAGAAAAGTCACAATGCACTTTTACATAGAAAAACAATAATTGTCACTACCATTCTTTGTGTGAGGCCAAGCAGGCTAAGCAATGTTTTCACTTTCACAGATGATAGAACTGAGGCTAATGTGTTAAGTGACTTATCGTAGGTCACTTATTCTAGGAAAGAGCATGTTTAAAATTATCTCTATTTATTACTCAGTTGGAAATTAATTAATTGTCTCAGGAGTAATGAGCTTCCCATATTTGGGGTATGTGTATGGAGGTTGCTTTAAATAGATTACATTTGGTCAGGCCCATAGTACAGTGGTAAGGGAGCTGGATCCCACGTAGTTAATCACAATTTGAATCCTGGCCATGGCAGTTTAAGACACATGCTGGGTGTATGTATCTGCAAGTCCCATATCCTGACAGGAGAGTGAATGGATGGGAAGAAACTGCAGCATGCCATGTCTTTCCCTGCCGCCTGGTAAGTGCATACACCCTCTGGCAATAAAAAGAAGGGGCATTTACACCAACAGGACATGTCTAGGGAAGGTTTTCTAGATTACTAGGTAGAATGACCCTTAAGGTATTTCAACAGTCCTTACAAATCGGCCAGCAGTGGTGGTGCCGCAGTAAATGCAGTACTCTGCCATGCAGAAGCCATATGGGAAGGTCCGGGTTTGTATCACCAAATCTTCTCATGCTTTCTCAATAAGTAAATAAGTAAACTTTAAAGCATACATAAGAATTAGTAAGAAGCTGGGTCACTGTTGAAGGCAGAGGGAATAGAGGAATACAAACTTGGAACTGTGAAACAAGTGGAGAGTCAGGGAACTGAGCTGGAGAGTACTAGTGAGGTATGCAGGGCAAGGTGGGGTGGGGTGGTGGGAGACACAGACAGAAGAGAGTGTAAGCTGAGGAGGAAACTCTTCATCAGTGTGGTTCAAAATCTTCTCACTGAACAATTGCTTTGTGTCTTCCATTTTGCCACACGCTCCGGTGAGGTGGGAGACTGTATAAACAAAATAAGCACACATGGACTCATAAGTCTCTCAAGCCATAAGGGTCACAGCTCTCACTGTAGAAAGGGGGTTGGACAGTTCAGAACACCATGGTGATCCAGCACAGTCCTTTCCTCTTGTCGGGCCCTGGGCAGGTGACCTGGTCTCCATGTGCTGTGACCTCCTCATCTTCAACCTATAGGCACTTGCCTTTTTGGTGATGGTGAGTTGTCGTAGGGAAATCACTGAGCCTGAGTCTAACCCAAAATGAATGTTTGTGAATGTCACTGATCACTGTTGTTTGCAAGTGGAGCTATGGCCGGTGGTGGTCCTGCCTGGGGTGAGCTCTGGTAAACAGAAGTCATCCAGTCCTTTCACACCTGGGTGAGTTTGCTACCATAGCTTTATCCTAAAATGCATTACTCAGGAGTGATATTTCTTGCCCATCAGTCACATTCATCACCCAGCTCTTAAGAAAGGAAATTCAATTGGCAGTTCTCTCTGCAGGCAAATATCGTATTAAACAGACTCTCATCTCTGCTTTTCCAGGTTTCATTGCTGTGTCAGTTGAGGTTAAAAAGCCTTTTTCTTTTTGTGTTGAAGGCTCAGAAAATAGATATGAAAATGTCCCTGAGACCAACATTTGGCTCAGAGCCTGGGCTGGGGAACGATAGATCCTCTTTAAGCCTATGGCTGTCACTCACTCAGGAAGAAAGACAACAGGACTGCCTTGTGCCTCCCGTGTGCTGGCCGACGGCTGGCAGAGTTAGACTCTTCTGTATTCAGCTGTAGGGTAGGGACTGCAGAGGACGCAACCCAGGCTCAGAGAGTTTTCATGGTTTGCTCAAGGTTGCAGAGCAGGCAATCCAGCTCTTCTCAGTGACTGTGAGGTAGACTATCAGTCCACGTAATAACCTATGTTGGATGGTCAGAAAAGTCATGATGCATTTTTACATAGAAAAACATAGAAAAATACATCATGACTTTTCCAATGACCCAGTAAATTAGAATTGCATAATCAGGGAAGACAGGGAGACATTCTGTATGAGATCTGCTTGGAGTGTCCTAGAAAGGATCATGATGTCTAAGGTTCTAAGAAGTCCTGCGACCTAGACATTATTTTTCCCTTAAAAGAATTATTTACTTAATTTTAATGATTATTATTATTGCTTTTTATTTTTTCTTCAATTCGACCTGCTATAGGGCACATGCATCACCAGTTTTTGCTTTGGAACTCAGAGCATTTCGTGACTTCCCTGAATTTTCTAGCCACTCTGTAAGATTACCCTGCGTAGTCTTATCAGACATCTTGAAATGACTGGCAGTTCAGTTTCTGCAGTTAGCAAACTTCAAGAAATTGTAAATAGTCTGTGTTTTTAACTCTTATTCCCAATCAGTATTTTTTATATATTCTGGTTTTTTTGGAATGTGAATCTATGTACTAGGCATATTAGAGTGGGGTATTTGGGTTTGTATGAAGGTAGGGGAATGGATCACTTCCCATAAGTGTGGAATGAGGCTGTGGGTGGACCCAGGAGAAAAAGCCCTGAAGGCCCTGGAAGACACGTTCTTGGTCTTGGACTGGTTGCGCTCAGCCAAGGAAGTAGAGGGGATTCCTCAGCCTGCCTGAGGCAGCTTCTGCCACACTCGGGACCTGCTAGAGAGTAGGAGTCTGACCTACTTTCCCCTGACTCAGCCCTCCCAATCCTCCTCCTCTCATTCTTTCCTTCCTCCCACTCTTTTCCAGTGGAGGTGGGAGGCAGGTGAGACTGGGATAAATTGGGGGAAACAGGGACCAGGCTTCAAGTGTGCCACCCCGTTTCTGACCCCTCAGTTCATCCGGGCCCTGCATTCTACTCTCCACTCTTTCCAGAATGACTGTTCGGCCTTGGGTGGTATTTCCTGCCTTACGTCTGCCTATGCTTCCGACACTCGATTTCCCGCATCCTGTCTGGGCTGAGGAACCTGGGAAACGGCTCTGGATCCAGCATTAGCCAGGCTCGCTAGGACCTCAGGCAGAATCCCAGCCGAGTGTTGCACTTCAGCCCAACCAGAGCCCAGTTTCCCGAGAGGTCTGGCACAGGGTCTTCCTTACCCAAACTCCATTTCCCCCATGTGATATTTACTGAATCTTTACAAAGAACCACACGCTCTGCAGAGGCTCTGGAGAGCGGATGGGAATAAAACCTAGTGAATGAGAAATGATCTAGACTCTGGATAAGCTCTAATGGAGGCACACAGGCATTGAGGCCCAGGGGGAATAGAGAGGGTGTTTGCTACGCAAATACTGTCTTTAAGGAGAAACTAAGTAAAGATGTGGCTTGTTAGGTAATGTCAAAGGATGATGTTATGTAGTCATAACTCCTCTTCATAACCTTTCCAAGGGTTTACTTTTACTTATAAGGTCAGGGAAACAAGGATTCTTGCTATAAATAGTGCTTTTTGTTATATTTCCATTGCACGTGCTTTGAGGTTGGGTGAGTCTGACATGAGTATTTTGGTTGGGAATTTTGACATGAATATGATTGTTTACCAGGAAGCCTGTATCCTTTCTAAAGTATCTGACAGCCTGGGGAATTATTTGGTAATGAGTCCAATCCATTCTTTCAGTAAGTACTCAGTAAGTATTCACTGGAGAACCAGGGAATCAGTGTTGTTTAAGGCACTGGTGAAACAGGAAGAAAATCATATTGCTCGGGTTTTCAAACATTAGGCTTTTTTCCCTCCAAAGGAACTCTTCCAGAGACCTCTTCCCCACACTGCTATCTATAACAACCATAGAAGGGACTTAGTCCTTCAATGAGGGGAGGTAGAACTCCAGCCTTCCTCCCACTTGGATTCCTTTTGCTCCTCCAATGAACCCCAAAGAATGCTCTCCTCTTCCCTTGGTGTTAAGAAACACTCCAGAGGGACCTGCAGTTGGCGTAATGGTTATGTTGCTGGACTCCCATGTAGTTGACTGTGGTTCGAGTTCCGGACCCAGTGGTTTAAACTCATGCCAGGTGCGTGTGTGTGCATGCCCAATATCCCAAGAGGAGAATGGAGGAGAAGGGATTGTGGTGTGGCCATCCCCTCACTCAGGGGTTGATTTCTCACTTTCTGTCTCTGTCTTTCTGGCGAGTGCACGCCCTATAGCAAAAACCTCTCAAAAAAAAAAAAAAAAAAAAAAAAAAAGAAAGAAAGAAAGAAAGAAAGAAGTGAACACTCCAAAAACTCATTTTGAGAGGAAATTGTTGGGTAGAGATTACAATTCAGCCTCTATTCTAAACAGACTAGATTTGAATACTGCTCTACTCCTTGATTAAAATTATCTATCTGAGTCTCAGTTTATAAACCCCTTGTTTGTAAAAGGGGATTGATCAACAGTAAGGTTATTTTTTAGGTTTGTTCTGGATAGGATAATCCTATAACGTATTGCTCTCAGAGTGAACGGGAATGGTATGCAATAATAAGACAGAGATGCTAGATGTTAACTAAGACCGTCCCAGGAAAATAAAGATGTAGCTACTAAAACAATGCGGTGCAATGAGTGGTGTTTTAAAAAGTATGTATTATTACTTCTGTTATTTTATTGTTATTATTTATGAGGTGGCTGAGGCTAAATATGCATAAGCAAGGTGTTGTGCTAAATGAGCTTTGTTCTAGAGCCCTGGAGGTCTGGCATCAAGTCCAGCCCCATACCCTTCTCCTTGCCAATCTTTGAGGAGTCTGGTAAACAACTGACCAGATTCTATGGTAGAGAAAATAGAGGATGGGGCAGGGATATGCAGTGCTGGGAACCCAGACTCCATACAACAAGGCATCTCACCACCTTCTTGCGTGTCTGGCAGCTTAACGGTTGCCTCAAACATCTTTTCATCAAAGGCTTAAAACTATTGCCTCAAACTTCTGCCCTACAGTTAAGGAAGGGCCTTCACTGTGAGGGAACGTATTTCATCTGTT
Source organism: Tupaia tana (assembly GCA_026018925.1). Classification (NCBI taxonomy): domain Eukaryota; kingdom Metazoa; phylum Chordata; class Mammalia; order Scandentia; family Tupaiidae; genus Tupaia; species Tupaia tana. Next base: position 89,539,599 of record JAKSZU010000008.1, on the reverse strand, counting down.
CTCTGCTTCCCACGCTGCCCCACCCCCACAGGAGCCTCTAGTGTCTGTGTTATCACCAAATCAAACATCTCTCACACCCTAGGGTGGGGCTGCAGGGTGATGGCGGGTCACTCCCTCCAGGGCTCTGGGTGTGGCCAATTTCCCCGGACTCTCCTGTCTCACTGTCCTGTACTGAGCACCTGTCCCCACTCACTGGCAGCCTGCTAGGGTGGGAAAGGAAGCTAATAAGGCTTCAACATGTAAATTGAGCAGATTTAATGTGAAATCATCCATAGAAGATTTGCTATTTTTAGCAGCATGCTGTTGGCTACAAATACACGCTTTTATCCTTGAAAATCCAAGCAGTGCCTCCTCTCGCTGGGCCCTTTTACCTGTGCAGGGTTAAGGAGCCCCTGTATCTGGCTGGGTGTCAGGAACCGTGCTGGGAGTCCTGTGCACTGAGCCCTGTGTTCTCTAGGCTCTGAGGGCTGCTGAGGTGTGTTGCACCTGTTTTGCAGAAGGGGTGAAGCAGGCCTTGGATAGAAGAGCCAGGGTGCAGAACCACTGTTTGACATTACCTGGAGTGGAGAGAGGAGAGCTGGTTGAGGTGTAGGTTCAGGAGAGCTCCTGCTGCACTGGCCAAGGATGTGCAAACGTGCCTGAGGTAGCTATGTGTGTCTAGATGCCCTGGGGCTAGAGGTGGCATGGTGGTTGTGTTGCTGGATCCCACGGGGCTAACTCCACAGTTGGGGAGAATGGACATGTTTATCCTGCTTGTGCCCTTGTGCCCTCTATACCCTCCTCTTGTGCCTGTGTCCTGGGGACTCCGTGGATCAGACAGAGCCTGAACGTCCTCAGGAATGGAACAATGCTCTCTAACAAGGCTGTGAAATGGTTGTCAATCTTCTCTGTCTCTTCCCTTCTGTTTACAGAGATTGCCACACATTGCCTACTGTACTTCCTCCCTTAGACACACGGTCAAGGGTGTGCACAGGGCTTATAGCTCAGCAAGGGAGAACGAAGTTTAAGGAGCCCTCAGAGGTTCTGGCAGACCAAGAAGGGGCAGTGCTGGCCTTCGGGTCCAATGCTGACCCCAGGGAAGCAGGGGTGCTCTTTTACTGCATGGGTATGTAAGGGTAAATTGAGACCCATAGCCAGGAAACTAGGAGGACATAAATTCGTATCTAGGAAGCCTTGTGGTCAGGATTACAAACCTGACACCCTGACTCTTGGTTGTAGGATGCTATCTGAATAATCTTACTGAGTCACTGAACATGGGCCCTAACCAAAAGGGCACACTAGGGATGTCATGTATTATTTCTATTGTCACAGAAGCAGCAACGTGAGATTATTTTTATTTTGTAGATAATGCAAATGAGGGACCGTGAAGCTGAATAATCTGTGTAACACCATGTATTTGTTAAGCGATGGAAGTGTCATTAAAATCAAGATCTTCTGGAGTCCACAATGTTTCTGCATTCTACCCTAAGGCACAGACACAGGCAGGCCTCTTTCACCTTTGATTGCCCAGTGCCAAGCATATTATTTGGCACATACTACGTGCTCAGTAAGTATTTGCTACATGAGACACCTACCCAAGGAGACCCACCTGGGACCTAGAAAGATCAGATATATCTAGGACCTGACCAGACCTAAACCTTATAATCCAGGAGGAATGGAACTCAGAGAGGTTAGGTGCTGGCACGAAGGCCACCCTGGTGGCAAGTGCAGAGTGGGATGCAAACCCAGTTGTGTCTGACCCCGCGCTTCCTTCTGCTGGAGTGCCTGCGGTTCTGCAGAGTGGAGAACATCTGCAGTGCAGACCAGGAGAAGGCTGTCCCCTACACAAGCAGGTGCAGCATCTCATCTCAGCCACGCCCCTTCTATTTTGGGGCCAGCAGTTCTGCTGGGACTTCCTCAGAAGACACGGAGACTGTGAGGGGCTCCAGAGAGGAGGTAACAGCAGGGCCATGCAGGCAGATTTATCGTGTGAGGGAGACATTTAAATATAATTGATGTAACTGCAGTCTTATTAGATAAATAGCACTTGGGATTCGGGGCATGCTTCCCTGGCAGGCACAGTCAGAGCGGAGGAGGCAAAGGCATTAACTCCCTCCATTGGCAACATCCCCCTGGGCCTGTCAGGCAGTGGGTGAAAAAGGGCAGCTGGAGAAAGAGAACTGGAGGAGAACGAAGGAGAAGAGACCTGATCCTACCTGTTAGATGACTTTCCTCAAACAGCGATGAGTGTGCCTGGCCCGCTTTCCCTGGCTCTCTCAGGGCACTGCCTGAGTCCCTGCTTCCTGCATGTGCACAGCTGGCAGCCTCACCTAGAGCTGCTATTGGCGTAGACGGCTTGGCTCATGGGCCTGAGTGAGGATCCATCTTCACCATGCCATAGCAATGGGTTCGGGACCAGCCTGAACCTGTGACCTCATCAGTGAGAGGAATGCACACCCTCAGAGGGCTGCTGGGGAGGGTGAGTGAAAGCCCAGGGCAAAGGGGAGACAAGATGAATATGTGACATTCATGGAAGCGAGATCTCCAAGGTCACCTGCCTCCATAAAACAAGACACCCATGGATAGAATAACTGGCCACCTGCTGGCCCAGGGCAGATGTTCTCAATCTTCCTGAATTGCATCTGCTTTTTGGGTTGTAGTCTGAAGACCTGGTCTCTGCAAAATCTCATTAAAGCTGTGATTAGTTTTTGCAGCTTAATCTGTTGTGCTAGTTTAATACAGAGTTGCTTAGGTTCTTTTTGTCTCCTGGTGACAGGACCATTGAGGTTACACTTCCATTGTTGTTGAAATCTCAGTAATTGTTTCTGGATAAAGAGAGTTTTCTGCTAGTATATCTCCTCTTCCTCCATCCTCAGTTTACATGCTAAATTTTAGAAGTAAATTCACTAAGCACAAATAGGACCTAGCTTCATGCATGGCACATAACACATGCTTTATTGTTTTTAAAAAATTGCCAGTGGATGTGTGAGCTCACCAGAGTGAGACATAGAGACAAAGAGAGAGAGAGAGAGAGAGAGAGAGAGAGTTCCCCCCACCAAGGGAAGTGGTCATGCCACAATCCCTTTTCCATTTCTCCCTCCTTTCAGGATTTCTTTCTTTATTTATTTTGGGGAGAGGTTTTTCCTATAGGGCACGTGTGCTCCCCAGAAAGACAAGAGACAGAGAGAAAGTGAGAAATCACCCCCCAGAGGGGATGGCCACGCCACAATCCCTTCTCCTCCATTCTCCTCTCGGGATCTTGGGCACATATGCACACGTGCCTGGCGTGAGTTTAAGCCACTGGGTCCGGGACTTGAACCGTGGTCGACTACATGGGAGTTCAGCGACATAGCCATCACTCTAACTGCTGGTCCCCCTCCTTTAAGGATTTGAGGTGGCACACACATACACCCACTGTATTTTCCAAGTCATTGGTCTAGGGCTCAAACCACGTGGTCAGCCATATAGAAATCCAGCTTCCACAACCACTAGACCATGGGCTGGCCCACATAACACACTTTTAAATTTATTTTTTGTATATATTGAGTGGGGATATGCAGTGTCTGTCTTTCATGTTTTGGCTTACTTTGCTTAGCATTAAATGTTCTATATTCATCCACTTTGTTTTAAAGGTCATGATCTCATTTTATGGCTGAGTAGTACTCCCTAGTGCATATGTGCCACAGTTTTCAATCCAGTCTTTTGTCCTTAGGCATTTAGGCCGATTCCACTGACTTGATTGGTATACAAAGCATGTATACTTTGGAAAAACTGTATTGTACACTGTTAAGATGTGCTGTGATTAAATGTAAAAAAGAAAGGAAATATGTAGATACATATATATAGTAAAAAACAATAGATTTTTCTAACTAAATGTGTTGTAGAATACCTTTGCCCCACCTTGCAAATTGACTTCAAATACTGGTATGTTAAATCTCTGAGAAGTGGGACCAGCAGATGGCATGGTTATGTCACTGGACTCCCACGTAGTTGACAATGGTTTGAGTTCCGGACACAGTGGCTTAAAACACACCGGGCATGTGTGCGTGTGTGACCAAAATCCCAAGAGGAGAATGGAGGAGAAGGGATTGTGGTGTGGCCATCCCCTCTGGGGGCGATTTCTCACTTTCTGTCTCTCTGTTGCTCTCTGTCTCTCTGGTGAGCATACATGCCCTATAGCAAAAATCTCTCTCTTAAAAGTAATTAAATAAATAAATCTCTGAGAATTCCTGTAAGATCAAAGATGATCCTTATTCAATCTGGTGATTTCCCAACTTACTTGACCAAGAGATTCCTTTGGGAAGAAACACCTACTAAGGAATGATCTGCAAACAGTCTGAGAAGTAATTTTTTAGTGCTTCCCAGAGACCTGGAGTGGGAATAGAGTGATAAAGAGGCTGGTTCAAGGAAGAGAAGCCACTTGGTAGCACACTGTCCCCTGTCCTTTCAGGTCTTTGCTGGGCTAGTTGAACTCCATGCCCCAGGCTGAGATAACATGAGAACCTCAGAGCTCAGAAGACATTGGGTTAACCCGACAAAGGTCACAAAACTAGAAGGTGGATAGGCTGGGACTCAAGTCCAATTCCAAAACAGATTTTTTTTTATGTTTTTAAATTTTTTATTTCTTTTTATTTCAATTTCTTTTATACATTCAATCACATGTTGCTTAGCTTACAAAGTGAATATTCCAACATGTGTACATTTCTCATCAGTTCAGTTAACAATACTATAAAATTATCTTCGATAGATAATAATCCAATTCTTTGTCCCATAAATGCCTTGCCTCTCTAGTTTTCTCCTTAATGAACTTCCTCAGACTATACTCTTTTCTCTTCTCTTCTCTTCTCTTCTCTTCTCTTCTCTTCTCTTCTCTTCTCTTCTCTTCTCTTCTCTTCTCTTCTCTTCTCTTCCCTTCCCTTCCCTTCCCTTCCCTTCCCTTCCCTTCCCTTTCCTTTCCTTTCCCTTCCTCCCTCCCTCCCTTTCCCTCCCTCCCTCCCTCCCTCCCTCCCTTCCTTCCTTCCTTCCTTCCTTCCTTCCTTCCTTCCTTCTTTTTTTCTTTTCTTTCCCTCCCTCCCTCCCTCCCTTCCCTCCCTTCCTTCCTTCCTTCCTTCCTTCCTTCCTTCCTTCCTTCCTTCCTTCTGAGAAAAATCCCTGCAAGTGAGGGAGTTAGCATTTGAAAGCGGTCATAGGTTGATTGGGGAGTGATCACAGTGATCCCCAGATGCAGAAAGAATTTCCAGTGAATGTTGGTGCATGCAAAAAACAGGACTTACTTAACTCCTCTCTAAAATGCATTCTTCCTCCTCCCCTCCAACTTCTGGCTTAATTCACACATTGGTGTGAATTACTCTAATTAGCTAATATCTTCACAGGTAGCAAAGTGCTACTTAGTCTTCTATCCTGAAGAGTTCCCTGCAGCAGGCGGAGATACACACAGAAGTGGGAAGGAGAAGCCAGATTTGGGTGGGAGGGGGTCCTGCACCAGGGGCCAGAAGACACACAAGCAGTTGCAAAGGCAGTTGTAAAAATGGGCAACCAAGTGTTTATTCTAATGAGAGAGTTAAATTTGCAACCTTATCTGAATGTGTGACATCCTACATGCAAGGTGTCATCCTATTTTTCCTCAATTCTGTTCAGTTAATAAGCTAACATCAAGTCCTACTCTGCAGCCTCCTGGGCTAGGACAGGTGAAATAAGTGAGACTCCTCCTCCCCTAAACAGTGCTTGCCTGGAGACTCTGTGGCTTTTTGGTGAGGTGCCACACAGTTAGACTCCCTTGATTTTAATCTAGTTTTGCTACTGATTTAGTTGTGTGACCCTCAGGCAAGTTGCTTAACCTGTCTGAGCCTCATCTATAAAATGGAGATGATGATAATGGTACCTACAGCATGGAGTTATTGGGGATATTTAATTATATTTTAAAATATATTTAAATCTGAGCAAGGGGCCTGGCATATAAAGCATGCTCAGTAAATATTAGCTAATGTGATCATGACAGGCAGGACAAGAATGACTGAGAACAGATTTGGCCAAAGCTTAAGTGGTGCAGGGATTGATGGCCTAACACCTAGACTGCTTGATTCCAAAGGGTAGCTGGCAGGAGAATTAATTTGAGAGAAAGTGGGAGAATGCTGAGTTGGAGAAGTTAGGTCATGGCAGAAGAATAGCTTGCTCAGAGCAATGCAGATGTGAATTATGAAATGGTTGAAATGTTCTGGAAACTAGTAGAATATACAATAAGATGCTGGCAAGTGGAGAGAGGCTGAATGGTTTGGAGAGAAAGCTGGGACTGAGGGGAAGGTGGAGGGAGATGGAGGGAGAAACCAGTCCAGAGCGGCCATAAGGTGGGAATAACAACACCCACAGGCAGCTAGACACTTAGGGCAAGTGAGTAAGCAGAGAGGAGCCGGATCAAATGGCATGTCATTAATCCTTATGGACCCAAGGCCAGGAACAGGAACTCATCCAGGAAAGCAGAAGGGTTCTAGGTCTGCAGAGGGTGATGCGGAGGGAAGGAGAGAGAATGCCCTCTGGCTTGGGAGTGGGATAGCTCTTGGGTTTCAGAGTGGTCCTCTGCTGCCTGAAATGCTTCCACTCGCCATCTCATCTCATTGCTCCCTGGTGGAGCATCCAAATACTTGTGAAGTCACTTGGTGGGTGATCTTTCCTCTTTGCAACTGGAAACTTCTGGTTTTCCTGGTAGCACTTGCTGTGTTGTGGTGCTATGTACAATTCTTCCTGCCTTCCTCCTCACCTTGCAGATTTCAGAAGCACAGATGTTCCCAGTGACTAGTGTGGTGCCTTCAGCGCTCAGCTGTTTTAAAACTCCTATAGAAGGCTGTCAAGAGTGGTAGAATGGCAGTAACCCATTTACACATGACCTATCTGCACTTTACTTTGCCTGCTACTTTTTCTCTCTTGGATATTACAGTATGAGAGTGATTATGTATTTAATGAATGATGGGGATCCTCATTAGTGAGTACAAAGATGTTGGGTGAGGAATTATTTATTCATTATATTTTCCAGAAATATCCGTTTCGCACCTACTCTACTCTCAGGATACAGGGGTGATAGGGTTCCAAGGTAAAGTCTAGGTTGTCAGTTAAATTTGAATTTTAGACTAACAGAAATATTTAATAATTTTAAATACAGGTATGACCCCAATATTGCAATTATTTGTTGTATTTTTTAAAGATTTTTTGCCATAGGGCATGTGTGCTCACCAGAGACGGAAAGACAGTGAGAGGAAAGTGAGAAATTACTCCCAGAGAGCCATGCCACAATCTTTCTTCCTCCACTCTCCTCCTAGGACTTTGGGCATGCATGCACACATGCCCAGTGTGATTTTCAAGCTGCTGGGTCTGGGACTAGAATCCCAGTCAGCCATGTGGGAATCCAGCTCCTTAACTACCATGCTATCTGCTGGCCCCTGTTTGTTGTCATGTAGTTAGAATCTACAGTGTGTAGCCATTCCACATTGGCTTCTTCCACTTTGCAACATATTTTTAAGGTACCTGCATGTTTCTTCATGGCTTGAGAGTTAATTTTCTTATAGACCTGAGCAATGCCCATTCTTTGGCTATAAAACCATTTATTTACCCATTCACCTACTGAAGGGTGTCTTGATCATTTCTAAGTTTTGGAATAAGCTACTGTGAGCATCCATGCACAGGTTTTTGTAGACATAAGTTTGCATCCTATCTGAATAGATATCAAGAAACGCAACTGCTGGATTTTTTTTTTTTTTTTTGAGAGATTTTTACTATAGGGCGTGTGAGCTCGCCAGAAAGACAGAGAGAGAGAGAGAAATACAGAAAGAGAGAGAGAGACAGAGAGACAGAAAGTGAGAAATCACCCCTCAGGGGAGAAGGCCACGCTACAATCCCTTCTCCATTCTCCTCTCGAGATCTTGGGCACACACACGTGCCCAGCATGAGTCTAAGCCACTGGGTCCAGAACTCGAACCACAGTCGACTACATGGGAGTCCAGCAACATAGCCATTATGTCAGCTGCTGGTCCTGCAACTGCTGGATTTTCTGGTAAGAATATGTGTTGCTTTTATGAAGCCACCAAACTGTCATCCGAAGTGGCTGTGCTATTTAAACTTCTATCAGGAAAAATAAAAAAATCCTACAAGCAGTTAATGAGAATTTGAGAGTTCCTGTTGCTCCTCATCCTGGCCAGAACTCGGTGCTTCAGTGTTCTGGATTCTGGCCATTGGAGTGGGTGTGCCATGGCGTCTCGCTGCCGCTTACATTTGCATTTCCCTGATGGCACGGGATGAAGAGCATCTTTTCACGTGCTTCTTTGCCATCTGTTTAACTGCTTTAGTGAGGTGTCTGTGAAGGTCTTTAGCCCATTAAAAAAAATTCTTTCATGTGAGAGAGACACAAGGAGTCAGAGAAAGGCATCCCCAACAGGGTCTTCAGACCAGGTCCACCCCAGCCTCCGGGCCTATGCTTGCCTGCTTGCCCTGTGCACACTGGGTGTCAGACAGGGACCCAAGGCTTCTCATATGGCTTCAGCATCGTGGGTTGTTGAGTTACCACTGTACTTGGCCCATTTTTCAGTCTGTGCTTTTCACTGTGGCTTGAATCGCCATCCCCTGATGACATATGATGTTGAAACTCTTTTCATGTACTTGTTGGCTATTTGTATATCTTCTTTTGTGGACCTCAGTTTTATTTAAAGTGTGATAGGAAGCCAATTGGAGTTTGTAACCAGGGAATTCTGAGGTTGGATGTTCATATCAATAGACATGTCACTAGAAGCCTAGCTTCTGGGTGGAGAATAGAGGAAGCAGGAGATCATTTGTAAAGGTATTTTAGGAGTAGGGGAGACGTGACTGGATGCGAACGCTTAATTCTGTCTTTTTCTCTCTCTGGTACTGTGCACCTGGGCACATCGTGCCACCTCTGAGACCCAGTAACCCCCTCTGTGGCATGGGATAGTAACAGCTCCATCCTGAAGGGAGCTCGTTCAGGATTAAGTGGACCATGAGTCTGGAGGGCCCACGTGGGTCTAGCATGGGGCTGGAGCTCTGGAAACAGGAGCACCTTCCCTGTAGCAGCCTGAGGCTGGACAGGTCTGAAAGTCTAATGGGAGAATTTGAGGCTCTTATTTCTGCTTTGTCCCCTGCCTTCCAGGTTGGGGAGTGAGAGGCCAAAAGGAGGAAAGAGAGGAAGATAGGATGGAGAGGTGGATTCACCTGGACTTTCTAGCACTTTCTTCTCTCTCTCTCTCAAGAGCTCTGTCCCTGGATGGACTCCCCACCCCTAAGCTCCTGGGGTCTGGGGTGTGCCTTACTATGCACATGGGGCTGTGGGTAGCTGGAGAGAGCCAGTCCTGTGAGGCTCAGGCCCCAGTCAGAGGTGGCTTTCTGAGGACAGAACTTGTACAGTCTGGCCTGACCTCACTGTTTCCCTTTCCCTCCCGCTCCAGCAGCTCCAGTGCTTGGCTGATCTGTCCAGCTGCAGTCAGCCACTTAGTAAGCTGTCCACCATTTGTCCTTGATCCCTGAATGTCAAGTAACAGTGAGTATATGGCTACAATTTGGGGTGTGGGTCCTGGAGGGCCTTCTCCATCTCTCCGTACCCTTTAAATGAAGGCAGAAGTGATCGACCCATCCCCTTCCCATGATCCTGTGACTTCCTCTAGCTCCCATTGGAATGTGTGGTAATTCTTGTGGTCCAGTCTCCCTGTCTCCCAGGCCTGCCTTGTCCATGTCTCCCTAATACCCAGTTCAGTTGCTGATACATCCTGGGCCTTTAGTTAATATTAATTTTTGATGAATGATTCAATAAGCCATTGGTCTCCTCATGACCAGAGAGGTGATCCATGCTGTCTTTGCTGAGACATTTATAGGGAAGATTGTTTAAAAAATTAGAAAGCATAAGTTCATGATTAATTCATGTCAAAAAATAGGCTGTTGACTGTCATTTTATAAAGATTAATATCTAAGCCAGTGCGAAGCTGTCTAAGTTCATCTTATATGTCAACCTAAAAGGAGAAGGCTGAGGCAAAGCAAGGGAAGCACAATATTCTAACCAGGCCAGGTCACAGCAGTCGCCTGGGCCGCACAGAACCCAAGTGTCCTGGATAACGAGGACCACTGTGTCAGCTCCAGGGTGATTTTAGAGGTGACTTAAGAATGGGGGGGGGGGGTAGCAAGGAGTCTTGTACAGCAGCGATTCGCTGAATTCTGTGATAGATGAAGGGGCAGGATGTCTTCTTGATCACCCAGATTTCCTTTGCTTAGTCTTGAGCAAAGTGTGGAGTCAGTGAGTCTGGAAGGGAAAGGAGGAACACACTGCACAATAAGGATGCTCATGAAACAGAGTCGGATGAGCTGAAGTAGCGTCTTGAGCTATTTCAGGCACACCTTCCTAAGAAAGCCAGTAGATGTGCCTGTTTTATTTCCTATAGCTCTGACTCAGACTAGAATCTCCTGTTTTCAGGAAAAATTGGTCTATTTTTGGTATCTATCAACTTCCCTAAAGTTTCAATGGGATGATGACAAGCGAGCAGGAGGGCTCTGGTTTGGGCTCATTTGTCGGGGCCTGAAGCAGCAGCCCCATGCACGGGCCTCCTGGCATTTATAGTGAGATGGAGATATCACAGTCGAGGGATATTAACAACCAGGAAGATAGCAACGCAGAGCACTCGGCATCCCCCAGCCTGCACGTGAGCTGCCCTGCGTCCTCCTGTGCATCGGACTCCACGTGTATCTCCTTAGTCTTCACCCTTTCCCTGGTAGCACATGCTTTTACAGACGAGGACAATGAAGGCCCAACTATTAGCCTACTGGGGTTTTGAGTTTACAAAAAAAAAGAATACCCATTTTTGAACTGAAGCATGTCTGGCTTTAAAGCCTCTGAGTGAGTCTGAGAACAGGGCAGACACTGGGTGCCTCTGAGGTCCAGGGCTCCTGGATGTGAGCCTAAGACCTTGTTGACACTGCAGTCAAAGGGGATCACCACCCCCCACTGTCATTTAGGTAAGTGGAGACAGTGCAGGAAGGGGCAGCTTTGTAGTTGGGGATCATGGAGATATTCTTTGCCGTCAATCACGTGAATGCAATTTGTCAAGCCGGGCATTTGGTCCAGCCCTTTGACCGTGGAAGTGCGGGCCAGACTAAAACCTACACCCATCCATATTCTATTCCCCCAATAGTCTTCTCTCTAGAATTTTTCTCCATGGTCTTGGAGAACATCTTACCAGCAAGATCATGCCAACCGGGTAGGTTTTGGGGAAAATGTTCAATATGAAATGACACTTCTACATTCATTTTTAAGGGGGGGATGTTTCTAGCCCTGGGTATAAAGGTTGTTGCTTCTCTGCCACCGTTTCCTGTTTGCCCTCACCACTGTGAGAATGTGGTAGCAGGAGTGGCCGCTTTGAGCATACTCTGTGTGCCTGACCCCACACCGGCTACTCCTCATGCACCTTCCTCTATTCCTCCCTCTGACCCTGCACCAAGGGTATCTTTAACTTCAGTTCGCAGATGAAAGAATTGAGAAACAGAGGCAACTGCACAAAATCATTAGCTGTGGAAGGACAGGATTTATGATCATCGCAGTCGGTCACTGAACCTGGCCAAGTTTGCTGTGTGAGCTTTTTCCTCCTGCCCTGCTGTGGTTTCGGTCTCCTTCTGTGGCTGGGAGAGTCAGACTTACCCCTCCCAAAAATCTGTAAGCTGAGAACTGAAGCACTGCAGCCTCGAGTTTCCAGAGTGGCTAGGCACCCCTGGAGGTACCTGAGGCCCTGGGGAAAGGGTGCCCTGCAGTGTGACCATGTTGAACAGCGCAGGGATGACTGATCCCCCATTCCTACTGGCTCCCGGAGATTCCAGAAAGCATCGTTTCCCATCTTCTCCAAGACTCTGTGAATCTGGTCTCTCCTGAGCTTTCTCTCTGGGCTGGGAGGAGGGCGGACCCAGGAGTGGCATGAGGCTCAGATCCGGTGGGTGGCCAGTGTGGGAGCGCGGTGACGCAGGATGAGTCACGCTGCACTTGCAAAGCTAATGACAGATGCTGAGCGGAGCGGGATCCCAAACCGCCGTGGCCGGGGCACACACAGACAGCGAGCCTGAAATGCCAGCCTGACTCACTGGTGGGGGCTCGCGTCTTGCCTTCACCTCCTCCCCTGTTTACGTTGTGGCATCAGGGAGGATAAATAGAGCGCTCCTCTGCAGTCCGAGCACCACCTGCTACTGCGCCATCCGTGCCGCTGCTTCAGCCATGATGGATCACACACGCCTGCCTCCTCTCCTTGGCAGACACTCAGAGGACACGAGGAGCTCAGGGCTGCCTCCAGCTAAGAGGGTCTAATTATTTCTGTCTCCAAGTCCTCAGTAGGGACTGGTTCCAAGCGCCCAAGGACACTTGATATTTGACTAGAAAGAAGAGTAATTGGCGCATTATTCATTTATATATGCATTTTCTCTTACGTTTGTTGGATCTTTCAGTCCGACTCTTGCTTCTCCCACAAATGTTATTCTGTGTTGATTCTCTACTTTGGTTATTGCCAAATTCAGTGGCTGTTCCTTTTTCTAAGAAGCTCATAGTCTAACCCGAGTGATAGACATGCTTCTCAGTCACCTGGTTTCCATGCTGAGAGTGTGGGTACCAGTGTGTCAGGTGCTGGGGCCGCCTTGGAGCACAGGTGGGTCTGTTGGTGCAAATTCTTACAGGGCATCACCCCCTAAGGACCCAGATATCTGAGGTCCAGCATGGCATTCCTCTCAGGTGACTGTGTGATGGCTGCAAAGCCACACAAATGTCCTACCCCCTGGGTCCCACTACGGGGGACCTGAGCAGTGTGATCCCCGAGATTGCTGTGAGCCTGAGGTTCTGGGAGCCTACTGAGTCTCCGTTGCAGCCACTTCCTTCCCTGATTCCATGCAGGTATTGGGAGATGCTATCCCTGTCCCGTTTTTTTTTTTTTTTTTTCTGGAGAGGTTTTTGCTATAGGGCGCGTGCGCTCGCCAGACAGACAGAGAGAGACATAGAGACAGAAAGCGAGAAATCACCCCCCAGGGGGGATGGTCATGCCGCAATCCCTTCTCCTCCGTTCTCCTCTCGGGATCTTGGGCACGCACGCACACGCACCCAGCGTGAGTTTTAAGCCACTGGGTCCTGGACGTGAACCGCGGTCAACTACGTGGGAGTCCAGCGACATAGCCATTACGCTAATGCTGGTTCCCCCTGTCCCGTTTTTAACCTCCTGGGGTCCTTTCTATGACCTGATAGAATCACGGATATGAAAACTTCAACCACCAGGAATGGAAAGGTCACTAGAGTAGAAGTTGGAGGAACTTTCTGGAAAGTACTCGCACTGTGACCGTGGGCATGCCGCCTTCCTCCTGGGCCTCCACTTCTTATCTGTGCAACAAGGGGGAAAGTGGGTGGTCACAGGGTCAGCTGAGTCACTGCTTTGACATATGGGGGGTTTATGCCTGGGTGGAGCTGCTATTTTCAAAGGGTTAAACAAAAGACTGCTGAAGCTGAGCCTGCCGTCGTCTTCACGCGACTCAGTTTGAACCGAGCACACTGCCATTCCGCAAACGAAATGCTCTTGAAACATTTATAGCCATTAATGAATGCAGAACCTTAAAATTAGATGGTGTGATATTCATAGACTCTCAAGACTGTCAGGAAGCATAGAGGGTGTCTGCTAAAGGCTCGAGCCCAAGCAGGGATCCCCCCTTGAGCTTCTGGGGCAGACTCTGACACTTTCTCGGGGACAGGGAGTCAGTACCTTTCAAGGAAGGTTAGCCCTTACCTGTTCTCACTGACTTATTTCTATCATCGTATTGAAACTTTTTCAACTTCAATCAATGTGAGATGCTATTATCACCTTCCTACATTAGGTTTCTCTGGAAGATATGCAGCTTCTCTCTCCCCCAGCATCCTGATGAGGACCTAAATCTGAACCCACTATCTTTGGTTGTGGCCCAGACACCCAGTGTGCCTCCACCCAGCACATGGTCCTGCTGCCTGATCCCTGCCCACTGCTTAAGCCTAGGCCTTTCTCTGGCACCTCGGCCCCACCCAGCTTCTCTGCATGGCCCCTCCAGGTTGGACTTATTTGGGTGCACACGTTCATTTTCGCTATGCATCATTTCTATTGAGTGCTATGTGTGTTTTATTGCTATTGTTTGTTATCCTCATATTGGCATTATTCACCATTTATTGAACAGCCATATGTTGTTGGGGAAGTTTACATTACTGCTAATCTTCATGAAAGCAAATGCTGCCAAGTAGATATTACTCTTGTGGGATTACAGATGTGGAAGCTGGGGTGGGGGAGCACTAAACTTGATTAAGTTAGCTGTGAAGTGGTCAGGATGAGAACCAGACTTGGCCGTCTGACTGTGTGCGTCTGTTTCAGTAGGTAGAAGAGATGACTTGCCGCCACTATGGTCAGGTGCTTGCTTAGCTTTGCTGTGAGTGGCGCTGGAGCTTCCAGCATGGGAGATGGGGAGCAGGCTCCCTGCCCGAGAGTGGCAAATGGCCATGGCAGTGTCAGGTGCCTCCTTAATGGAAGTACTATCTGCAGTACTTCAAGGCCTCTGCCTGCATTTATGAGGTGGCTATCCTTTCATGAGGCTGTGAAATCTTATGTGCATAGACTGAGATAAGAGGGAGGGGGTGCACAGAACCCCAAGGAACACAGAAACTTGCCATTGTGTGAAATGGCTCTGTTTGCAGTATCTTCAGAGGTGAAAAAGATAAACATACACCCCACTTTGATTTCTGCACAGAGGGAAAGAAATAGCCTCTAAATATGAAGGGGCCTTATGTCTGGTTGCACAGCTTGTGACCGGCAAGCATCAAAGATGTGAATTCTAGCGTTCCTCTGCTCCTTGCTGCACCCAGGCCCTGGCATGCCCACACTGTTCCAGGTTACAGTTTTCTTCCTGTCATAATGCTCACACTTATTAAATACGTGTTGTGTAACAATCTCCAAAGCAATTCGCAGTCAGGGAGACTGAGTCATGGGGGCATTTTTTTTTTTTTTTTTTTTTTTTTTTAAGGCTTTTTTCCCTGAGAGCACACAGTTGCTGAGGGGTTGACCTCTGTGTCACTTGGGATGTCCAGGACCTGGCAGGCTGACCTTGTAGGTGAAAGCCATCACCACAAGGTGCTACTGTCTTCTCTGGGCACGTTTATGTCATGACACTTGTCCCCGAGGACCTGGGTTGTGACTTAACTTTGCCTTCTCTAGTCTGCGCCTTTGACAGCCCTGGGGCAGTAGCTCAGACATCTGAGACCCTGTTGCTTTGTCTAGACGCCGAGCCCCTGCGTGCTGAAAGAATGACCGCCACCCCCATGTGGAGGTTGGCAGGTCACATCTCCTCGACTGACCCTGAGCAGACCTTGAGAGGCAGGGCTGGCCTGCCTTCGGGACGTGAGCACTGAGGCTCGGAGATGCTACACTGCTCACTAGCCCACAGAGTGCGACCCTGGTGGAGACTCGCTGCGAATGTGAATGCAATGTTCTCACAGCAGGAAAGGAGACCTGCTCCCAAGGCCTCCCCTCCTTGATAAAGAAAAAATCACTTCTATTACTAACATCATTTGCCTTGAGCCCCAAGCAAATTCTCAGCACAGGTCATGCCAAGCAGCAAGCCCTGACCAACCTTGTTGGAATGGCCGTCTTGGTCAGATCTCCCCGGGGAAAGGCTTCTGCTATAAACAGCTGTGCAACAATTTCTGCTGCTTCTCACAGACCCAGGGAGGGCGGCCCGCTCTGCAGGTCCAGGGGCAGGGGCACCGCCCCATGGACACCTTCTTCACCCACCATTCTCCCTGGAAGTGTGAGGCGGTTCCTTCTGGAGCCTTCCTCATCAACCACGGAGGGTAGTGACTTATAGTTTTGTGACTTAGAGACTTTCGAGCACATTTTCACCCTGTGACCTTTCTGTAAAGCAGATGCTTGTTTGTATTAAGGTCAATACACCCTTTTTTGCTCATTTACTATTTCACAGGCCACATACATTGAATATTAAAGTTTTAAAGAAAAATAATATTTCAAAGAAAAATAGGTTTATAAGAACTTTTTTTTTTTTCTTTAAGCAATACCTAGTGAGCTATCAGAGTCATGGTATTTTCCAAAGTAGTCTTAATATTTACTGAATCGCCTCAGAGGCACCTGAGGATGCACTAAAGCATTTTAGGAAATGTACATTGGAATGTGCCTTTGGAATTTCTGTCAACTGCGTTGAGGGAAGGAATAAGAATAGTATTACTGCTGCTGCTGAGTGTTGCCATCCCTCCAGGCAGGGGCCGGAATTCCCTGTCAGTGACCATCTGTACCCCTCATGCCACCCTGACACGCCGACGCTCTCCGTGGTATCTGCACAGAGGTGGATTCTCAGATCTCGGTTGCAGAACTAAAGGAAGTAGAGTAAAGCTGTTGGGAGATGCGGCCTGGAGGGGGAGAAAGCCTTGTGCCTAGCGAGGTGAGAAAGCGATGTTGGGGTACAAGGTCTTGGGAAGGGTGGGACGAGTTGTGGGTGCTCATTCTCAAGAGAGGGTGGAGGATGCACTGAAGGTGGGGAAATCAGCACAGAGATGAGCGCTGAGACGCGGGGAGTAGTCCGGCAGAGGTGTGGTGACCGGCGGAGGGTGGGGCTGTGGGGGAGAAGGGGAGGGCCAGAGAGAATCTGCAGTAGGTGTCTTGCGGGGCAGGAGGAGAGAAGACAGGGTTGATGCCTGGCTGACACCCAGAGTACTAGGTGGGTGGCGTCTGTCCTCTACAGCTTTGGGGTCCCTCTAAGTGCTCCAGTGCAGCCGGGAAGACCACTTTCTGGCCCTCTTACTACAGAAGAGAGCCATGGGCCATGGTTTGGAACAGGGAACAGGGACTCTCCTCCACCCCTGCCATGTCACTTGGTCTTGAATATGCTGTTTTGGAGGATAATGAAACAGTCACACACAGAAGAAAAAAAATCAATGAAATCTGATAATGTAAATAAAAAAAGAAAATTTAAAATAAAGTATTTATACAGTTAACAAAATGCATTAACTTTTGTTTTTGGTTAGGTTTTTGCCAATACGGTGTGTGCACTCACTGGAGACACAGGGAAGGAAAGTGTGAACTCACCCCCCCGGGGGATAGTGACATTGAAATGCCTTCTCCACCATTCTCCTCTCAGGATTTTGGGTATGCACGCACATGCACCCAGCATAATTTTCAAGCTGCCAGGTCCAGGACTCGAACAGCAGTCAGCCATGTGGGATTCCAGTGCCTACATGCTGGCCCCACATAAACTATTTAAAAATACATTTTTTCATTAATATTTTCCTTTTTTAATTTTATTTTTACTTAGATTTAATCACTACATTTTTACAGTATACAACATGATTTTCTTCCAGCGTGAATACTGCACATATTAGTCAAGTCAAAGACATTTTTCATTTACATTATCATCAAGAGATAACTTCATTTTGTGTCTATTAATTTTTTTTTTTCTGATTCCCTCCATCCAACCAGTATTCTTGGTGGCTTAAACTTTATGTGTTATGGGAAGACTAGAACCAACGTCTGTTGTCAATCTCCTGTGTTATTCATTGGGGGGTAAATTTTTACTATCTTATTTTTGAAGAGGATGAGACTAAGTCTTGAAGAGTTTTATAATTTGAAATAAATTCTAAGCTAGATATCTAGGAACCAGCAGATGGCATAATGGTTACATTGCTGGACTCCCACATAGTTGACCACGGTTTGAGTCCCAGACCTGGTGGCTTAAAACTCAAGCTGGTCACACCCTAAATCCTGAGAGGAGAATGGAGGAGAAGGAATTGCAGCATAGCCATCTCCCCTGGGGGTTGTTATCTTGCTTTCTGTCTCTCTGGCAAGCACATGTGACCTATAGCAAAAAAATCTCTTTAAAAAAAATAAAATAGCTATCTGGATTCTGGCTGGTTTAATCTTAAAAGCTCACTTCCTTATGCTGTATGCTACCCCCTCCACCTCACCCTGACACACAGGACCCTGTTCTATGTGTTACTCAGACCCACTGGAATTTACCTGGTAAATTAGAAATCGAGACTATGAATATAACTCTAAAAGAAATCTGATTTTTGCATGGGAGGTTTCCAGTACTCCTTCCCGAAGGTGCCGTCGTGCCTTTGTAGGTGTGTCTGTCTTACGCACGGTGCACCAGGGCTGCTGCCACACACAGCTGCAGGCTGTTAGTGCCACGTCGAGTGTGGACCAGGCAATGAGGCGCTGGGCAGTGCTGTGTAGGGGAAGTACTGAGTGCAGATGTTCCAGCTCCAGGTGCGCGGCGGCTATGAAGACCCGTGGCAGGGCACGCTCCTCACTCTCTGAACACAGAGATTTGCACTGACTGCCTGAATGGAGGTGTGGTATGGGCTTCCCCACTCAGAAGTCAGCCTTCCCACACAGCCTTGCCTGAGCCCTGAGTGTCCAGGTGCCCCTCCCGAGCCTCAGAAGTCTCCTGGTGATCACTGCTGGGTCACCCTGTCCTAACCTGCACATCACGAGGACAAGGCCTGCTTTGAAGCTCCGTATGTGCAATATTTGGATACACAGCCTTTGGGAAATATGGGTTTGAGGTTGAGTGTCTCAGAATCACACCTAGAATTATGGGTGGTATGGTCAAAATAAGAAGCTGGCACAGGGAAGATGTCTGTGGTGTGTGTAGGGGTGTGTGTGCATGGTGTCTGTGTGAGGGAGGGAGTTGTGTGTGTTGTACATGTGCATGCTGGGTGTGAGCACTGTGTGTGTACATGCATGATGTCTGTGAGTATCTCTTGCACATGTGCATATAAGGTATGAATGTTGTGTGTGTGTTGGGTGTGTAAATCTGTCATGGGCATCTTATGTGTGTGATTAATATTGTGTGCGGTTTTAGTGTGTTGTGTTACCTGTGTGTCTAGTGTGTACTGGGTGTAGGAGTGTGATGTCTGAGTTGGGTGTGTGTTACATGTCTATTGTGTGTTCTAACAATGTGTCAGACACTATATTAAGCATTTTGCATACTTTACTGAAAATGAAAATAAACTTATGGAATAGGTGCTCTTAGTAGAGGAGGGCATTGAGGAACAGAGAGGTTAAGCCATGAGCCCAAGGTCATGCAGCTAACAAGGAATAGAGTTTGCTCAATTCTGGTCTGCACCGAAACACTGGTCTCCAAGGCAGTTTCTCAGATGAGCGTTTGCATGAGAGTTCCCCAGAGGGCTTGAGAAAACACAGCTCCCTGAGCCTCATCTTGGATTTCTCATTTAGAAAGTATGGAATGCAGGGGTGTGTAGGGTGGGAGTGTGGGGGAGGAGGACTCAAGATACTTGCTTTTGTAACAAAGTGACACTGATGCTGCTGGTCCAAGGACTACCCCTGGAAACCCCCATTCTAGATGTCCTTATCTGAAATCTTCACATATACCAGTGGGGAAGGCTGGGACCAAAGCAGCTGGATCTGGATTACTGAGCAATAATTGGGCATAATACCATTACTAGGAAAATCAACATGGAGTTTTCTGATATTTTAAATGCGACCTCATCTTCCTCCTTGTGGAATAATGGACCACTGGTTAAGATGAGTCTCATGCTATTATAAAGGAGAGGGCTGCTTCCCACCTAGAAGCCCTGAGAAATAGGATGGTAAGATTTATTGTCCAAGGAGAAAATCATATGGTGTTTGGGATTTTCCATGCATTACATACTTTTCTTCTAAGCATTAATTCCCCTGGATGGCCTGGCCGTGGTGCCACAGGTAGGTACGGCTCTGTGGTACTGGAAGCCACATGGTAGACTCCAGGTTCAGATTAACCCAAGATCCTGACTAACTAGGAGGCTGGGAGGAGAGAATTGTGACAGGACCAGAACCCATCGAGGGTGCCTGTTTTCTTTCTCTCTTTTCCTCTTTATGAAAGAAATACAATAAATGAATGTTAAAAAGTATTCGTTTCTCAATAAAATACTGTTCCAGTTATTCTGCCACTAGGATATGAAAACCAAAGTCTTTAAGTTCCTGACTCAACACTCCCCAAATGGTGGCAATGTCCCACGTTTGGAGGACGGCGCAGGGTCACATACTGTGTCCCTAGCAGGGTTCGCGTGTGGCAGGCCAGTGGTGTTGGCGTGTCTCCTCACTCTCTCTAGGTTCTCTCTCCATGTATTCTCTCCCCTAGGATCAGTTATCAGGAGAGGGACCAGAGAGTGGTCTCTGGATGGCTCTCCCAGCCCTGCACTTTTGAGGATGAGAGTGGGTGGGGTGATGAGGAACTGGGACTACAAGTTCTGTTCCCTGTGATAATGAAGTGAAGCACAGAGGGGCTGTTTGCCGGCCTCTCTTCTTCCTGGAAAGGCCTTGAGATTGAAACTTAGTGGTGTTCTTGAGCTTGACTGGCTCTGGAGTGTTAGGCAGGGCCAGGGCCTGCCTCAGTGACTGTGCCACTAGGTAAGAGGGTGTTCAGTCCTCTCTGTGAGCCAGACCTTCCCAGGGTTGTCAGAATGAAATCCTGTTGTGCTGAATTCATTTAAATCGGTTCCTAGGATCTGCTGAATTTAATCTGTAGGTGGCCTTCTGCATCTTCAGTAATGTTTCTCTGATGGAGCCCTTGACAGAGCTGAGTGCAGAGTTAAGCCCTAGTTAATCCCTCTGCTAGTATTCTTGGGAGCTGGACTGGCATGACCCTGTTACCTGCAGTGAGGATGCGCTCTGAACCACAGTGATGGTCTGGCCCCAAGGCAATCACCGGCAGGAAGAATAGGTGGTTGGAAAGGAGAATGAGGTGCTGGTTGCCATTCGTCAGCTGGGAGTGCCCAAGTGTTCCCTTCCCCTCTTGCCCACTCAGTCTTCCTGCTCCCAGAGGTTATGCCAGTTGCTGAGAATCTTCAGAGAGGCAGGTGTGTTGCCAGTAATTACTTCCTATCTTATCCGGAATCTTAACAGGTAACTCACATCATTACCATTACGCATGGTGTTTACCTGAGGCTTAGAGAAAGCAAGGAGACTTACAAAAATAAAAAAGAAAAGGAAAAAAAAAAAAGACACACCACTAGAACATTCTAGAGTTGGAAAGTATCTCCATGTCAGAGCCTATCTGATTCTTTTTTTTATTATTATGTGACTTTTTAAATTTTATTTTTTATTGTCAGAGGGCACATGTGCTTACCAAAGGGAGAGAGAGAGGAGAGAAAGTACTCTCCCAATGGGCATGTCTATACTGCAATCCCTTGTCCTCCATTTCTTTATCCCATCAAGATTTGGGGAATACATGCATTCATGCCCAGTATGTTTTCAAACTGCCAGGGCCAGGACTTGAACTGTGATCATCTATAAGAAATCTAGCTTCCAGTGCACAGGACTTAATCACTAAGCCAAGGGACCAGCCTGAGGCAAGATTTTTGTTTCTTTGTTTAAATAACAAAGTTATTTATTGTTAGAAAAATATAATCAGACAGCTTCTACAAAACACTTGATGTAGCACTAGAATGTAGCAGATGCTCAAAAAAACGTTTCCTTCCCCTTCTGCAAATCTCTGGTATACAGAACATTTCATAGCCTCAACAAACCCAGGCTGCTTTGAATATCCCTCTTGGTTTGTTTTTCATCCCAGGATTGGACTTTTTGGTTTTGTTTTAAGACAAAGTCAGTCTACTTCATGAGCACCTGCTTCAGCCTCCCAAATACCTAGGACCAGGGCTAGGAATCAAACCCACGTCTCCCCTGTGCTATCAGCCTGACATGTAGTACCATCTACCCAGGATGTGCCACTGTTGCTGGGATGAGACCTGGACTGTTTTAATTTTGTACCCTTCCATCTTTTATAGCCAACCCTTTTGTTATTGACCCTTGGGTCACATAGTTGGAAAATTAGTACCCTGTCCATTTGGGTTCAACATCTGCCAGCAACAGCTCCCACATAGTCAGTTCCCCACGTGGGTGGGCATACTTCTCTTCTGCCACTGCAGCTCCCTAAACTCCTAGGGACTGGGTTATAGTATCAATGATAGCTTCATTTTTAATGATTACTGTAATGGTCATTATTGGTAGCTACCATTTATTGAGTATGTAGTACATGTCAGGGACAGTGCAAAGTGCTCAGTGTTGTGTTTATTGATCTCATACCCCATCAAAGTTAAGTACTATTTTTAAAATTTTATTATTATTATTATTTTAATTTAATCATTTTTTATCATTACGACATACAAAATAAGTTTTCCTAGGATGAATACACTGGGAGGGAACCAAGAGGGAAAAGAAAGAAGAAAACCATTTAAGGGACACAAAAATGGAAAATTATCTGCTTGTAATACTGTGTATGGTAATAACTTACTGGAATGATACAAATGCTATTCTTAGTCCTCATATTATAGAACACCAAAGACAAAAGATGTTAGTGATTTGCTCATGGCCGCCCAGGTGAAACTGGGAGAGCAGAGGTTCTCACACCTTTGGCCACGAAGGATGTACCTTTAGCTGAGCTGTTGTTGCCTCTATACTGTTGAAAGATTAGAAAGGGCAGTGGATCAGCCTGGCTTTGGAGTTAGGATGCCAGGATCTGAGTCCCGCCCTTCCTGGTGTGAATTGCATGACATTAAGCAGGTCGCTTTGCCTGCCTATGTCTTTTCTCATGGAAAGAACCCCAGGTGGTGACATCCCTAGATACACAGTGCTCCTGATAGTCCTGCTGCCAGATATTCTTGTTCTCCTAAGCCCTGCTGTTTTTTTTTTTTTTTTTCCAGACAGGCTTTCTGTGTTTGTCTGATGTGATACCAAGCTGTTTGTTCATCTTGTTTTTCAGGTAATGAACCAAAAAGATCATGTCTGAAGTACAAGGAACAGTTGAGTTTTCTGTAGAGCTACATAAATTTTATAATGTGGATCTCTTTCAGAGAGGGTAAGTGTACTTTAGACTCTGTATTTTTGTGTGTGTGTTTGTGCGTGCGTGTGTTTATTTTTTGATAGGAACTAGAGGTGGTAAAGAGTAGGTTATAGGAAATTTGGGATTAATGAGGAAAATGTCTTCATTATTTTTCCTGCCAAGTGAATAGTTAAGCCTTTAGTGCACCAGAAAATAAACCATATATCGACAGACTAGGAAATGCTAATTTATCTCCTCCCTCCTGAATGCCCTTCCACCTTATCTCTCCTCAGTTGTTTTTTCCATTCAATATGCCAATTTTATTTATTTATTTTAAATTTTTTCCAGAGGGCATGTGTGCTCACCAGGGGGTAGGGAGAGAAAGCACCCCACAATAAGGAATGATCATACCACAATCCTTTCTTCTCCATTTTCTCCTCCTCTTAGGATTTTGAGCATGCATGCACATGTACCTGGTGTGTTTTCAAACCACCAGATCTGAAACCTGAACCGCAAGGTCAGCCATGTTGGATCCAGCATCACTTACTTGCCCAAATATGTCAGTTTTAAAAGAAAGTAAATTTGTGGGAACATGCTTACTATGTAGCTCTTATAAAATGTATCCGTGTGTCTAATTCCTATAAAAGCCATCCCTCCAACACCACATTTTGTAAAATGTGTGCTTAAATCTTCTAGAAACTGAGAATTATGAAATTTACAAATGTTTTCTTTAAATATATGACTAAGATACACTTGCTGTCATTTTTTGAGGATAAACTCTGGTTTTGGCATTGTATATGCACAAACTCAATAAATTCTCATGA